>BSBM01000093.1:27337500-27917500 GCA_027924585.1 Larix kaempferi | reverse complement strand
ATATGAGGACAATGATGATGATGAGGATGATGAGGATGATGATGATGATGAATATGATGATGATGATGATGATGGAGATAAAGATGATGATGATGAAGACCATGAAGATGACGATGATGACAACGACAATGATGATGATGATGAAGATGATGAAGATGATGATGGTGGTGGTGGTGATGACGACGAAAACGATGATGATGATGATGATGATGCTGAAGATGGTGATGACGATGATGATGATGATGATTATGATGATGATGATGATGATAATAACCACATGATGGGCCTTGGTTGAGAAAACCTTCTTAGTCTTTGATGGCTAGAATACTTCTTCCATGGAAAACCATTTCCAAAGCCCTAAGACATGTAGATACTAAGTTCAAAACCATATAATGGCACTTCCATCCTCAATCACAGTACAATGATACCTCAAGAGGCCATGTCTATTTGGTGGAGGTAACCTTCTTAGCCCTAGATGGATATAAGATTCCTTTAAGGCTTGAGTCTTAGGTATCCTCCCTTGACCATGTCCAATGCCCTAAGTCCCCAAGACTTGGATACATCTAGCACAATGGATACCCTTGTGGAATAGAGGGGGGGGGGATTGGGTGTATAGGAAGGGAAGAGGGGTGGGTTAGGGAGGGATAGATAAAAAAATTAAGGTGTAAAACAACAACGCATGCGTGCACAGAAGCGCAAAGAGGCAGGAGGTTAAGGAGGTATAGATACAAAATTAAGGTGTAAAACAACAACGCATGCGTGCACAGAGGAAGGGAAGAGGGGTGGGTTAGGGAGGGATAGATAAAAAAAATTAAGGTGTAAAACAACAAAGCGTGCACGCACAAAAGCGCGAAGAGGGGGGGGTTAGGGAGGGATAGATACAAAATTAAGGTGTAAAACAACAACGCGTGTGCGCACAAAAGCGCGCGCTTCTGTGCACGCACGCGTGTCTGAATTCAAATTGTTTTTGGCGTTCTTGCAGGCTTGGAATTAGCTTCGAATTGCACCTTGAGGCTCGGTCTGATTTATGGCAGAACACATTGAATGTTGTAACTTTTCGTTTTTCACAACTAGTTTCGCATATGCTCCAAGAGTGCACTGTAGATGAATTTGCACACACTTGTCGAGCTCTGTGTGGAGATTCTAAATATATAATTTTTTAATAGATTTGTTGTTGTTTTCTATTTTTAATTCATTTTTAATTACACTCATGTCAAATTTGTAAAAAACATAGGTCATTTATTTGGCCTATAACTTTTGATTGGCTTACCTATTCGAAAACGGAAAAGAACCAACACAAGAGCACGAAAATACCTACAACCTAAAAAAAAAAGTATTTTGATTATTTTTAGACCATGATATGGTGGCTCAACACTTGACCATGTCGTTTTAGGGCTTCACTAACTTCGGTAATTTAAAAAAATATAAAATTGAATTTTAAAATTTTGGGAAAATAGCCTTGCACAAGATTCGTCTGTTTCCTACGCCTCTACATATTTTTTTTCTTGTAAATTGAAAATTTACATAGCAAACAGATGGCTCAACAAAAACATGTGCATTATGTTTGAGAAAACAAATAACATATCAATCTTTGAATAATGATATTTTGGGGTGGTTATACCATTTTTCCATAAATAAAAGTTATATATTCCGGAAGGTCATCCATTTTTCTACGTTTCATCTGTTTACACCTAAACCGAAAAAGTTTTGTAGGTACCTCTAATAATTCATTTTAATGATAATATTTATGTTTTTCCAGAATGTCATTGCAACTAACGTGTCATAATTGGGTATCATTACCTTGCACCAACCCTTACTACTTTTTCATCACTCATTAGCTGCCATATCTGATTTAGATAATTCGTGAGGTCCTTGACTGAGTTGGAAAGTGATGTTGCAACTATTGTGGGTTTTAGCTTTTAGTAAGCTTTTTTTTTTTTTTTTTGGGTCTGTGAGCTTTTCGAATTTCCTTTAGTGCATTCGATTTTCTCTCATGAGGTGTATTATTTATTGTACTCTTATTGTTCAATAATATTATGATGGAGTTTTATCCTATTGAGTTTTCTTTCTCATGTGATTCTGCTCAAATTTTCTCTCTTCTCTGCATTCTTGTAAAACTAATTGTGAGGTTTCTTCAGTGAACTAGAATCAGGTTGTGACAAATTCTCACACAAACTCACAAGCAAATTGACATTGAATCCTCCATGCTCTTGTGCCCTAATCTCAAAGGTCTCTCTAGCATAAAATCCCATTCTTGATGAGCTCCTTGGAAAGGAATTTGTCCACATGAGATATGAGCAAATTCTTAATTTTCCAAGAGCATATTGAGTGGCATGCAATGTTAAAGCATCTCCTAAAACCCTCCAATTTCTAGGAGAGAAAAGAGGAAACTCGTTTCCAAGCTTTCCATATTATTTGCAGCACAAGAGAAAATCCTATTCTCAATTCACCTAGAGAAGCAATCACATCACAAATTAAAAAAGGGCCCTTGATATTGGAGTTATGTTTCCCATGAAACATTTTGTGCCTCATACACAGTTTCCGTGGGTCCTCATCAAATAAGCATCACACTATCCACTTAGTCATCAAATTGCTCCCTACAACAGATATCAACCACACCTAGACTGCCTACATGTTTTTCAAGTTTGCATTCTAGCTTTTGAAGGAATTAATGCCAGATAGCACTAAGAGAGATGTTGTTAGATTCTAGAGATAAGGCAGATAGCACTAAGAGAGATGTTGTTAGATTCTAGAGATAAGGCACTTGTTATTTTGTTGTTTACATAAATATTTGAAAATAGATGTACTAAATATTTTGGACAAATATTATCAAATCATATTTTTTTTTGTTATAAAAACAACTCCAATATTAAACAATTTTAAAAAATCTATATTCTGTATCCCTTTCATTACATGACCATAATATATCTCAATGCTAAGTGGTTTCAAGCTTGAAATTCACTATTATCAAAATTTTGCCATAAAATACAACCTACTTTTAAAATAATATTAATAGATATGGATATAAAAAAAATGTAAAACAAAATATTTGGTAACATAATTTCTATATATCAGCACTTACTTTATCGATGAAAGTTGGGTATATTGAAAAGTTTGCTTTCCAGTTAGTTTACAAGAATTATTTAAATCTAAATATTGTATGTTTTTCAAAGAAAAACTTAGTGAAGAAGTTTTTCTTATGCTTATGCAAATTAATAAATGATATCCTTAATAGACACATTGGTAACGCAGAATTAACCAAATGCTTAACAACATTAATAACAATGAATTAAA
This sequence comes from Larix kaempferi, assembly GCA_027924585.1. Taxonomy (NCBI): domain Eukaryota; kingdom Viridiplantae; phylum Streptophyta; class Pinopsida; order Pinales; family Pinaceae; genus Larix; species Larix kaempferi. Next base: position 27,914,206 of record BSBM01000093.1, on the reverse strand, counting down.
CTAATTAATCCTAATATTATATTGTTACCAAAACTTTCAAAAAATATTTTTCATTGCTGATATTATCATAAAAATAACTATTTTACAATAATAATTATATTCTATTTTTACCATAAAAATTATATTCTATCTTTTTATTACTTTAAGATAATAGATCTCGAACACTAACTTTTTTTTCATATATATAGTTTAACCGGCACGTAATAGTATACGAGAGCGCCTAATAGGATGGGGTCTCGGGGGTCGATCCTGGGTGGGGTCTCGAACATAACTTTATTCCCACGTTCTCGCTATGGCTTGAACGCTCCGCACTACTTCACTTAAACATTCATTGAAGTAAAAGAACAAATTTAGAGGGTCATTTTATTTTCTCTCGTGCATATATCAGCATTGATTTTTTATTTATTCCCCCAGCATTTACAAAGACTTAATGAATACAATGCATATGCAACATTAATGCTACACACATTCAAATTGAAACGATGTGCTTGAAATATATCTTTTAGACGTGATTTCCCTTTTAAAGGAGACTGTGAGCACTTTATGATCTTCAAAGTAATTTATGTACTAATTAATGGATAAATTAATAACTGCATATTTTTGTAGATTAAGCACCTTAATAGCATGCTTTCCTATCTCTAAATGAAAAACTCGTTCAAAATTCTTATTTCCAAATTCAAAATATACTTCGTTGCTTTCCTATCTCTAAATGAAAAACTCGTTCAAAATTCTTATTTCCAAATTCAAAACATACTTCGTTGGCATTTTACATATCTCAACGCAAATGAAAATCCGTTTAAATTTATGTTTGGGCACATGAAACATTATCTAACAGGGTGATGGGTGATCTCATATATATGTTTGTATGTTGTGCACACTCAGAAGGGATGTCAGATTCTAAAAGATACGGTGAATTCGAAGATTAACAAAATTCATATATATGTTTATGTCTGTGGGTTAATATTATCCAGCTTGTTGCAGGCCATTTAATGCTGCAGTAGCAGGCTGGTTGATCTCAAGAGATACGGTGAATTCGAAAACAAGATTAACAAAATTCATATAGATATATGTCTATGTTTGTGGGCGAATATTATCCAGCCTGCTGCAGGCCATTTAATGCAGCCGCAGCAGGCTGGTTGGCCTTAGGATCTCAAGCTGTTTGAGATCCAACCCAGCCTGAGATCCAACCGCCAACCAGCCTGCTGCCGCATTAAATGGCCTGCAGCACGATGGATAATATTCGCCATGTAAGTCGGATTCTAAAAGATACGGAGATTTGAAAAACAAGATTAACAAAATTTAGTATTGTAGACACTCGAATACTAAGATGCATTAATGGTGATCATGAAATTTACACAAACCTTAGGTAATTGTAATGTCATATGGATCTTATTGATCCTGTGATTCACTGAAATTGATGGAATGCATATACCATAGTACTCCATCTCAAGTTTAAAAAAATCATTACATTGTTCTGGTATTCCCTTGCCTTTAGAGAGAGAAACTTCTATGCCCCATCTGAGAAGGTAAAACTGGAATACAAACAATGAAACAAGTGTCTCAACCACTCTTTGAGGAATCTGGATCATTATCAGAAGGCCATTTCACTATTTCAACAAGCCGTTCTCGCATTAACTCCAAGTTCTGGTCAGTAATTGCCTGATGCAGGTCCACATGATTGTATCTCTGGCAAACCAAAATAGAGAATGCAAGTGCATCTAATCAGGAAAGTCAGAAGTTGAAAACCAACCAGTGAGAAACTAACATAGGCAGTTGTGACATTTGGTTTGATACTTCATATTGGTTACAAAATGATGCTGGATAACTACCCAATGATTTTCACCTTTTCCGATTTGGCATAACCGGAATCTGGCGAACGAAAACCAGCCTAAAACATACAGAAATCGACTGAAATTGATGCTGCCGATACCACAGATGGATTCAGAGGTGTCAAAAACACCGAGAGCACTCACAGTGTGCAATCTCAACAAATCGATTTCGACAATGCAAAATCGTAATTTGATGGATTCCAGTTTAAAAAGGCCAGAAGGAACGCTCAGAATATTGTTGGCTATTTCTCCTAAACCGTTACAAAATTTGTCTTTTGCATTCCCAAAATATGGCAATATCTCCAAGAAAGTGAAAAATAGACAGTGAAGAGTTGAGGTGTCAACATACATTTATAAAAAAGGGCCAATTTAAAATCTACAATACCTACCTTGACCCATTTATTGAACAGATTGAGTCGGGTTACCATCACCCTTTCGCCCAACTCCTGCCTCTCCTGATAAGAGAATGCATATTTATATCGATAAGAAATTCGCATTCATATTTCACACAGATTACAAAACTTATATTTAGTCACTCTGCAGGTCAGGTCTGATTAGCGGCAAAATCTGCTTGCGGACATTCGGACAAGGAAGGCAGTGTGTTTCTCAACATATTAATTTAGTGCAAACATTCTAACGTTTTTAGATGTTACCTTTACAAGATTGCGAATGAATCTTTTGCCATCACTGGGTTTGTTGTCAACCACATAGCTGCATGCACACAATTTAACAAGCTTCAGTACATAAGAAAGATCTCTGAATAAAGACTAACCAAATGAATGTGATCATCGTTTCCCTAAGTTATGGATGCCTCTGTAAGAAGCAATCAACTTGCCTTTGAGGAGACAACATGACCATAAACTAAGAGCAGAAAGCAGGAAAGAATTTTCCCACAATAGGTTTAAGAGTACAGTGCAACACTGGTAGATTGATGTTACCCAAAAAAAGCGTATCTATTTTCTTATACAATAAATCTCAACTAGTAAATCAGTTGCTAATAAGATATAAATTGAAAATTCTGATGTCACGTTGAAATGAAGTACTTACTTGTATAACCACCTGTACTGAGTAGGATTCATTTCATAGAGTTGTCCAAGAACAGTTCTGACCGCTTTGAATGTAAAATAATCAATTAGATGCTGCATTGGAAAAGATGCCATCCTATGATCAGAAACAAATCTCATACTGTAAAAGACACAGTGATTGACGGCTAGATAGATAAATAGCCTTATGGTGGGTCAGAAATTGCAAATCTTACCTCCAAAAAATTCAATGGTAGATAACTACATCTATAACGAAGGTCTTCAAAAGACTAGAGGAATTCCAAATACAAAAGCAAACTGACCAAAACCCAGAAGCTTAAGTTTGAGATTATTGTACAGGAAAACATGTGAAACCATTAACACATACAGACCCATTTAGTGTAATAGCTTTGTTTGTCACTCTTAGACAATATTGGCCAGCTTCCATCTCTCTTACAGTTAGATGAAGTTCCTCCCCAAGATAAACATTATACACAACATATCTTGGAATATGTATGGTAACTTGTAAAGGAAATCAAATTCAGAAAGTCCACCTCAACTCCCAAGCCATTGAATCCCGCCAACAGAATAGAGAACCAAGCAAAATTCGGTTTTCAAAATAATAAAAATGAACCGTGTAAGGATTCCTTATATACAACCTATATTGGTGCCGCTAATAATGACAATTTCATGTCTAACATGACCTTCATTGGAATAATTATTTCTCACTTCATCCAATATCCACCATGCATACGGTCGATGATTTGACAGTTACGGTATTTATAGTGAGTGTTGCAAATATCTAACATCATGAGCTTAGTAGCAGGTAAGCGAGTCAAAACCACAAGTAATGATAAGTTATGAATCTGCTACAAGCCTTCCAGCTCTGTAATAACCATTGAAAATGCAGTAAATGATGCAGAAGACTAAACAGAATAGGCAAAGAAAAAGAAAGCACAAGTTTTCCAACTTTAGAATGGAAGTGAGTGGAGATTAATTGCATGCCTGTCAAACAAAAGAGGGCATCTCTCTCTGAAACCAGCAAAGATAAGGTAATTCGAACCTCAAATTGAACAACATTTAGAAAAATTCAATTGAGAACTCTTTTTGTGAACTTCTAATCTTTGTCATATGAAATCAGACAGGTGGAATGCATAGTTGATCAACAAAATCCTTGTAGCAATCATAAAATAATAAATCGGATCCTTCTTTAGTTGCACAAGTATCAATTTCTCTAAGTTCCAAAATTATGATAAAGAAAGTCACTTGATGCAAAACATCTAATGATATTGTACAGTCAATATGACTCCCTGTCAATTGTAATTACAAAGGACTTCAAACTTTTTGACCAACCATGCATTAATCGGTTCCCTATATTTTAGTAGCCAGACCCAGCTGATTTCAATGCCTTGTTGCTGCTACAATGGAGCCATTTAGCTCATTTCTGTATTATGGGTTGATTACCCAGTTTGAGTTGACTGTTATTGCTATTGAATTAATTTGAATTTTGTTATTGAAGTCATCTGGATTTGGGGTAAATGGAGGAATGTGGGGTATTGTTACCCTACATCTAGTGTCCATCAAATGCAACTCTTGATTCTCTTTGAAATAAGTGATAATGGATGGCAAACATACAGCGCTTGAGGAAATTATGGCTTCTCCTATGTTATGATTGGTTAAGCATCCAGGCATGTTATGAAAGAAATAGATAGAATTTGATATCCAATTGATGGTCAAACCTCAAGCAAGTATTTGGCAATGACACAAGGATCTGTAATCCACTATTTGGAAAAACCTATTTGAAATTTTGAAGTTACATTTTTGTTAGGGATATCTGGGACTAGATGGTACTGTTGCCGCCGGAACACGCACCCAGGGGTTATCGCAGCAGAAATCTTCAAGCTGCTTAGGTGCGTTCCTTGGGTGGCAAGTCTCGAGTCAAATACTGTCACTTGATCTTGACTCCTCCGTTTAGGCAGAACTCCTAACGAAGCCAAGGGGGGTAGTCCCTATGAGTTACTAAGGCTGATTAAGTTTTAGGTTTATGATTGGATAAGTTTTTTAGGAGTTTTGAATAAGATTTAACTGAAAGCAAAAATCACTTGCAGAATATAAATTACGATCAACAGCATAAGATAGATATAAGCAATATAAGGTCTGATAAAAAAGTTTGAAATACTATAAACAAGATCAGTGCCAAAAAATGGAGTCGAAAAATGTGCGTTGTTGTATTGTAAATGTTTTGCGAGTGCTTCTTGGTCAGTTTTATTTTATTATGAGATGGGATTTGATTACGGGAAAGGGGAGCTCCAGATATACTATGAGGTACAAGGAGTAATGTCCGGAATTTAACTAAAGCTGGCTCCTCACAAAGACGTGTGGGATGGAATGGAGTCTCGAGGGCGGTGTTCAACACTACACTAACAAGGATGTAGCCAAACTATGCCTTGAGGTCACCTCCCAGTGGTTCCCGCTTCTCTTGAGAAATTTCCCCACACAATAATCAAGTTCTTAGTGCCGGATTTTCACTATGTTCAGGGTAGTTGATTTTATTAGGATGAGTTTTTAATAGATGTGAAGAATTATGGAATAGTTACTACTCTTTCTGGTTTCCCATAGGCCCAGGAAAATGCCCACAAGGGGAAAGAGCATACTTTGAGTTGGAAACTAAATATATGTTTCGTTTGATTGCAAAAGGTAAATAACTATAGTAAAGTGTTATGCTAATTACCACAGGAAAGGAGTCTCTTTTCTGATCATCCGATCACGTACTTAGGCACAACCCTTTATGTGATGGTGGGAGCATACTTTGGGAAAGCAATGCCAAGTTCGTTACTGAAAGTAAAGACTGAATAGTAAAATGTTTGAACTAATTACTACACCACGAATATTTTTTCTCTTTCGGTACTTCGGTAGAGCGTGGTGGGTTAGTATTGATTTCCTTGGCAAAAATACTTTAAAAAAAATAAACTTGCTTGAAATGTAAAGTATACTGCCTGCAAAAATAAGAAATTAAGTGTTCCTACGTCTTGAGTGAATTTGAAGGCCGATATTTGGATCGGACACTTCAAACTAGGGATAATTTTAAGGACCCATACTTATTTAAAAGTGTATAAACCAAAGTTACAAATATCGCCGATATATCGCCGACATCGCGATATATCGCGATGCTAACTGCTCGGCGATATTATCGGCAAATATCGGCGATATTTTAGGCGATATTTCCGGCGATATTTTAAGCGATATATCGCGATAAAATCGCGATTTTTATCATAAACATCGTCAGTCGTGCCTACGGGGTTTTATTATTTAAAAGACGCAAAAAAAATTTTGGGGGTTTGTTATTATTTAACGCCAACACTGCACAACCGCCCTTTGCTTGTTTGATTGTTTGAGCGTCGTTGGAGTGGTGTGAAGCACTAACGGGATGTGAACTGTGAAGTGGGCAGTGGACGCGAGCGCCGGGGTGTGAACTGTGAAGTGGGCAGTGGACGCGGGTCGCCGGGGTTTGAACTGTGAAGTGGGCAGTGGACGCGGGTCGCCGGGGTGTGAAGTCACGCGGGTCGGACGGGAGCTGTGCTGTGGAGTCGTGGGCAGTGGACGGGAGCCAGGACGCGGGCATTGGTGACTGGGCAGTGGACGCGGGCGGGCCGACTTAAGGTACGTACTACGTATTCGTTTTCACACTGTTTTTTTTTTATTTTTTTTATTTAAATTTAATAAATTTTGCCCTCCCCCGGCCCTTAGCTCCCATTTATTCATATAGGTCACAACATAACATAAACATTTATACATGGCCATTTTATTTACCAGGGACGCCAAAATAGGGTATCACAGAAACTTGCCCCCCCATCTACCCATCTCTCCTCCTTGAAACTTGGTGGAACATACTTGATAGTTGATACTACTCAAAACTGACGGCTATTTCTTCGAACATGGTGACAAATGGGAAGAATGCCTTTGGCCTCAGCTAAAACTAAATTTTGGTTATTAAATAATGTATATTTCAAATAAACTCAGAAATATCAAGGCCATTCATATTCAATCAGGGGCATAAGCCACATGATCTTATCACTTTCCCTGTGGGCCTTAACTAACCTTATCCATTTTGTGGAAAATTGGAAATGCTTAGGGCTTGGTTAAAATTCATCAGGCTTATCCAGATTCCATGTATAACCCTGCTGAAAGTAGTCTGAAACAAAGTGTATGTAATATGTATAATATCATATATGTAACAGAATATGTTATGACTCATGAGATATATTCATAAAATATACCTTTGTGAATTATCTGAGACCACAATTCCTAGCTTCATCATATTTTTTCATGGAGAAAACAGCAAGAACAGATTTCTAATTTGTCTTGAAATCAGCAATCAAACAAGCAAGCAAGAGAAGTAGATATCACCTAGCCAAAATTCTAGTTTCAAACTGTACCCATGTTTGCTAAGCGTGCTAATTCTGCCCAAGCCAAACAGGCTTGCAAGATTCCTGATGCTAACATGGCCAAGCAGAATTTTTAATACTGTTACTAACTCAGAATTTTTAAAATTAATTACTAAATACTAACTCAGAATTTAATACTGAAATTTTAATACTGTTACTGTTACTAATTTTTGAAATTTTTAAGACTGTTACTGTTACTAATTTTTTAATTAATTATTAAATTTTTAATACTGTTTGCTAATTAATTACTAATTACAGTATTAAATTATTAATAACTTAGAAATTTAGAATTACTAATTACTAAAATTAATTAAAAAATTAATTCTTAATTTCTGAGTTAATTACTAACTCAATTCCAGTTTGCTCAATTCTGGAAATTACTAATTTCCAGAATCCAGAATTAATAATTTTACATCGTATTTCATAAAAATCAGAATTTGTAAATCAGAATTTGTAACTTTGTACAGGACCACAGGTTGTAAATTAATTAATAAAACTCTGATTTGTTATTTTTAATTTTTTTGCCTTTTAAAAGTATGTTAAAAAACGGTTTATTTTATTTTATTTTGCAGGTTCAAAGTTTCAACAAACATGCCGAAGACTTTGGATCCATTCTGGGACTATGCAGAGCCTCTTGATCCACAAAATCGGCAGAAGCTAAAATGCAATTTGTGTGGGAAGGAGATGACGGGGGGTATAAGTAGGCTCAAATACCACCTCGCACAACTTTCAGGGCATGAGGTGGATATTTGCAAAAACTCCACACCTGAAATTATTCAAAGGGCCAAACTCGCAATTGAAGGTATTGGCAAGAAGAAAGATGAAAGGGAAGCTCTCAGCCAGGAACTTGGAATGAGAGTGTCATTAGGATCCGGGTCATCCGGACACACTTTAGGGGGAGTGGGGAGTGAGACCTTTTCCTCATCTTCCGCCATGCCTTCAACATCTAGTCACCATGTTCCGAGATCCGGGCCTGGTTCACAACCAGGTATAAGGTCAATGTTCAAGATAAAGGAGAAAAAGGAAGCAGACAAGCTTGTGAGTCGGTGCCTTTTATGGAGTGATATACCATTCCACTTTGCGAGGAACCCATTCTACATTCCTATGTTTGATGCCGTTGCTACTGTTGGGCCGGGGTATAGGCCCCCCACTTATGAGGAGCTGAGAGGGCCCCTTCTTGATAATGAAAAGGTTGATTGCACTACTAGGTTGGAGGAGCTTCGAGGTTCATGGGAGTTCACGGGATGCACAGTGATGTCAGATGGTTGGACCGATACGAAGGGTAGGACCCTTCTCAATTTCTTGGTTCATTGTCCTAGGGGCATAATGTTTATAAAATCTGTGGATGCATCTGCACATATCAAAGATGCAGCATTACTATGTGAGTTGTTGGATGGGTTCATCCAGGAGGTAGGACCGCAGCATGTTGTCCAAGTTATAACGGACAATGCTGCGAATTATGTGGCAGCTGGCAGGATGCTTATGGACATGTATCCTTCTTTGTTTTGGACCCCTTGTGCTGCACACTGCATCGACTTGATCTTAGAGGATATGGGAAAGATTGAGTTTATCAGGGATGTCATTGATCCAGCAAGAAGCATCACCAAATTTATATACAATCATGCTTCTGTGCTTAGCTTGATGAGGCAGTTTACTCATGACAGGGAGTTGGTTCGTCCCGGCATCACTCGCTTTGCAACTTGTTTCATCTCTCTTCAGTCTCTCCATGCTTCTAAGTGGGACTTGCAGACTATGTTCCTTTCAGCTGAGTGGCGTGCTTTATCGATTAGCACTAAGGCGGAGGGACTTGCCATATCTAGACTAGTGTCATACCAGGAGATCTTCTGGGATGGGGTGAAGGAAGTGTGTGCCATCTGTGAACCTTTGGTAAGGGTTCTTCGCTTGGTTGATGGAGACAAGCCCGCAATGGGCTACCTATATGAGGCCATGGATAGGGCCAAAGAGGCCATTCGTGCCTACTGTGAGGACAAGGGAGAGGATGGGCAAGCGAAGCAACAATTGATATGGGCGGTGATTGATCAGCGATGGAACAACACACTTCATCGCCCCATTCATGCTGCAGGGCTATTCCTCAACCCCGCATTCTCTTACTCCTGTGGCTTCCGGTTTGATGGAGAGGTAGTGGATGGGTTCTTGGAATGTGTCGAGAGGATGGTGCCAAGTGAAGATGATCGTTCAGAGATTTCCAAAGAGTTGGAAATCTATAAGAGGGCCATGGGAACATTTGGGTTTTCTATGGCTATCAGGGACAGGAAGAACAAAATGCCAAGTAAGCTTCACCTTGTTTCAAGTTCAACTTTCAAGAATGAAAAAAATTCAATTTATTTATTTCTTTGTTTTAAATTTTAAATTTTCAATGTCTTCTCTTATGTTTCTAACTTTCTCCATTTCATTGTAGATCATTGGTGGGAAACCTATGGCGCACGAGTACCCCATCTCCAGAGTCTTGCTGTTCGGATCCTTAGCCAGACATGCAGCACTTCTGGTTGTGAGCGCAACTGGATTGTATTTGAAAAAATACACACCAAGAAGCGCAACAGGTTAGAGAATTTGAAATTAAATTCGAAATTCATTATCTATTGAAATTTTTCCCTTGGGTAATTATAATTTATGTATTCTAGATTCTAATTTAATAAATTCACTGTCCTCATACAGGTTGGATACCCAACGCCTGAATGATCTAGTGTACGTCTCCTACAATCTCAGGTTGTGGGTGAAGCAGCTTCAGAAAAAACCTGATGTGGAGGCCATTTCATTGGATGACATTGACACCACTACTGCGTGGAGAGTGGAGATTGAGGAACCTGTTATGGAGGCAGCCCCTGATTGGTTAGAGGATGATCATGATACACAGGATCCCCAGAGTGAGATATGGGAGGATGAGGCGTTTGGCTTTGAGAGTGTGCCACCACCGGAGCCACCAGTAGCAGAGCCACCAGTAGACTGTCCAGTTCCACAGCCACCGGTTGCACGGCCACGGGTTTCACGGCCACCGTCTCAGCCAGAGGGACCCAGATATAGGGGCAGTGGTAGCAGTAGCAGTGGTAGAGGACTTGATGAGCGTGACGTAGTAGTACCTTATCAGTCTTCTAGTTCTTCTATATTACATCCGAGACCAGGCACTTCTAGAGGCAAAGGACGCCATAGTCCACGACGACCCCCACGAGCACCTGGGCTTTCTAGCCCTAGAGGCAGAGCCATTACTAGAGCGATTACCTTTACCCGTAGAAGGGGTAGAGGGAATCCATAGTTTACTTTATTTAGTTTATTTCATTGCATATGACAGTTGACTCTATGAGATACATTGATTGTGTTTTTTTGGTGATTCATGAGTCGGGGACTCAAGATCCTGGACACGATTCATTTTTGATGTGTGATGTCTAGACTCTAGCGACACGTCTTATTATTTATGCATCTTATATATCAGTTTTCTTTCCATATGCATGTGGCAATGTGTTTAAACTTTATTTGATGTTCTTGTTGCTTTAGATGTTTAGAAAATTGAAAAAAAATGAAGGACACGATTCATTTTTGATGTGTGATGTCTAGCAATACGTCTTATACATCTTATATATCAGTTTTCTTTCCATATGCACGTGGCAATGTGTTTATTTGATGTTCTTGTTGCTTTAGATGTTTAGAAAATTGAAAAAAAATGAATATTTTTGTATTTTTTTAAGTTTGCCGATATATTGCCGATGTTTGCCGATATTTTCGCCGATAAATCCGATAATTTCTTTTTGGACCCTCGGCGATATATTCGCCGACACGACATTTGTAACTTTGGTATAAACCTTGTCGAATCTTACCAATTCTTAAAATGTCAACTATAAAATATTTGGCGATATTTTTCTAAAATTATTTCAATTTCTAAGGATTTTATATAGTTTATATAGTAATTTGGCGATTTTTAGAGTGAAAAACGTTTACCCCATCAAAATTGGGCGAAACGGGGATTCAAAAAATGCAAATTGGCGAATCGTTTTTTGGAAAAAAAAACATGGAAAAATAGCCCATGGGCTAAATTTCGCCCCTAAAATTATCCTTGCTTCAAACGTTAAATTTTAACTCTAGATTGGTTTATTTAAACAGGAAATTAAATTAGTTACAAAAAATCACGCCATAAAAAAATGCAAATCCCCCCAGGGGGGATGGGGTGTGGGGGTTGGGTAGCCCACTTGCTCTTCCTTTTATTTATGATTTACAATGAATTTTTTAAAGAATAAATGCCTTGGATCTTTACAGATCTAGATCCAAAAGGCTTACACAAATGCAAAGAGTAAATGCCGGATGAAGATGGGATGCCCCGGGAAGCTCCGGAATGGCCCAAACTTGAAAATTTTGACCAAAAAGTGCCAAAACCTGCTAAAAGTAAAGACAGTGAGCTAATTAGTACTAAAAAATGCCCAAAATCACTTTAAAAGTGATTTGGGCGACTTAAAAAATTTATGGAAAAATTTCTAAGCGAAACTACTTGCAAAAACTGACTAAAGTGACTCAAAAGGACAAGTCCTTTTGAGGATCTTGGCTTGCTTTTGAGAGCAGCCAATGAAGCACTTTTAACTTGCCAAATACAAATTTTAAAATGCATAAACTAACTTCTACTTTAAGCCTTAAACTTTTGCAATGAAATGACTTGCATAAAATGAAGCTAGCTAAGTTAGATCTAGAAAAATAAAGCTTTTAATTCCAAGATCTAAACATATAATCAGATCTAGAAAGATAAGTAAATGTTAATTTGAAAGAGCAACTAGATCCGAGGATAAGAGAACCGGTAACCAAGAAAAATTTGCTTTAAGGTGAAAAAGAGAAGGAGAAGCGATCTTGATGTTGGAAGGAGTTCTTGTAGAAACTTTTGACGAAATGCTATTGGACTAAGCCATATGAAAATTTGGAGAGAGGGAGAACAAAATTGTTCAATCTCCAATCCACAGTTACCTGTAGCTATTTCGAAAGATACTTGCAACAAGAAAATTTGAGATCTAGTTACACATGCATGAGAAAAACTAGAAGCATAATAATAAACTTATTAGTATGCTAGATCTATATTCTTCCACATATATGAGCAAAAGGAACCAAGAAATAAACTTATTAAATGATTCATTCTTATTGATTGAGAACAATCCTACCTGTTACCCCCCCATTTGACAGGGGTATCCACAGTCCAGATCACCATTTGCAGCAGTGATGGCAATTAGATTTTGCAGCTGTCAAAGATAGAATGCTGAAGGTGGAAGTGTTGTCAGAAAGTGAAAATATAGTCAAAAGAGCAAAATATCCACAGAGCAGCAAAAGAGGACCCTTTGGATGTGTGTCATGATGAAGCATATACGTTCAGGCGCTGGCTTCTTCTAGTACCAATGTGGAAACAAGCAATCTTGATGAGGCTGAAAAGGAGAAATCTGAAGTCTATAGTTCTAATATGACAGAAGCCATGGGAGCTGTATTGACATACAGACATGAATTGGGTATGAATTATAACTTTGTTCTGCCAAACCTAATTGTGGGTTCCTGCCTTCAGAACCCTGCAGATGTTGATAGACTGAAGGGCATCGATCACTGCTAGACTCCGGTAGCTATATTTTAAATAATAGATGGCCATGTTTTAACCAGCATCGATCTTTTGCTGTTAAGTTTTCGGTGTACTTGAAAAGAGTTTTGCAGCTTATAAATGGAACATCGGATGAAGAGCTTCTTCGACAAGATCTTGTATTAAACGATGACTTGTCAAAGCATCATCCTAAAGAAGTTAGCAATGATCCGAATGGACTGAGCACCACCAAGGATGACCATGCAGCCGTGATAGAAGAGGATTCCACCAGACCAATTGGTGAATCAGAACAGAAAGTTGAGCAATATAGGCCAGATGCATTTTCTAGAGGTGCGATGGATTGTACTGTTGAGAAGGCCTTGTCAACAAAGAAATTAAAGATCCTTTGCTTGCATAGTTTTCGCCAGAATGCATCAAATATGAAGGGAGGATTGGCATCATTCACAAGGAAATTGATGCAGCTAGCCGAACTCGTATTTGTTGATACCCCTCATGAGTTGCCTTTTATTTACCAATCCATCACTAACAGAGTGCAAGATGGCAAAGACGATGCAGCACGTGAAGACTGCACTAATTCTGTCAATCTCTCACAGCCTAAGCACATGTTGCCGCAAAACTGTATTAGAAAGCGTGAGTGGTCGAAAATAGCATCAACGTTTTTCTTAGATTTTTTCGAGATTTTGAAAACTTGGAAACATTCGCTCAACTGATTAAGTGGGCGTATCGGGACCAGCGTGAAAAGAAGAAGATAGATGCAGTCAGTGTCGTGGTTGGATTTTTCCTTGGATCCGGGCCGCTGCTAGGTTTTTAGAGTCGTGTTCATACATATCGACAGCATGACACCGGTGATAGCAGCTCATATCACGCCGTCAACAATCGACAATCGAGCCGTGGAGTTTTCCTTCGGCGTCCAACTGATTGATGCAGAGTTTAAAATGAAAAGCGTGGGGCTCGGGTTTTTCATCACAGCGCAGTTCGCGTCGAAATTGAACTGTTCGGGGTCAGGCTATTTGACAGTCGATTCGGCAGTGACAGGTAGTGCGTGTTTGGCGTGGTTAAAACCCACCTATCGATGGCGAACAGGCAGTAAAATGCAAACAAAAATATCCATTGGCAGCTGTCTGCGTAAGAAATGAACTCCAGATTGCTCAATTCCGCGTTAATTTTCCTCTGATTTTGTAGCAAAAATTCCCTGGAGGTTAGCGCTATCACATCGATTAATGCCCCATCTCAGACGGATTTACTGAGATTTTTTGAGATGTTGGTGGTCTATCTGTTTCTCATTTGACAGTCTAAATGCAACAGAAAAGGGAAGTGGGGAGCTTGGATCTGCATTCACGCGTTACAAATGGCCGCCGACTGCATTGATTGATCATACCAGCGTTTGACAACTACTCAGGGCTACTTTCACGGTCGTTTAAAGTTTGAAGCAAGAACCACTGCCTGTGTTGATTTTGGGGCTACCGGTGACAAGAATATTTCATTAGCAGCCAAATGCAGAGTTACATGCGATAAGCTCGTGGTTCGACAGGAAGGTAGGCGCACAGTGGAAGATTCAACTCATCGGTGGGGAAACCACGCTAAGCGGTGGGCATTTTCTTATCACAGAGTTCACTGCGGATTACTCGAATCCAGATTGGGGCGCGGTTGGTCTTATTTTTTAAAATATATGAAGCCACCTGGGTTTCATCCTCGACACCTATTGACAGCCAATATGGATCACTGCGAACCAGCAGTTGTCTGGTCGGGTCTTTTAGTTTCAAGGATTGGAACGAATAAATCTCATAGGCATGCAATAAATAAAGTGGATTTCACCTTTTTCTATTTTTTATTATTTATTTTCTTTTGAAAGGATAAAAGGTTTTAGGGCCTATAAAAGGATGCAAGCTCCTTCATTGTAACCATGGAAAAATTTTGGGAGCCCTTTCCCTAGAAATTAATGAAAATGTGTTATGGGCCTCTTTGGATAAATTCAGAACTCTCTCGTTCTTTGTATGTCATTTTTCTTTGTTTGCCATCTTTCATCCTGTCTGAGGCGATACCTCTTTTAGTTCATTTCTTTCGATTCTTAAGCTGGGATCATCTGAATAGAAGGCTAACAATCTAGCACAGCTTTATTTGACCCATGTTTTTCTCTTCAGTTTTGCGGCTTTCAGGTATTCTCTAGTGCAAGAGCTCTTAGTTGGTTATTACATTCACCTGGCAGCAAGTCCCATTTGAGCTCTCTTTTTTACTCCATTCGCCCCTCTAATATACTGGCACTGGTCTTTCCCTGAGGATTGATCTTCCCTTCTTTTCCATCACCCATTTAAAATACATCTTTTTGTTACATTTGTTTCCTAAGGCAGCCTCTTCAATTCACCTTGCCCGCTTATTGTACCTGCCTTAGCGATCCTATCTTAGGGATACCCCCCTAGAGTTGAAGGAGAGCCAACCTGAAGCGTAGAGGAGAGGAGTGTGGTGACATTGGCCTCTCTCCTGAGAGAGTTGTCATCCGGATGGTGTGTTACATTTTGGGCTTCAACAACACGCATGCCATTTTGGGAGACAACACCTCCCATTGTTTGTTTTTTTCAACCCAAGGAAGTGCACCCCCCTCCACGGCCCCCTTTCTCTCCAAGTGACAAATGTCATTCATGCAAAGGAACTCTCCCTTCTCTCTTTTCCTATTTAAGGAGGCTCATCCTCCTCATTTGGGTTAGAATCACTCACTCTCTTCCTCTCTTTCTTTTTTTTTGCTCTCTTGCTCCCGTTGTTGTCCAAGAAGAGAGCCATTGTAATTTCCATCTTTGAAAAGTTAATAGAAGAAATCTTTGGAGGAATTACAGTCCTTGACATGGTGAATGAGGTGATATTGTTCCATTCATAGTTTTTATTGCATTTGTGGATCTCAAGCAAAGTTTTTTGCTTAAGATTAGCATTGTAATAGTTTTGTTGCATGTTATGTGGGTTGTCTCTTAGTATTTGAGAAGTTAATATATTTCTAGTTTAAATATCTTATTTCACAAGTCTTTGTTGGTTTCTCACCCCATTTGCATTGTTGAGCTAGTTTGTTACAGGTTGCCTAAGTTTGAAGAGTGGGATTCCCGGGTGGGATACCCCATTGTTCAACAACCTTTGAAGGACTTAGCATCTTCAACTAACACTTCTTTCTTTGCAGATTTTTCAAGCTTCTTTAACACTCTTATTTCATCTTTTTCCAAGTTTTTACATCTTAGATTTGCCTTAGAATTTTTTCCTGCATTTTACATGCAAAGTTTCAAGTCTATTTTAAACTCATTTTCATCACATTTGTACCATAATAGCTTGTTGTTTTGTGCAGGTTTCTAATCTTGCAGGGGGAGGGAATGCCAAAATTTGACCAATCGCAAGAATAAAAGACACCCAAGAGTGACCACTCCAAGTCCCTCGCGAAAAAGGGTCAAATTTATCTCTTTTTCCCCTCTTTTCCCACATTTGTTAAGTGCTGAAATATATATCATTGTAACAAGCCCAAGATAGTCTCTTGGGCTTGATTTTATCATCTTTCATTTCAAACATTTACATCTTAGTTAGTTGGCTTTTAGTTGCATGCAAGAGAAGAGGCTTTGCCCATCCTTGCATGGTTTTGTTTGTTTGCTTTTAGTTTAGCATTTTACTTCTCTATTTATTTTCTTTTGCCTGCACCTCATAAGTGAAGATACTCTTCCCATCCTTGTCAAATCGCGCTTGGCCTACATTTTATTTCCAAATATTTGCTTATATTTTTTGCCCACACCTTGCATGAGAAGTGGCTCTGCCCATCCATGCAATATCGTTGAGGTTTCTACTTTATTTCTGTAATTTTATTTCACGTTATTTCAGTTTGTCTGCACCTCACAAGTGAGTAGGCTCTACCACTCCTGTGATATCGCGCTTGGCTTGCATTACTTTGTAGTTATTGCTTAAAGGATTAAAATTTAACTTAAGCCCCGTCTTTTCCCTGTATTCTCTCCCCTCGCCAGTTCGACCGATCTTGGGTGACAAGAAAGGGCAAAGGTTTGAGTTGGCTAGTTTAAGAGGCACCCAGAAATATATCTTCACTAGAAAGGAGAAAAAGAGGCTTGACGTGTGGAGCTAGTGGAGTAGAGGCTGTGGGGAGTCTCGTGGCACTTTGTGTTCTCCAATCGAGCACCCAGCAAGTTTCGAGATTGACCCGTGGAGCTAGTTGGGAACCATGTGTTCTCAGGTTGAGCACCCGGCATTCTCTCTCTAATCGAAGGAGATAATTTGTTGGGGTAGACAAATAGATTAGTTCATTTTTCATTGCAGCAAGGAACCTTAATTCCCTAAGTTAAAGAGAGACCTAAAATCTGTTAAAATTTACAAGACCACTTGCACAACATTGTTACTATTGTTCACAATATTTACTTCAAAGTACTTTATTTTCAGCTTAATATTGTTACATGCATCTTTGATTTCTTAAACTATTGATGTTCTATATTTGAATGCTTATGTGATATATTGATCATCTTGTTGCAAGCATTTACATTTATTTGTTCACTTACTGGAAGTCATTTGTTATATTTTGTAAGTGAATAAGTTATTACTTTTGGAGGGTTACTTGATAAGTTGATTATTGTGACTCCATAGCCCAAGTAGAGATGGCACTGGTCTTGTTGTTTAGTTGATTATTTATCTCTTATATACGTCACTGGTTGAATGTTAAAAGGTTTGCTTGTCATTGAAATAATTCCATCACTGCATGTTAACTATCATTTTAAATTTTGATAATTTACAACTCCCAAAAAACAAACTATAAAAAGAACTTAGTAAGTAGGGACTAACCCCCTTGGCATTTAGGAGTTGTGGCCTAAACGGAGGAGTTTAGGACCGAGGTGACATTGGGTTCTTAACTCGTAGTTTCCCTCAGGAACACACACAGCGGTTGGGAGACTTACCCGTGTGCAAGTGTGTTTTAGGCGACAACATTTTTGGCGCCGTTACCGAGGACAAGTCTCTTGTCCTTGGTTAATCGACTTTTGGTTTTCTCCTTTTTTGTTTTTGCTTTGTTTGATGAATGATTAGAGTAGATCTTTATTTTTCATCTGGCGACTCCACTTAACTTTGGTATTTTGTAATTTACAAAGAAAAAAATAGTTTTTAGTGAGAGATTTATAAAGCAAATTTTTTCTTCTCACTTGGCGATTCCACTGAAGGGATAAAACCCTGTTTCTTATAAAATTGTTTAGACTGATTGTGTGTAGATGAGTCCATGCAACATGGTAAAATATTTAAAGCTCATTGTTCAGTACAAAATGTGTGTTTGATTCAGAAGTATACTTCTGGCCGCCATTATGGATGATGAAAGATCCGGAGATGAAATTTCCAGTAGATATCCTCCCATAGATTTCTTGGGCATCCCGGGCTTTCCCAACCACGAGCCATGTCTCTCAAGGAAGGGATATGTCGAGTTTCCCCTGTTTTTTTGGAAATGGTCATTCAGTTGTTGTGCACATCATAGCTTTTATTAAGATGGTGAAAATTGACCTCGACATGCTTCATCCAGATACTATAATGCGGGCATTTGTTAATACTTTGAAGAAGGATGCTCGGATGTGGTATTATGGTATCCCTAATAAAAGCATTACGTCCCCTGAAAAATTCTTTGATATATTTTTAGAGACTTGGTATAATGGTGAAGAAGATATGAGAACTGTTTTAAACAGAGGTTTAGATTATCTAAAAAAGCTAAAAGCAGCCATGACTCCCACTATTAATAATGATCTTACAGAAGAAGTTTGTCAAAGTCCAAATATTGTTGAAAACTCTCCTCATGTCCCCATAACTGAGGATATTGAAGATTGGAGATGCTTTCATGATTATTTCAGTGATGATGATCACACTTGTACCCCAGATCTACCTCAAGAAGAAACCATTACAGAAGCTTATAACGAAACTTATGATGAAATCTGTAATGTGCATGATGACATTCCTTCCTGTTCCCCATGTAATAATGATAGTCTAGAAGGTCTTTTGCCTTGTGACATTTTTCTGAAGAAGATAGTGGGCACGAGGATGACAGTTATAGCCTGGAGGAAGATACTAGTGATGAATATTCCCTTATGTATGATCAAGTTGTTGACGAGGATTCTTGGACATTCATGGAAAATCCAATCTATGACATGTCTAAAGAGGAAAATGAGGAACCAGAATCTTTTGAAGGTTTTATTGTTAATCTCATCTATGACATTTCTAGAAGAGGGAGTATTGAGTCTCTTGATGGTTTTATTGAAGATCCTATCTATGAGGTTTTTAGAGAAGAGAGCATGGATCTAGGGGCCTTGGGAAATATTTGTATGAAGAAAGAGCATGCAGTTTGTCTTGGTGATCAGCCTGAGCCATATATCAGTATCAATAATGATGATTCAGATTGGGAGCAGTTAAATGAAGATCTTCCTCAACCTTCATTTTCGCGAACAAAGGTTCTGTATGATCTGGTGCATCTTGGGTCTTCTACACAAATTTATCATCATAAGAGCCCTTTGGAACAGTATGTTGAAGTGGTTGGTCTGCCTCATCGTACACATGTATCTGTTAGTCCTATCCAAGATTGGATAGAAGATTTCTGTGCAAGTGCCGGCCAGTTTGGGAAGCAGTTTGGTGACATTATTCATGCTCCTGATTCCCTATCCATCCCACCCATTCTAGATCATCACACAGGTTTGCATTTCTTAATAAATATATCCTTGCTTTGGCTGGTAACCAAAGACAAGTCAAAAAACTTTAAAGTTGGTGAAATTCTTAGGTGGTTGCATTGGATATTTGATTTTACCTAAGATATTTATTTTATCATGCTTAGAGTAGGAAAATAAGCTCCTAAAGTGAGCATTTACTTTCTACATTTATTTTATGTACTTAGGAAATAATAACATTTTTTGTTAACTAAAGCAACTTTTGGTTCATTGGATTTTTAATGAAACATGTGCTACTAAGGTTTTCTTCTCAAATTGAAATGTTTTTACAGATTATAAGAACCAAAGATTCAAGAGTTCTTGTATCCTCTCCTTGCCTGAAGACCAGATTGAGCACACGTCCCACAGTTGGAGCCAGAATGTTGACCACCATAACCGACTTAGTGGACAACCATGTACCATGCACATGTTGAATGTGCCTTGAAGATGAGAAAGAAGTACTTAATGATTTATTCAAGCGAGGTAACTCTTTTTCTTATCTTCTCTCCATGAAATTTCTGCACCCCTGCGGGGGATTTTGTAAGGATATGTCAGCATGAAGGTCTATTTTTGTGTAACTTAGTCACCTAGGACTTTATCATTAGGGAAGTCCTTTCATCGATTGTTTTTTCACTTGAATAATTAAAATTCATTTTTAGTGATTTTAATTATTTGAGTTTTTCACTCAAAAATACCTCCAAAGTGGTGAAAGGCATTCTAGTGATCGAGTCCATGGGGTGATTCAGGCCTAGGAATGTTCTATATTACCATGCTAGACATTATCCAAAGTCTTGCGGAATTTCATTAGGTTTTACATAGGATTTTTAAATTTTTGGTCATTAATAAATGTCCCTCGACATAAAATGGTGTACTGTAAAAGAGGGTTACTTGGTCATTTTTGATGTTGTATAGGGGTATGGGTACTCAATATAAATGCCATGAGACCCCCTACACCCTTGGGCCAAGTTTAAAGTCATTCAGACAAGTCTTTCTATGGTTTTGGACACTTTTTCCTAGGTTAGTCATGGAAATCAGGAAATTAGGCAATTAATTAGTAAGACAAATTTTGGAAAAGTGACTAAAGTCACTTGGGGTGACCAAGTTAAGTTTCTAAAGTTTATGTTATGTCCCTAAGGTAAAATTAAAGGCCAAATCCCCCTCCAAGCTAGTATTTTTCAAGTTTGATGTTGTCGCCAAAAGGGGGAAACTCTCTCTCACTATGAGAAATGAGATAAATTGAAATAAGCCAAAAGAGGGGGTCCCACCTTCAAGATTCCTTCCCCTTGGCCTAACAATGAAATATAAAATATGAGTGGGGGGTTTCCCCCCCATTGTTTGGATTTTTCAACCCAAGGAAGTGCACCCCCCCTCCATGGCCCCCTTTCTCTTTAAGTAACAAATGCCATCCATACAAAGGGACTCTCCCCTCTCTCTTTTCCTATTTAAGGAGGCTCATCCTCATCATTTGGGTTAGCATCACTCACTCTCTTCCTCTCTTTATTTTGTTTTGCTCTCTCTTGCTCTCTTGCTCCCATTGTTGTCCAAGAAGAGAGCCATTGTAATTTTCAGCTTTGAGAAGTTAATAGAATAAATATTTGGAGGAATTACAATCCTCGGCATGGTGGATGAGGCGATATTGTTTCATTCATAGTTTTTCTTGCATTTCTGGATCTCAAGCAAAGTTTTTTGCTTGATAATAGCATTTTAATAGTTTTGTTGCATGTTATGTGGGTTGTCTCTTAATATTTGAGAGGTTAATATATTTCTAGTTTAAATATCTTGTTTCTCAAGTCTTTGTTGGTTTCTCACCCCATTTGCATTGTTGAGCTAGTTTGTTACAGGTTGCCCAAGTTTGAAGAGTGGGATTCCTAGGTGGGATACCACATTGTTCAACAACCTTTGAAGGACTTGGCATCTTCAACTAACACTTCTTTCTTTGCAGGTTTTTCAAGCTTCTTTAACACTCTTATTTCATCTTTTTCCAAGTTTTTACATGCTAGATTTGCCTTAGAAAAATTTCTGAATTTTAGATGCAAAGTTTCAAGTCTATTTTAAACTCATTTTCAACACATTTGTACCATAATAGCTTGTTGTTCTGTCCAGGTTTCTAATCTTGCAGGGAGGGAATGCCAAAATTTGACCAATCGCAAGCATAAAAGACACCCAAGAGTGACCACTCCAAGTCCCTCACGAAAAATGGTCAAATTTCTCTCTTTTTCCCCTCTTTTACCACATTTGTTAAGTGTTGAAATATATATCATTGTAACAAGCCCAAGAGAGTCTCTTGGGATTGATTTTATCGTCTTTCATCTCAAGCATTTACATCTTAGTTAGTTGGCTTTTAGTTGCATGCAAGAGAAGAGGCTTTGCTCATCCTTCCGTGGTTTTGTTAGTTTGCTTTTAGTTTAGCATTTTACTTATCTGCTTATTTTCTTTTGCCCGCACCTCACAAGTGAAGAGGCTCTACCCATCCTTGTGAAATCGCGCTTGGCCTGCATTTTATTGCCAAGTATTTGCTTATCTTTTTTGCCCACACCTTGCATGAGAAGTGGCTCTGCCCATCCATGCAATATCGTTGAGGTTTGCACTTTATTTCTGTAATTTTATTTCACATTATTTCAGTTTGCCCGCACCTCACAAGTGAGTAGGCTCTGCCACTCCTGTGATATTGCGCTTGGCTTGCATTAATTTGTAGTTATTGCTTTAAGGATTAAAATTTAACTTAAGCCCTGTCTTTGCCCCGTATTCTCTCCCCTCGCCGATTCGACCGATCTTGGGTGACAAGAAAGGGCAAAGGTTTGAGTTGACTAGTTTAATAGGCACCCAGAAATATATCTTCACTAGAAAGGAGAAAAAGAGGCTTGACCTGTGGAGCTAGTGGGATAGAGGCTGTGGGGAGCCTCGTGGTACTTTGTGTCCTCCAATTGACCACCCAACAAGTTTTGGGATTGACCCGTGGAGCTAGTTGGGAACCTTGTGTTCTCAGGTTGAGCACCCGACATTCTCTCTCTAATCGAAGAAGATAGTCTCTTGGGGTAGACACAGATTAGTTCATTTTTCATTGCAGCAAGAAAACTTAACTCCCTAAGTTAAAGCGAGACCTAAAATATGTTAAAATTTACAGGAGCACTTGCACAACATTGTTACTATTGTTCACAATATTTACTTCAAAGTACTTTATTTTTAGCTTAATATTGTTACATGCATCTTTGATTTCCTAAGCTATTGATGTTCTATATTTGAATGCTTATGTGATATATTGATCATCTTGTTGCAAGCATTTACATTTATTTGTTCACTTACTGGAAGTCATTTGTTATATTTTGTAAGTGAATGAGTTATTACTTTTGGAGGGTTACTTGATAAGTTGATTATTGTGACTCCATAGCCCGAGTAGAGATGGCACTGGTCTTGTTGTTTAGTTGATTATTTATCTCTTATATACGCCATTGGTTGAATGTTAAAAGGTTTGCTTGTCATCGAAATAATTCCATCACTGCACGTTGACTGTCATTTTAAATTTTAATAATTTACAACTCCCAAAAAACAAACTATAAAAAGAACTTAGTAAGTAGGGACTAACCCCCTTGACCTTCAGGAGTTGTGGCCTAAACGGAGGAGTTTAGGACCGAGGTGACATTGGGTTCTTAACTCGTAGTTTCCCTCAGGAACACACACAGCGGTTGGGAGACTTACCCGTGTGCAAGTGTGTTTTAGGCGGCAACAAACATCATGTGGTTGCTTGGAGCATTTGATTGGTTAAAGACCCCACATTGGAGAGGGATTTTTGGGTGGTCTTGTGGAGCATACTTCTCATAGGGGCCTTTGGACGCCATGTGGCATCATCACCTACCACTTGTTCCCTTGTTTGATGGAGCCATCCCCTCATTTATGGACCCCATGTATCTTATGTTAATTTTTCTGATCTCAGGCCTAGATAAAATAATTTCCAATGATTTCCTTGCTTAAAATTTAATTTTCAGCTCACTAATAATTTTACACTACTGAGATTTATTAACAGAAAATTACAATAAAAGAAAAATAGGAAATAAACCAAAAAAAACACATTCAAATTTCTTCCCTTCAAAATCAGCTTTTCATTAAATAACTTCCAAGCTTACAAGGGCTCCCTTATTGGGAAAATGGCCTTGAGAAATTACATAGCAAACCTAGCCAATTCTACCTCACAAAAGATGAACTTCAACCTGCAAAACTACCCCTAGAAAAATTCAGCAAACCCAAATATTTTTGCACCCTGCACTCTATTGTACGACTTGTACGATTCGTACAACTGTATGGATCCATACGGCTACTTGTGTGAAAATCCATGATGTCAGATCGATAGGACTATACAGATCCGTATGGCATATTCGTTTATACGGCCTGTCTGTACGATCCGTATGATACCCCTGCACAAATAAAGCTTCTCCTGATCTGCTGCCTGCTTTTCCCCGAATGTTGCCTCTTTCTCTCTCTTACCCAAGAGACTAAAAATCAAAAAGTCGTTCTCCTAATTCTCTACTCAATGCTTGAGTTTCTCTCTTGAAAGAATAATGTGTCTACTCTCCCCTTAGTTCCCTTTTATATTTTTGGGATGAACCAAAACCCTAACTTCAATGGCCAAGATTAGATCTCATCCACTTGAGATCGACGAATGCAATTCATTTGATTTACTTTAATCTCTAAAGCCCCAAAACATAGGCTTTTCTCTAAATTAACCCCAATTAATTATAAAAGAGCATTTATTTTAATAAGTCCTTTAATTAAAATGAATTTCCTAAGTACATGAGAGGTCATGGTGACTATTCCTATGGGAAAGACACCCACCCATGGAAATACTTGTCCACGCTACAAAACATCAACACACCCTCTTAGCGAGGAAGGTATTCTCCACCAATCCTAGCTTGTCTATGAAGTAGGCAAACTTCCCTTTCACCAAGGGCTTGGTGAGAATGTCTGCAACCTGCTCATCTGCGGAAATGTACTGGAGCTTGATTTCTCCCTCCTAGACTCTGTCTCGGATGAAGTGGTACCTGTTGCCAACTAAGTTGTACTTGGTTGGACTATCAAGTGAGCGAACGGTGTTGAACATGTCACATGTTCATTTTTAATGATTTGATGTCCATTAGGCCTTTTTGAGGGCCCCTTTTTTTTTAATTTTTTCTTCACATGTCCATGCCCTGGGGGTTTGTAATAAAATGTACTAGCATGGTATTTTTTGTAAAGGACTTGGTTCCCTAGGACGTTTTGGCCAAGTCAGGTATTCCAAGGAGTTTTTTCACTTATTAATTATGTATTGCATTTTTGTATAACATAATTTTTGAGTTTTTCTCCTCTCCTCCAAAGCTGGCATGCCTGGTGAGGTTAACGGGCCTTAGGGGGTTATTAAAGTCCATGGGTCAATGTATATGAACATGCTAGGAATTATTTTGAGTCGTATGGACATGTGCTAGGTCCCCCTAGGTTTTTTTTTTAATTCCGGCGAAAAAAGTTTTTTCGTAATCTAAGCCATTTTTAATGGTTTAATTAAAAAAAAATGTAATTGGTGTAGAATTGTGGTCTAGGGATCATTTTTGCCATGGGGGTGCTCGTTTTCTAACTCAGAGCACCCACCATACCCCAAAACCCACTTTCTATAGTCATTGGGTCATTTATTTTTTTATTTTCCTCAAAAATCCAAAAAAAGTGAAAAATGGAGAGAAAAAATTAAAAAAAGTCAAAAAATCATGAAAAAATTAATTTCCAATTTGTGGGGAATTGAAGTCAGTTTTGGATCAACACTGAATAAGGAATGTTTTAGACTGATTTTTATGATGTATGGGCAGCACCAAATGTGGAAATGACCCCCCCCATTTGAAGGAGGCGCATTTCCTCAAGCTAGGCGCATTCTTGAGAAGGGAGCCCACGAATTGGGGAAGTGTGCAGCCCATTTGTTGGGATGTCACTTGGGCTGATTTGTAGCTGTTTGGACAGCCCAATACGTGGATATTGCAGCCCATATCTTTCCCCTATCTACTCCACCACTCACTCCATGATTTCTCCTTCAATTGGGCACCTACCTCTTGTACTCTTCTCTATTTAAGCATGATCATTTCTCATTGTTGAGCATGAGAAGGTGGAACCTCTGCTCTTAAGTTATTGTAATCTTTTGCATTTGATGAATGGATAAAGGCTTTGGAGGCAAATCTATGTGTGGATCTGTGTTGTGTGGATGACCATGTTCTAGCTTAATATATGAGGTAATCTGTGTCTTTACAATTTTTATTAATGCTTGTTTGTTGATCAAGAACTAGCTTTTGAAGGAGATGTTTATCTTAGTAAGGTAAAAATAGTGTGATCTAATCCATTATTTTTTTTGTTGGTTATCATAGAGAAGTCAGATTTCAATGTTATTTTTGTTTAAATACTTGTATCTAACTCTCTATTTTAGTCTACACTAGTTGCATTTGATCTTGCTTGTGTGAGTTGTCTTTTGTGTCTACAGGTTGTTGATCCGAAGAGTTGGTGGAGCTTGCTTGCATCCATTGGTCTTCAGAACAAATCCAAGAAGAACTAGTCCCATTGATCCCCACTTTGGAGGACCCCATAGCCAAAGTTCAAAGCGTTCCTTCTTCCTTCTCGTCAACTAAAAAATTTCTAAACATTTCTTGGTTACCTTGGTTTGCATATCTCAGATCTTTCTCTTTTGCAATATCATAAGTAGATTTGATTTATTTATTAGATCTTAAGTGTTTCTCAAAGTAAAATTTTAATCTAGATCTAATAAAAGCATATTTCTTGTTAAAGTTTGAATTTTTTGCACATTTTAAAAAGCTTGAACAAGTAGTATGTTTTACTGATTTTAAATGTTTATTTGGCTGATATAAGAGCTTAGAATTTGCAGCTCTTTGAGTGTGCAAAGATCCTAAGGAGACAAGCCTCGCGGCTTGTCTCACTTAGTTCATTTTTTGCTTGTTTACTTAGTTTTTTTTTCCTTAGAAATTTTTGGGTCTTTTGTAGGTGACCCAAAAGTGTGTTTGGGCCATCTTTTACTAATGTTTGCTTGCTGGTTTGCAACACTTGATGAACGGGTAGGAGGAGATGTTGGCCAAATTTTGAAGATTCAGGCCATCCGGAGCACCCTAAACCATATTTTCTTAAATCGGATACTTTTTCCTTCTGTTATTGTAAGCCACCGAGTAATTTTACAAGACTGGGGCACTTCTAAATTTCATTGTAAAAAGAATATTAAACGAGAGCAAGTGGGCTAACCAGCGCTCACACCCCATCCCCCCAGGGGGGAACTGTGTCGACTCATTTTTCGTGGCGTGAATTTTTAGTTTAGTTTTTTCTTTTCGGCAATTAATAAGAATCAACTAGGGCTTAAAATTAACCTTTGGTCTGTTCCATTAGCGGGCCATGAGTTCACTCAGGACCTAGCTTCATTTTGTTTTACAATTTTTCACTTTTTTTACTACAATCCAAAACACCCGCTTGCTTTCCCGAAGTAAGGTTTTAGGATAAGGACTTGCCCGAGTACTGGCCTGAAAAGAGATTCTTGGGGTTTAAAAAAGTAAAATATTGGTTCTTAAAAACTTAAAATTTACAAGGATTTTCCCCGTATGCTCTGTCGTCACTGCAGCATACTCTGAACATGCTGATCATACCAGAAAGGGAATAAGTGAATAGTGATAGGATCAACACACCCCAATAAATCACCTATTTGTGAAAATCCGACACAAGCGCTTATTCAACTTTGGTGGGCAAATTTCTCAAAGGACGCGGGAATCACTGGGTAGCGACCTCGGGAAACCGTTAGACTATACCCTCGTTTGGTATAGTGTTGAACACCTCCCAGAGACTCCGATCCATCCCACATGTCTGGGTGAGAAACCACCTTGTTGAATTCCGGACATATTCCTAGTACCTTTTGGTATATCGGGAATCCCCCAACCATAATAAAAAGATCCATTACCACATTAATAATAAAATTAACCAAGAACAATTGCACAACATTGTCATTTCAGTTTCAAGCACTTTATTTCTGACTCCATTTATCAGCACTGGTCTTGTTGTTTATTTTTCATGATGATGGCTATTTATACTTAAAATGATAATGATGATGATGTTAAGCAATGAGTGATTTTCTTTATATATAGTGCATTGCTCTTGTGTTCACAAAAATTTCTAACTCCTAGATAGGTTGTTTTGTTTTCATAGATTAAACACCTAGTTTTATTTTTACTTTTTAGGGTCCACCCCCCTTGGCTTCGCTAGGAGTAAGCCTAGATGGAGGAGTCGAGTTTTAGGTGACAGCACTTGACTCTGGCTTTCCCCCAAGGCCACACTAGTAGCTTGAATATTTTTGCTGCGTTTTCCCAGGTGTGAATCCAGGCAGCAACAGGTCATAAGCAAGCAAAGGAAGAAAATGAAGCCCTTGATGAAGAAATCTTGGTTGAGGATGCCATTAAAGAAGCCTTTGTGGAAGAGTCATTGCCCATTGAAGAAAATGTTGAAGACATGGTTGATGAAGGGATGGGTACTGTTATCACACAACTTGTAGTTGCCCCTAGTGGTATCCCATCCGGGATGGTAGAGGAGATTGGCAACTAAAGAGGTGACCCAAGAGGTGCCACGGTTCCCAATGAAAGGTGGGAGTCACGTCAACCGAGGCACTCTTCACTTTAAGTCAAGGTGAAACAAGACCTAGGGGGAGACCCTATAACCAATCAAAGATGATTGGACCCAAACAAAGGTTCCTAGGGATAAGTAAATGATGAGTTACGGAAACCAATGCAAGGTTGAGTGGACCTAGAAGTTAAAGTATGGTTGAAGGTGGTTTGAGAGATGACTAGTGTTTCAACCAATGTATGATTTAGGCCACATGATTAGTTATAATGACAAGGTATAGTACCATGTGTTACACAAGTGGGACCCACTTTCTTGGGATATGTGAAAAGGCCTAATGTGGACCCACAAAGTGAAATTAAGGGATGCAATTGGCACTAGAGGATATGTAACGAGTAGATCTATGGATCTAAGTTGAAATTAGAAGTACCCACTTACTGGATCTAAGGTTTGACACAATTCCCAAGGAGTGCGACTTGCTTAAGGAGGACTAGTGCCTTGTTGGATGGGTTAATGGAGTCAAAAGATATGTCAAAGTGTAGATCGGGACACCTAGAGGTCAAGTCAAGCGGGCTAATTGAGATAGAATGGTTGGATCTTGCTAGATCTAGGATTTCATGAAATGACCCAAGTGGACCACAATCCCTTAAAACAAGGAATGCTACCCCCAAGGCAGATCGTCACAAAATGACACTCTAGATATGGGTTTCAAGGTATGCACGTTCCAAATCCACTGCAATCTCAACTACCCAGGTCCTAGAAGTGGGCAAACTCAGTCACCCAAGGAAGTGCGACCTTGCTCAAGGAGGGCTAAAAGGTGGATAAGGTGTGTCAAATCAAGTCCAATGGCCACCAAATTGTAGATCCAAGTAGCTTAGGTACCGATGTATGTGGATCTAGAAAATCAAGTCAATCCAAGGGTTAGATCTTACTAGATCTGAGTTTTAAGGTGCCAAGTAATTCAAAAGGGGGTTTTAATCCCTTAGAATGTGGAATGATACCCACAAGGTAGAAATCACGCAAGTAAAAGTCTAGGGGTAGGTTATCAAGTGTGTAGATTGCAAATCAAGCGGGATCTCACCTACCCACATGCTAGATCTAACCAAACAAGCCTCTCCAAAGAAGTGCGATTTGGTTCAAGAGGGCTATATTGTCTTGAAAAGTGTGTCAATTTTAACCCAATTACCACCAAACTATAGATCCAACTAGGGGTGGATGCTATAGAGGTGGGTTCTTAAGATGTTTTCAAAAGCAAGGCTAGATCTAAGTAGATCTAAGAAAAAACAAAAAGAGGGTTTTAATTAATTAGGGTTTGTGACCAATGAAGAGAGAATGGATGGAAAGAGGCACATACCTTGTAGATCTTACCTCAATTGCTTGTGGCCACCTTGCAAATTGATAGCATTCTCCTATGTGTATATTCAAGAGTGAGATCCAAGAGCTCCAACCAAAACGTCCTCCTCCAAGATAGCCAAATAGTCCTCCTCCTACAAGACAAGATCAAAGAAACAAGTCAAGTAAGATGATTATGAAAATGATAGAAAGATGTAATAGAAAGCATCAACTATGTCACGAAGATACAATAATGATACTCCCTGTCACAAGATCAACCCAAGAGAGAATATGTGGATCCCTCCAACAATAACCCTCAAGAAATCGCCCTCCTCTCCATCAATTCGACTTTCCTGCAAGAAGACTAGTAGAAGCACCAAAATCCACAATGATACATAGAAGAGATATTGTATACTCAATATGCAAGAGAATCCACAAGACAAGAGAGATATGCTCCACAAAGAAGTGTTCTATTCCAATATTCCAGAGCTCCAAAGGTGAGCTATACATTAGGGGGTCTCCTCCTTATATAGGATAATAAAGACCAAAACCCTATACCACTCTACAATACTACATCAAATGAGTGGTTGAGATTAAGAGATCTCAATACATGATCAATGGCTAATAATGAATCATAACAATGGATCACCCAATATAATGATGACGCCCTAACTAAATGGTACAAAGTGAGGATGATGTCATCCACTAGAGGGGTAAAAGTACAAAAATCCACCTCATGATGACTAGGACATAACATAAGAAGCACATGGTGGGGCTAGGAGGCATCAATCCTTACTAGCTCATTCCCAAGGCACAATAAAATAATAAAATATGTCCAAG
Organism: Larix kaempferi; assembly: GCA_027924585.1. Lineage (NCBI taxonomy): Eukaryota > Viridiplantae > Streptophyta > Pinopsida > Pinales > Pinaceae > Larix > Larix kaempferi. Next base: position 27,883,867 of record BSBM01000093.1, on the reverse strand, counting down.
ATAATATAAATGATCAAATCTGTCCTCAAAATCTGTGACAGACAAGCAGTAAAAGAACTCCTGTGATCGTTGTGGGCCTACCCACATGGTGAAAACTGGCTGGAAGATAGCGGGATTACCCTGGAAGACCTCTGTGAAAACCAAATGCCAAAACCTTGCCTCAATTTCCCAAATCGAATTCCTCAGTGACCACTTTATTCCATTTTTTAACTGCCTCGGTAACTGTGAAAGTGCCAAAACTGCCTCCCAGGGCATCTGCGCTATCCAACTAAGCCCACCAGGCTCTCCAGAAGGGGGGGTAAATGGTAAAAACAAGTGGCTGGACCACCCCCTTCTCATACAGTGCCCTAGGTGAATTGGCCTCTCATGGCCCCTGCTGCTCAGGCTGGGAAATCAGCCCCAAATCTAGTCAACAAGTGTAAAACTGCATCAATCACTGTCAGAAGTGCCCGAAACTGAAAGATAAGTGTCTCATTGGATCCAGAAGACCCAAATCCACTAGGAATGTGTACTCATACACCATGGGTTGCCCTAATGGGCCAGCTGTAGGGTCCACCATATATGGATAGTGCATAATCTGATGATCTAAAGTAATAATAAAACCTGCTGAACTGCATCAATCATCATCTGAACCATATGTCCATCATATGATATCATCATCAAGTATGTGGGACCATCAATCATCATCAATAGGTATATATATATGGCCCACATCATCACGGATCCCAATAATATACAACTAAGGATAAATCACATCAGTAGACTAAGACATGCTTATCTAATCATTCTCACAGCCAAGCTCAAAGTATAACATCCATTCAGTGGCATTAATCAAGTTAACATATTCCTTTGTTATATAAAATTACTTGCACAATAGTTCAAATGACAAACTCACCCATTGGACATGGTCAAGCTGCTAGTGAAGGATGAAGGCTAGGAACAAGGTTGGGCCAAGGGGTTGACTTGTCTAACTTAACTCAAAAATACTTTGGACTGGGAGAAGGGGGAAGCTACAAACTCTGTGCTTGGACAAAATAACACGGGGAATGGCTGTGCCTCACAAATGGATAAGTTGATTAGAGAATGCTTATTCAACTTAGGCATCATGTCTACATCAAGTTGATCCAAGTTCATTAGGATCATTCAATTTCATTTCATGGCCTTTTTGGCCTACATAACCCTTTGGATCTTAGGTGTGCTGAAAAGCACAACTAGTTGCAGCGTGCATCCAGGGCATGTTTTCATATACATATAAGGTCAGCAATTGTTTAGATATAGTTTTTAAGAACCATTGTTTTTTGGACCTTTTTATACTCTTCAAAGAGTATTTTTAGCTGTTCATCGCTCTTGCCCTTTTTAGTTTCCATGGGCGAATTTATAAGTTTCCATAAGTAGAACATGAGCTTTCAGTTTTAGCCAACAACATCTCAAGTGACTAGGGTGAGTTCGAGCCAATGCCAAACATTGGGACAACCGACCAGAATGATTTAGGCCTACAATCCAACTCACCAAAGGCAAGTTTTGTCACCAACTTAGAGCCGAGACACTGAACATACAGGGATGCGGTCTAAACACAGAGGTAGAAAAATGGGGAAGTCCTCAGTATCAGAAAGTCAAATGAGACAGGTCAAGGTTTAAAGTCAAATAAGAAAGTCATGTATGGATGGAGTCAAGTGAATATGAAGCCTACACTAGCAGACAACTGGTGTCAGGAAAGACCATATCTATGTAAGGTGGAAAACCAATGGGTTTTGTTAAATGACCTAAATGTGCAAGTAATTGTCCATTTTATGATTTATAGTTCATTTTAAACAGTTTGCCACATCAGGAAGAATATACCAAGCAGATGTTGTGAACATGACTAAATCAACAAGATAATAATCCACAGTCAATGATAAAATATCCATAGATCATACAACATCATCATAGTAATAAACATCATATAGCATCTGAAACACTGCTGCAATACATCTCTAAGCACTGAACTGAAACTGTATGGGATAAAGGATCACATTGGTCATCAAATCTGAACTCTCAAGGCTCAGCCTTGACACAAGGTCTAACATAAGTCTGAATAATACACTGCTCTAATCATGTGTCATCACAAAATATACAATCATCGTAGCCATGCTCTGAATAATGGAAGCTCTGGAATGTGCAGATATCTGCTAAACAAGAATAGTAGCCCTGCTACTATGGTGTGATAACAGGTACATCTCCTTGTTCTCCTCATAGTGATGATGATTTGGTGAGCCTTCCTTTCCCTATTGCTCTTGAAGAAAAATATTTTTAGGATGATAGATTTGAAGATCGCTTTGCGTGTAATGAAGATAGTAGCCATGGGTATGATAATGCACATTTTCACCATTTCGATCATGATGTGGGTGAAGATTATTGGAAATTTGTTGGAGAGCCAATATATGACTCTTCTAATGATGGGATTGTTGATTTTGAAGACCTTGGATAGCCTACCTGTTATCACATATATAGTAGCCGGGCTACCATATTCTATTTTTCAGATTCCAGTACACTTTTCAGCCAGTTCCCTTACATATGAGAAGCTGAGATGAGCATCTATGATGGATCGCTATATTTATTATGGACAACAGTATATTCCCATGCCATGACTAAGTCTCAGGATGCTCAGATTTGAGGACCGATGTAGCCATTTAGCCATTTACAGAGCCATCAGTATTGCCTAGAGTTGTAGCAGCAGGTTCTCAGTGGACAGATGATGTTTTAGATTATGTGCGTTCAGGTATATGACTCAGCAGGTATATTCTTGTGTTATGGTTATATTGCTTTTATACTCATTCTTGTAACATGTCTTAGCATTTGGTATCATGATTTAGCGATCATATAGATATGTGGACCTGGTTGTATCTTTATATTATGTATGTCCCCACTCAGACTTAGAAGTTCTTGACCCATACTCATTGGTTTTACCCTCCTTAGGGAGAATAGAGGTGATCATTCCCACCATCCTTTGGCTTGCTAGTGTTGGTCTCATTATTCACTTTCTCCACCGATCCATACCTTCCAGTTATGTTTTAACCTTGACTTACTACTTGACTAGTGGCATGGAGGACCTTCCCCCACTTTAGCCTCTTTGTTGGATGAGCCTCCCCTTGTTTATTGTGTCTCGACTCTGAGTTGCCTTAAGTTGTGTTGGCTAAACCTGAAACAGATAGCGATGCCATCAATACAGTATATGGAAATGAAATGTATATATTGTGAAATAAGCCAATTCATGTAACAGGTGTTTCTGAACACACGTGAATGCAAGGCAACCCTAATGAAACTGGCTTTGAAATGAAATGTGAAATGTGAAGCCCATGTAACAAGTGTTTTTGAACACACGTGGAGCATAAAGCCTAATATAAATGTAAATCTATGCAATGTGTTTCTAAACACACATAGATCAAAGGCTATGGAAACTTAAAGGCCCAAAAAGCAATGGTTCTTAAATGTTATATCAAAAAGATTGCTGGCCTCTTTTGTATTTGATATGGATTATGAGCATTTGTCAAAGTGAATAAGCACCTCTGAAAGTAACTTACCCATTTGTGAGACACGGCCATCCCCTGTGTTATTGCTTATCCAGCATATGCTAGAGTGTGTATTCCCTTTCCATATCCAAAGTGTCACAGTGCCAAGTTAGTAGTCATCCCCTAGCCTAGCCTTTTGATTTTAAAGCCTTCACCCTTCACTAGCAAATTGGTCACAACTATGAAGTGAGTATGGTCTTGAAAGTCTGGTCTGAGTCGTAGTAAATATTGAAAACACTTTAAAATTGGTCATTAGATCGCCAGAGAAATGATTACTTCTTGTTATTAATATTACTTGAATGAGTTGTAGAGCATGTTTTAACCTTTAACACTTGCAGCAGTTTGATGTTAGCCTAGGTCATATTATTGGTCATGTTGACTTGGTCAAACCTAGTTTGACCAAAGTCAACTACAAGACATGAGGTGGATAGACCTCAGATGATGCAGAGATATGATATATGGTTAGTACAGGTCACCAGATGGTTCTATGCAGTGATTACAGGTTTATGATGATGATTTGTGTTTTTCAGCACTTTTACAAATTATTATTATTTGGTCTGTCTGGGCATATTGGATATTTTATATGATCATGCAGAGATCCATAGGGTGTATGAGTACACACCTTAGATGGATTTGGGCTCTCTAAGTCCATTGAGATAGTTTATTTTCAGTTCCGGGCAGTTACAGTGATGATTGGCCTCAGTTGGCCATCCTGGTGCAGTTTTGCCATATCAGATGGCCTGTCAGAGCAGAGAGAGGATTTGATTGGTTCACCTAGGGCGCTGTATGAGGAGGGGGTGGTCCAGCCACTTTTTTTTACAATTATACCCACCTCCCAGAGAGCCTGGTAGGCTCAGTTGGACAGCGCAGGCACTCCAGGTGGTAGTTTGGGCAGGTTCACATTTCCCAAGGCAGATTTAAAATGGTGAAAATGGCTACTGAAGAATTCGATTTGGGTTACTGAGGCAAGGAAATGGCATGGGATGAGTTTTGATGATGAGTATGATGTCTTCCACACCTTCCACAGCAGGTTCAGCATTCAGTGGGACCCACATCCATCTCTTCGGCACATTTTATGGTTTTCTGGAGCCTTTGGAGGCTCACAACTTTCCCAAAGAGGCACGATTTGGTGCTAGGATTGTTGATATGTTATGATTGTGCCATGGGGATTGACTAGAGAGGATAAATATTGCCCCTTAGACCCACCATGAGATTTATCTTATGTTATTTTGTCACATTGAATGGGACCCCCTCTCCTAGGGCGATTTGGTCCATTGATATGTTATATTGTTATATTGATCCATGTACTTTATTGTTGAGCTCGTCTCAACTATTGATTAGATCACTTTGATCATTTAATCTTAGCCATCCATTCAAAAGGTGGTTAGGGTTTTGGTATCTCTCCATCCTATTTAAAGGAGAGAGCTTCTCATTGTAAAGGGTCTTTGGCTCTTGGAATCTTGATAATAAAAAAACTTCTTGTGGAAATTCTTGGGTCTCCTTTGCATCTGGTGTTCTTCGATGGTGATTGTAAAGTCTATTGCATCCTAACATTTGAGTATTTGTGGTGATATCTATATTTCCGTGGAACTTTTGTCTTGTCTACAGGAGGGCAACTTCACTTGGGCGTTTTTGCAGGGCTTCCTCAACTCGCTTGTTTAACATCGCTTGTATCAGGGGGTTATCATTAGTATCATTGTGATCTATGCTATCTTCTTGTTATTTCTCTTGTGGCATTTGTCCATTTCTCTTGATGCATCAAATATGATATTGTTGACGTTTGTTGTGCAGGAGGGAGGGCGCATTGGCTCCTTGGGCAAAATCGATTTGCATAGAAAGCTCATCCAAATCTTCTCAAATTGATCGGGGAGGCATAGATCATCATCATCAAGGCATCTACAAGGTTTTCAAGGTAAGATCCACAGGTTTGTTCTTCTTTTCTTGGTTCCAATCCATTGCCATCATTATTTTACTGTCAAAACCCTCATTAAAATCCTTTGGAAAATTCTATTGATCAAACCCCTTGATCATTTGGAAAACTATTTCTGGGTATTGTAGATCAGGTAAATCCCAAGGTGGGTTTTCAAGGGCGTCACCCTTGGGGACTCCATTGGCCCATTTTCCTAGGCACTAGCCTTCTCCCTACCCTCACGACTTTCCTAGGTTGCCTGTTTTGCATGTGGGTTGATCTTCTTTTGAGTGCTTGCATACTTCGATACTGTCACATCCCTCTATCAAGCATAGATAGAAAGCCCTAACTGTCAGATCTACGTTTTGGGACACTTTCCCTGTTCTAAGGCTCATGTTTCCCAAGGTAGTCAAATTTGACTATTTTAAACTAGCTCTAAATCCTGGAATCATACCTCATCTCTAAATCACTGTGCTTAAGATCCATTCATCAAGTTATATCATATTTAATCCTCCACAGTGTCTCGGTCTCCTTATATCTAGGGTTCTATACCTGTCACTTTACGTACCTCACCTTGTTTGATTTGATCTAGTGATTAGGTTGATCTCTCCTATCGGGAGTAGATATGGGTCTCCCCCTTGCTATCTTGACTTTGATAGCAGAAGCGAAGAGTGCCTTGGTTGGCGTGACAACCATCCATTTGGGAACCAAGGCTCTCTTGGTTCACCACTGTTGATGTATATGTAACTTCGGAATGTATTTCATCTATGTATTTCATATATATTTATTCTACCCTTATAAAAGATTTGTTATTCCTCTATAAGGAAGTGTCGTCATGTGTATTGACAAGTGTCGCAAGTATGTATACTTGCCGATGGGTTATTAGACCACCATGTGTGGGGTCGGCCCTGAAATATATATTATATTGTGGATGTACCTAGCTAGACAAGTTGGCCCCATAGTGTAACTAGGCAAACAGGTTAAGTATAAATAGAGATCGGGAGATCTCTATTTGATTACTCGGAAACTCATACTTCTCTCACTCAGAAAGTGGCGCACTAGTGAGGAGGAGGATCATCTGCTACTAGGAGACTATCTCAGTGTATTTTGGTTGTACTTTGGTTGAGCCATTGCTCTCTCTATCTCTGAGGAAGTTGTGGGGTTTTTCACCTTAGGGTTTTCCCCACGAAAACTCTGTGTCACTTGTCTCTCATGCTTTTGATTCTTGTGATGCTTAACATGCTTGATATGATTGTTATGCATTGATATACTGTACATCTTATTCTCTAAGTAAAGATCCTAGAGTATATTGATTTAATGCTCAAATTTTAACATGGTATCAGAGCTAACCTGCGAAGAAGACATTTTGCAGTGACGGAAACTTGAGTTTCTTGTTTATTGGGTTTCTCTCCACAAATTTTGGAAAAGCAGTATAGTAGATTGACTCTAATCATCAAGGAGAATCTATCTGTCCAATCAGAATTCAATTCTAAGCATTTTCGAATTTGGCCCTAAAAATTAGGGTTTCCACAAAAAATAGGAATTTCTGAAATCTGAAGACATAGCTGGAAGCTCCTTGCAAAAATCGAAGCTTAGAGCTTTGGATCGAGATTTTTGGCTGGGTAGCTCTCTGGGAAACTCAAACCCTAATTCAGGGCTCTCCCAAGTGAACCCGGGAGGACAAAAAGGCAAATCTGAAGGGTAAAGCTTTGCTGATCTCAAATTCTGAATACACCAGGTTGATCAGCTCATCAAGGCGCATATTTCTATCCTTTCAGAAAGTTGAAATTCACATTTTGAATTTTTAGGGTTTTCCGACAAACCCTAATCCGGGACCAGATCCAGTTTTCAACATTTCAAGTGGTAAGCCCTAAATCTTTTCTATTTCCATTTGAAGTACTCTTTAAGATGTCTCACCACACCAAGCTTGAGGATAAGCTTGAAGGGGCTGATAACTTCCGAGCTTGGAAGTATAGGATTGGGTTAATCCTGGAAGAGAATGAGTTGGACTCATATATAAAAGAAGACATCCCTATCCCAGAGGATGAAGAGGCTAAGGTATTGCATAAGAAGAACTTGGTCAAGGCAAAGAGAATCATTGTTGATTCTATCAAAGACCATCTCATACCCCATGTGTCTTCTCTAAAGACACCCAAGGAGATGTTTGACTCTTTGACCAAGCTATTTGAAGGGAAGAACATAAATCGGAAGATGACCTTGCGGAATCAATTGAAAGGAGTCAAGATGTCGAATGGAGAAACCATTAAATCCTATTTCTCCAAGGTCCCTCAGATCAAGGAACAACTTGAAGCTGTAGATGAAATGGTGGAGAATGGTGAAATTGTTATGACCACTTTGAATGGCCTACCTAGGTCATGGGACTCTTTTATCCAGGGGATCCGTGCAAGAAAGAAATTAATCTCCTTCAGCAGATTGTGGGAGGAATGTTCTCAAGAAGAAGCAAGGCTTGTGGCAAGAGAAGAAAAGATGGGGAATGAAGATCAAGCTCTCACAGTTCACACTAAGAAGGGCAAGTTCAAGAGGGAGCCATCCCATTACAAGAAGAAATCTTCTCATCATTATCACAAAGACAAGAAAGATCTAAGGTGTTTCACTTGTAATGAGAAGGGTCACTTTGCTTCAGAATGTCACAAGAACAAAAGGGACAACCACAACAACAACAACTCCAGCAAGAAGAAGAAGGGTAACAAAAGAAGGTACCATGCTCATGCTGCCGAAGATGATGAACCTCCAAAGAAGAAAGCTAGGGCAGAAAGTGAAGATGCCTCATCAAGTGAAGAAGAGTATGTCCTAATCTCTGCTCTCACAGGTACAATCTCCCATGGTTGTAATGATTGGTTAATTGACATTGGGGCTTCCAAACACATGACTGGGTTTAAAGAATCTTTTGTAAATCTGTCTGAACATGAATCACCCCATAAAGTGAAACTTGGGGATGATTATCAATATCCCATCAAAGGAAGTGGTGAAGCCTCCTACAACCTAGATTCTGGAAAATCTTTGAAGATGAAAGAAGTCCTTTATGTACCTGGGCTTAAGAAGAACTTACTCTCCATCTCTGCATTGGATGCAAAAGGTATGAGGGTTGCATTTGTGGATGACCAAGTTCTAATGTGGCCAAAGGGAAAGACCATAGATGATGCAGTGGTGATTGGAGAGCAACAGGGAGGTTTGTATAAATTGAAAGGACAACCTGAACATGCCATGGTGCATGATTCCATGGAGCCAACTGAACTTTGGCATAGAAGACTTTTGCACATATGCACTACAGAGCATTACCAATTGCAAGTAAGGCTGTAGAAGGTATTCATGAAATCAAGACCAAGCATAAAGGTGTTTGCAAAGGATGTGCAAAAGGAAAGAACATTAAGAAGGAATTTCCAAGCAGTGAAAGCAAGGCAAAAGGCATCTTGGAAATCATCCACTCAGATGTTTGTGGTCCCATGTCATCCAGTTCTCTAAGTGGGTATGTTTACTATGTCTCTTTCATAGATGACTTCTCCAGGAAGACTTGGGTTTACTTCTTGAAGAACAAAGATGAGATGTTTGATAAGTTCAAGGAATTCAAAACCTTGATGGAGAATCAAACTGATAAGAAGATCAAAACATTCAGATCCGACAATGGTGGAGAATTCACCTCAGGTGACTTCAAGAAGCTTTGCAGTGATTCAGGGATTAAGAGGGAGTTGACTGCTCCTTATAATCCTCAACAGAATGGAGTTGCAGAAAGGAAGAACAGAACAATCATGGAAGCAGTAAGGGCAATGTTGCATGACCAGGATCTACCTATGCATCTGTGGGAAGAAGCAGCTAGAACAGCTGTATATGTGCAGAACAGAACACCCCACAAGATATTGGACAACAAGACACCAGAAGAGATCTTTTCTGGTAAAGAAACCTGAAGTCAACCATCTCAGAATTGGTTGTCCAGTATACACTCATGTAGGAAAAAAGGACCAAACTAGATCCTTCAGGAAAGAAGGGTATCTTTGTGGGTTACAGTGAAAGCTCGAAGGCTTACAGAATATACTTTCCAGGGTTCAAGAAGATTGAAGTCAGCAGGGATGTAACATTTGATGAAAACTCAGCATTCATCAAATCAAGGAAGGCACCTATCGAAGTTTATGAAGAACCTAAGGAAACTAGATTTCAAGACACTGCCATGACTGAAGCAATTCCAGAAGTTGTTTGTGAGTTTGAAGATCCGCAAGAACCTGTAGATCCACCCCATGAGGATAACTCTCACAAGAGGAAACCTGCATGGGCTAGAGAGCTCATTTAAGATGCACAAAGATTTGGCATTCCAGAAGAAGAACACAGAGCAAAGAAGAGAACCAGATCACATACCAGCTATGTTGCTTTACTCTGTGCCATTATGAACAAAGAACCTTCCAGTTATGAAGAAGCAGTGGAAAGGAAAGAATGGAAGGATGCCATGGTTGAGGAATACCAATCAATAATGAAGAATGATGTTTGGGATGTTGTCCCAAGACCTAAAGAAAAGTCTGTTGTGACTTCCAAATGGATCTACAAAATCAAGCATGCTGCAGATGGCAGTGTAGAGAAATACAAGGCAAAATTCGTAACTCGTGGCTTCTCTCAGAAAGAGGGAATAGATTATGAAGAAACTTTTGCACCTGTAGCCAGATATACTTCCATCAGAATAGTACTTGCCCTGGCTGCAGCAATGAAATGGAAAATACACCAGATGGATGTCAAGACTACTTTCTTGAATGGTGTAGTTGAAGAGGAAGTATATGTGGAGCAGCCACTCGGTTTTGAAATACATGACAGGGAGTCATATGTGTGCAAATTGAAGAAAGCCTTGTATGGCTTGAAGCAAGCTCGCAGAACTTGGTATGGTAGGATGGACAGTTTCCTTCCTATCTAGTTTGGGCTTTACCAAGAGTAAAGCGGATTCCAACCTTTACTACAAGGTTGAGGAAGGGAATCCTGTGATTCTACTTCTGTATGTGGATTACTTATTTGTAACAGGAAATGACAGATTGATTGCAGATACTAGGAGGAAGCTTGTTGCCGAGTTCGATATGAAAGATTTGGGAATGATGCATTATTTCCTAGGTATGGAGGTATGGCAGAGTGCAGGTGGGATCTTCCTTGGTCAAGGGAAGTACACAGTAGATATCTTGAAGAGATTCGGGATGATGGATTGCAAGGCCATGGCCGCACCTATGGCATCGAACCTGAAGCTTCTATGTGATGCTTCATCTGAGCCAGTTGATATCTCTATGTATTGTCAGATGATCGGGTCCTTGATGTACCTGACGAACACGAGACCAGATATTTGCTTTGTTGTGAACACATTGAGTCAGTTCCTGACAGATCCGAGGAGTGTTCATCTGATTGCTGTAAAGCATGTTCTGAGGTACCTGAAGGGTACAGTGGATTATGGGCTCAAGTATGAAGCGAATCAAAAGTTTAACCTGCAGGGTTATGTTGATTCAGATTGGGCTGGCAGTGCTGCAGATAGGAATAGCACATCTGGATGCTGCTTCAGTATGGGATCAGGTGTGATCTCTTGGTTTAGCAGGAAGCAGTCCTGCGTAGCACTAAGTACAGTTGAGGCAGAGTATGTTGCAGCCTGTTGAGCTAGTTGTGAGGCAGTATGGCTTCGGAAGCTACTGTCAGAGTTATTTGATCTCCCGTTGGATGCTACTGGTATCTTTTGTGATAACAAAAGTTGTGTGAAGTTGTCCGAGAACCCAGTATTTCAAGACAGGTCAAAACACATAGAGATCAAATATAACTATATCAGGGATATGGTGCAGAGAGGAGCTGTAAAGCTCCTGTATGTTGCAACGGACGAGCAGATTGCAGATGTACTGACGAAGCCACTAGCCATAGTAAAGTTCGAATACTTCAGGGAGAGGCTTGGTGTTCTTGAGATCGACGACACTTCGAGGAAGAAGTGAAGGACACATTTGCTGAAGCCATTCCAAGCATGTTGGAAGGAGGATCCTTCACATGTCTGTGGATGTAAGCGCAGGATGATGAGCATCAGGATGATGTTCTAGTTTCTGCTTTGTATGATCAGTTGGATCATTTATATGTATATGTATGTATGCATCATGTTGGATGCTGGATATGATCAATTGAATCATTTATATGTATATGTATGTACGCATCATGTTGGATGCTGGATATGATCGGTTGGATCATTTGTATGTATTTTGTATATGCATCATGTTGGATGCTTGTACGCATCATGTTGGATGCTGGATATGATCGGTTGGATCATTTGTATGTATTTTGTATATGCATCATGTTGGATGCTTGGACCATGTATCTGTATATGTATCGGGTGGATACATTGTATGATCAGGTAGATCATGTATGTTGATATGTATCATGTATTTGTATTTGTATCAGGTGGATACACTGTATGATCAGGTGGATCATGTATGATGATATGTATCAGGTAGATACTTGGTATGCATCAGGTGGATGCATTGTATGATCAGGATGACCATGATGACGAGCTTCAGGGTGTTGCTCCAGATGATATGTATCAGGATGGTACAGTGATGATGATCAATGTGATCATGAGCATCAGGATGATGCTTTGTGCGATGATGATCCGTTGGATCATGAGTATTAGGTTGATACTTGGAGGTCAGAGATGATATGTGGCAGGTTGTGCAAATAGCATGTAATCAGTCCTGGGAGATCTTGTCGGTCGTGCTGCGGCACATAAATGTTCCTGGGATACTCTTTCCAGTATTGCTATGTAGTATGTAATCAGTCCTCAGATATCCGATAGGTTGAGCTGTGTGCTCGTAATCAGTCCTGGGATGAGGTATTACTACGGAGACATGTAATCAGTCCTGGAGATCCGAGTGGTTGAGTTGTGTGCTCGTAATTAGTCCTGGGATGCTCTTTAGAGATCTTGTCGGTCGTGCTGCGGCACATAAATGTTCCTGGGATGCTCTTTAGAGATCTTGTCGGTCGTGCTGCGGCACATAAATGTTCCTGGGATGCTCTTTAAAGGTTTTGTCTATCCACATGTAATCAGTCCTGGAGATCCGAGAGGTTGAGCTGTGTGCTCGTAATAATTCCTGGGATGCTCTTTAGAGATCTTGCCGGTCGTGCTGCGACACATAAATTTTCCTGGGATGCTCTTTAAAGGTATTGTGGAGGAGATGCATGTAATCAGTCCTGGGATGCTCTTTAAAGGTATTGTGGAGGAGATGCATGTAATCAGTCCTGGGAGATCTTGTCGGTCGTGCTTAGGCACATAAATGTTCCTGGGATACTCTTTTCGGTATTGCATCCGCACATAAAATTAGTCCTGAAAGGCCACCTCTATCAGACCGTTCGCACAGATGATGAAGACCTGTAGGTGTTGGGCCTACATCCAGTATGAAAAAGGATTGGCTCTGTAGAACTTCCTATGACGTGTAGAGTCAGAGATTGGTTGAGATAGCAGCAACAGTGATGATGATGATGACGATGATCCCGAGAAGAAGACTTGTCTAGCAGATATGTGTCGAGAAATACCTTCCTAGTTAAGAGGGAATGTTGATGTATATGTAACTTCGGAATGTATTTCATCTATGTATTTCATATATATTTATTGTACCCTTATAAGAGATGTGTTATTCCTCTATAAGGAAGTGTCGTCATGTGTATTGACAAGTGTCGCAAGTATGTATACTTGCCGATGGGTTATTAGACCACCATGTGTGGGGTCGGCCCTGAAATATATATTATATTGTGGATGTACTTAGCTAGACAAGTCGGCCCCATAGTGTAACTGGGCAAACAGGTTAAGTATAAATAGAGATCGGGAGATCTCTATTTGATCACTCGGAAACTCATACTTCTCTCACTCAGAAAGTGGTGCACTAGTGAGGAGGAGGATCATCTGTTACTAGGAGACTATCTCAGTGTATTTTGGTTGTACTTTGGTTGAGCCATTGCTCTCTCTATCTCTGAGGAAGTTGTGGGGTTTTTCACCTTAGGGTTTTCCCCACGGAAACTCTGTGTCTCTTGACTCTCATGCTTTTGATTCTTGTGATGCTTGACATGCTTGATATGATTGTTATGCATTGATATACTGTACATGTTATTCTCTCAGTAAAGATCCTAGAGTATATTGAATTAATGCTCAAATTTTAACAACCACTTTGGTTGCCTATCCCCTCTAGTATCTACAATCCTTGCAGATCCACCATTAAGGGTAACTACAAGATTGGTGATAACACTACCTTTGGCAAGATCTCTCATGATTTGGTTCAGTCATGCTTTCTCTCTCATGATGATGGTATTGAGAGGGTTAATCTTGAAAACAAACCCTCATGTGATGATATTGTTGACGATCTCTTTGCTTGCCATGACGATAGTGATGTACATTTTTCTCATGATGATCATAGCATGGATGTGGATTATTGGCATTTTGTTGGTGATCCTATCTATGATTATTCTAATAAGGGAAGTGTAGATTTTGAAGACCTTAATGAGCATTGTGATATGGAGAGTTCTCATGATCATTGTCAGACATGTTTCTAAAAGATTAATCCAGGTTTTGGACAGCAAGAAGGTGGTTTTATTGCAGGTTTAGAGCAGCAAAGTGTGCCCTCTCCTAAGAAAAAATTGAGGCCTCTTTTCCAGCTATATCTTTCAGGGTTTCTTGCTGGTTTTGAAAGTGATTTGGGGCAGCAAACAGGTTTTGAAGAGCAGGTTGATGTTGGAGGTGATTTGTGCTTGAACCCTGTCCAAGCTTCGATAGAGGGGGCTTGTGAAAGGGGCCCTTCTGCTTGGAAAGGGTTTGAAGGCATCTATGTCCATGGTCACTTGTGTTGTTCCAACCCCATTCCTATGAAGATAATGACATCTACTCAGCTCATCATTGATGTGATTTTGTCTTGGACCATCTCCAAAGACAAGGGAAGAAGCCCTAGCATGGATGGTATGCTAAGGTGGCTTCATTGGTTGTATGAATTCACTTGACATGTTCATTTCATCATGCTTAGAGTAGGTAGGTAGGATGAATAAGCTCTTGCATGAGCAATAGGTTGATGTATTGTTTGGAATAAGTATGATCATTTGATGTGTTTAGATTTGTTTTTTACGGTCAAAGCGCACAAGTTCATGGCAGAGATTCTAAGATTCTTTATGCTCCTCTTTTCAAGATCAAGCACACGTCCCACAGTTGGAGCTTAATGTTACCCCACGTTTTGTATGGGTGTCAACATGTGATTTTGATCATGATGATGATTCCCTAAGGTATTTGGATGCTATTGAGGTTCAAGGGTACTCAAGTGGAGATCAATGAGGCAGTGAAGTGATAATATCTTCATTCCTAGGAATGGATTCACTTCAAGATAGCAAGAAGAGACAGGTCAATCAGGTCTAGACAGTTTTTAAGATGGTTCCATGCATATGGGTCAAATCAGCAGCAAGTCATGATGACTATCAAATCTGGGCACATTACTGGCATTCTCACTCTTATATGCATCGAACTAGTGAGCAGGATGAGTTCTGGGCATGAAACTCAGCCTCAAGTGACAGATATGGGCTCTTTCTTTCAATCTGAGGTGAAGCTGGGCAGTTGTAGAGCAGTTCTGAGCACAATTTTAAGTACCACTCACTACTTCTGCCCTCAATTGGACCACTTCCAGCCAGGAGATGTATCAAAAGCAACACTTTCCAGTGAAAAAGTAGCTGTCCCACTCTAAGGATGTTTTATGCCCTAGTTTGATCAGTGGATTGTTTACGGTGTGTGTCCAGCCAAAAGAAGCCTGAACCATCTGAGAAGTAAATGAACAACAGTGATGAGGGCCCTTGATCTCAAACTGCCCAGAAAGTTTTGTGAGAAAATCTTATGAATCATTTCTAGTGATTATAATGAGGTCATTTCATCTCCTAGAGGGTTTGCATGGCAAGCTTTGAGATTTCTTGGCATGTTAGCATCCACCCTTTGGATCTATACCCTACCTGAGATAGAGTGTTCACCTTAGGAACAGTCCACATATCAATTTATGGATGTCCACTCTTTGGAAGGCCTGCACCAGCTGTAAAACCTAAAGGAAATCAGATCTGGTTACCTGTAACAGTTGCCATGTGCTCAATAGGAGGGTTTGCAGCATATTGGGCTTGTACATGCATTAGTTTTGAAATCTGATCTCTCTGTCCAGCAAAAGGTTAGCTTGAAAAAACTTCCCAGGTTAGTAGTACAGAGGCCGACGGCAGACCATGTGACAACAAATCATCCTCATCACTGTTTAACAGCATAAAATCTGTATTCCGTGGGAAAGATGCAACCTTGAAGGCAATTAAGGGCAGACCAGCACTCATCTCTGGGTTTGAGGATCCATCCACTTGAACCCATCTCATATTATGCCTGGTAGATCTTTGAAAATTGCAGTAAATAACCAGTAAAACAGCAGGGTAACTGGCATATGTTTCAGACCTGTTGAGAAGATGAACGTTTCAGATCTCTGATGGGCATTGTTTTGATCCCTTCCTGATCCTGTAGCATTCATTTTCAGAACTGATTGGCAGCCATGAAAGAGACCTTGCTGTGTGTACAAAATAGAGTTTGGACGCAGCGTTCACACCTTGGAACCATTTTTGGAAGGCAACGATCCACTTAGAAATGAGATCATTAAGCCCTTAAGATGCCTGGGTTATCATTTCATGTGCTTTGAGGACGTCTCTCATTTAAAAACGCCTAATGGTACTAGCATCCACCTTGAAGGCCATACATTAAGGGATGCTTGTCACTTTTGAAGCAGATTGAAGGAAGTTTTAATCCTTCTTATGGAGCGCAGCTTTGGATTCATTACTTGTGACTAAGTGGATCCTCGAAAGGATGGTGGGTACCTTCAATACAGTTCCATTCAACACCCCACATGATTGAAATGCTAGAATATTCCCACTTGACAATGAAAATACACTTAATGGTAGAATGCAAATGATGACTTAAAGAGCCCATAAATTTACTGCAGGTTTTCATTCATATTCAACCTTACCTTGTGCTGATATTGATAATTATCGAGCTGACGAGAATTCTGAGGTGAAGGTCAGAAAGGAGTTACTCAAGCAATCTCAGTGCCAGGTACATAACAATTTGTACTTACTGAATACTCTGAGCAGGGAATTGCACGTGATTCACACAATGGAATAAATATCTTGTCGTGCCATTAAGTCATGCTAAGATTCCTTGGAATCTGTAATGTGTTTCACTCCGTATTCACCAGTCTGGAAGACATCGTGTCAGCGAAAATATCGCCGAGGGTCCGGAACACAACTTATTGGCAACATTGGGGAAAATATCGGAAAATATCGGCAAATATCGGCACACTTCAAAAATATTCATTTTTTTCAAATTTTTAAACATTTAAAGCAACAACAACATCAAATAAACACATTGCCACATAAATATGAAAATAAAACAGATATATATGATGTATAAGATGTCTAATGATATATCATGCATCAATACTAAATCATGTCCTGACTCCTGACTCCTGAGTACTGAGTAGTAATGAGTGTACTGACTCTAGAGCCTCAAAATATCATCAAAAATATAATAAATGTATCTCATCATCATGAGTCAACTGTCAACTAAGATCGACACAGTACAATGAAATCAAATCAAATAAACTAGCCAGTCCCTCTACCCCTTTTACGGGCAAAGGTGATGGCTCTGGTAATGGCTCTTCCTCTAGCTGAAGAATACCCTATGGGTGGCAGCGGACTCTGATGTGCTCAACCAAAAGGAGAAGCTATACTATGATGTCGTCTAGAAGAGGAAGAAGCTAGAGCCTGGCATCCTCTACTAGTAGTAGTACTAGTGCCACTGCTATGTCCAAGTCTAGCTCGCTCTGTCGTCACCGTCTCTGTCGATGTCTGTGAAAGTGTGTAGCACCCCCATTTTGACCCTTAGGGTTTATCGGATTCAATGTAAATATTGTATACATGCAATGTTTGTTTTCCCTAGTGTGGAGCTCAAGGCCAAGGCCCCACTAGAGGATGTCCAGGTTTTATTTAAAAGGCAAGTATTTGACATTCTGATTATCCATGTGCTAGTAAGCCATGGAAGATGTAAATGATGTAAATGATACCATGTCAATAAAAATACCAAGGGCTGGCTATGGATGCAACTAAATGAGGGAGAACTATGTATCCACTAGAGAGAGGTGAGGGGGTTGTGGGATGGAACCATAGACTTCCATATGTCACCTTGAGAACCCCTTTGACTGTCCTAGCTGCCATTGAATGCTGCTGTAAGGAAGTGGGTGAAGAGCACTGTGCATGAGGTCGATGGAGTATGGGACAGCCCTGAAATCCGTAAGGCAGGGTATGGGGCTCTATTGACTTGTCCCATAAGTCACTCCACCTCGTGGGAGGACGTTTTCACTCACCCCCATGCCTTGATGATTCATTCTAGCATTAGTTGGACTCTTACGTAGACCCAACAGAGAGGAAGGAACCGAAATCGCGATTTTGTGTAAGCACGAATTTACAGAGCCAAAAGCACATAGAAACCCTGCGTAGGAAGTAAATCGATTGGGATATCCATGGATCAAACCCTAGGGATAAATTACAGAGCGTGAGAATCTTAGAAAACCCGTGAGAACACCTGGATCTGATAGCAGGAGACCCTATTATAGGATAGAGCTATTCGACCGCAACGTGAAGGAAGATCCGAGGGCGGATCGCAGTGGGAAGAAACCAGGAGGGTTTAGACAACAAGGTAGAGCCAGAGAGGGATCATTTACCTTGATCTAATAGTCAGGACCAACCATACCTGCCCAGTTCAGTGCTAAGGGAAGGGGCACCCTAGGTACTGTGCAACAGAGAAGGGGATCTTACTTAGGCTGAGAGTGGAGGTGATGCGGGTTCCTAGACTTCCTAAGGCCATCTGGTTATGTCTATAGCTCTATGGATGAGCTTATTGATTTAGAAAACCCTACCTGCCTCCCCACTTGCTTGACAAATCAACTGTTTGTTGGATGACCCTGATTGACTATGAACTAAGGCTGTGAGTGAGCTTGTCTAGTCCCTCCTTAGTGGATACTTAGCCCCAACTCGGGGGTGGTCTCTGATTGCTGAAATAATACAGGTTGGGCAGAGACCTATGGTTGGGTTGGAACATTGCAGTCTATAGCCAACTTGCTTGGAGATTCAAGAAAAAAGATAAGTGTTTTATGTGCTTGAATCATGCATTTATGTGTCCTGCAATGTTTCATTATTGACTGAATGATGGAAGCTAAATTATGCATGATAGATATATGAGAAGACATTATTTCATTCCACTGTGTGTTAATATGGCTAATTTATGTTGTGTGTGTTATTTACCCTGCTCTTGCACATTTACATTCTTATCCTTATGTTGGTACTCATATGTATTTATGTTTGAGGAATAGGGCTAAGTCTCTGCATGTTATTTCATCAATCTGCCTGGGAGAGATATGCTGATGTATCCCATTCTATGTGTGTGGATAATGTTTCATTCCTTTGTGTTCATTGAGTATGCTTCTGCACATTGCATTTCCATTGGTATAATGTCTTTGAATTGTCCCTTGATGAATAGTGCTAAGTCTTTGAATGGTTCTTCGATGAATAGGACTAAGTGCAAGGCCCAAGAGGTGCAAAATACTTCAGTCATGACTGTGGAGAAAGAATAGACACCCCCTGTGGTGTTCATGAACCCTGTAGACCAGTTGAAGGAGAGGGGAAATGGCAGAGTGGAACAAAACTCTTCACAGAAGTGGTAAGGAGGCATAGATGGGGTTTAAGGCCATCTTTTAGAGTGGAAGAAGGGTAGGATCTGAATCCTCAGGTGTGGATGAAGACGCTACAGCTGCATAGTTCTCACCAAGAGTTTCCCAACGGTACCGGATTTACCCAAAATGGAGTTAAGATGAAGAAGCTATGAGCTGAAGAAGTTGTGCAGTTGGAGCTTCTGACTTTCCGAACCCATATGTGGATTGCGGATTGCGAAGTCGGAAGGGCGTTTTCGATAGGGTTGCAAAATGGTGGTTGTGACTTCCGAGTTCCGCATGCGGATTGCGGATTGCGGAAGTCGGGGAGGTAATTTTCCCGGGTTGGCGAAGTTGGAGTTCCGACTTCCGAGTTCCGCATTGCAGATTGCAAAAGTCGAAAAGGTAATTCGTCGAAGTTGGGAAATTGGGGTTTCCGACTTCCGCAACGCGGGTTGCAGATTGCGGGAGTCGGGTGAGTAATTTGGCGAGGTGGTGAATTTGGCGTTTTGATTTCCGCACTGTGGATTGCGGATTGCGGAAGTCAGAGACGTGGGTTTCGGTGGTGTGTATTTGGTGTTCCGATTTCTGATTTCCGCACTGCGGATTGCGGATTGTGGAAGTCGGAGACGTGGGTTTCGGCTCTATGTATTTGGCGTTCCGATTTCCACACTGCGTATTGCGGATTGAAGAAGTCGGAGACGTGGTTTTCGGCGTTGTGTATTTGGCGTTCTGATTTCCGATTTCCACACTGCGAATTGCGGAATGCGGAAGTCGGAGGTGCGCTTCGTCGGAGTTGTAATTTGTGGTCCGATTTTCGACTTCTTATTGCGGATTGCGGATTGCGGACTGAAGATCAATGCGGGTGCAGAGTTGCGGAACCTTTGGATTGCTTGGAGAAAAGAAGAAAAAAATTAGCAAGTGATTCAAGGGTTGTCTCCCATCGCCTCTAAAGGGCACCGAGGTGACTGGGGACGTGAAAAATGGTATGAGTGTTAAAAGAATGTAACTACGGAAGATATTCTATTTGATACTTGTCTATTGTATTCCTCCTTCGGGAGATGTCATTGATGTAATTAATAATGAAAGAGTCATTGAAAGAGTTAATGTAAACCCTAGGTCTTATGTCGGCCTAGAAGAACCCAAAAGAGATTATTATATTTTGCATTTGACAAGTCGGCCCCTGTCAGTTAGGAGAAGTCGGCCCTGTTGGGGAAAAGTCACGCCAACGAAAGAATATAAATAGAGGAGGTCTCTTGTTCGGGTACACAGGGTACTACCAAAGGACCGAACACCAAGAGCAACCACTTCACACAAACAGATCACAGATCAACACACCGATGTTTTGACGTGGTTTAAACCCTCTTGAGGGAAACACTCCACGGCCCCGGCCAAATAGCTTCTACGGGACAATTTATTATGCAAAGAAAGAAAGTTACAAATGAGCTTCTCATAATTGATCAACTAAACAATGACCCTCCATGCTCTTTAAATAGAGATCATGGACCAATCGGGTGTTAAGCCACGGATCAAGGTTAGGTTTGATCTAAGAGAAGTTGAGCCGTCGGATCACTCTATGTCGGAAACATATCGTGACCGTCGGATTAAGTATTTACAAATGCATACTAATGCATACTAAAGAAACACACTATCCCTAACGGATATATTGCACAAGTTGATCTTAACTAACTCCTAAGTGTCTAAATATCCTAACATCCCCCCTTAAGAACAACTTGGGATAGGATTGAAGGATTTACAAAAGTGACACTATTAGGAGAAGGAAGGAGGCATTAGAGCCTATCCCCCCTTAATGACAAGTTCCTGAACTCCTAACATAGATCGAAGTTTAGAAAACTTCGCTTCTGTAAGAGACTTGGTGAAGATGTCTGCAACTTGATCATCTGTAGGGCAAAAGAGCACTTCAAGAACATGATCATGAACAAGATTTCTGATGAAGTGCATATGTAGCTCAATGTGTTTGCTGCGTTGATGTAGAACTGGATCTTTGGCAAGCTTGATGGCACTTTGATTGTCGCACCAAAGTGGAGTAGGCTGCTGCTGCTCGAATCCAAACTCTGAAAGGATCTGTCGAAGCCATAAAGCTTCCTGACTGGCATTAACTGCTGCTCGATATTCTGCCTCTGCTGAAGAAAGAGCAAGAGCTTGTTGTTTCTTACAAGCCCAAGTAATAGGTCCAGATCCCAGACTGAAAACATAACCTGCAGTAGACTTTCGATCATCAGGATCGCCGGCCCAATCTGAATCAGTGAAACCAACCAACAAAGGTTTCCCCCCTGTACTGTAATGAATCCCAAACTGAACTGTACCTCGAATATATCGAAGTATTCTTTTAGCTGCTTTCCAGTGACTTTCATGAGGTGTCTGCATATAACGGGCAACTCGACCAACGGCAAAGGAAAGGTCAGGACGGGAATGAGTCAAGTATAAAAGACTACCAACAAGCTGACGATACAAGGTGGCATCTACTTCAGGTGAAGTACAAGTGGCAGAAAGTTTGACTCCGGACTGGAAGGGAGAAGGGGCTGGTGTACAATCTTCCATGTGAAAGCGACGAAGAAGGTCACAAGCATACTTAGACTGAGAGAGAAAGATTCCTTCTTTGGTTTGCAGAACTTGGAGGCCAAGAAAATAATGCAAATGTCCTAAGTCTGACATTTCAAAAGTTTGTTTAAGACTGGATTTCACATGGGTTATAAGATTAGGGTCACTACCAGTAAGAATAAGGTCATCAACATATAGAACAAGTATGATGAGATGGTTTCCTACTTTCTTGGTATAGACATTGGGGTCAGAATGGCATCTAGAAAAACCAGTGTCAAGGAGAAAGTTATCCATTTTGGCATACCAAGCTCTAGGAGCTTGCTTAAGGCCATATAAGGATTTCTTAAGGCGGCAGACAAGGCTAGAGTTATTCTGAACATAGCCAGGAGGTTGTTCCATGTAAATTTCCTCCTGTAAATCACCATGTAAGAAGGCAGACTTGACATCCATTTGATGGACTTCCCAATTGTGTAAGGCTGCAAGGGAAAGAACAAGGCGGATGGAGTTCATTTTGGCGACGGGAGCAAAGGTTTCATTGTAGTCAATCCCTTCAACTTGGGAAAAACCTTTGGCAACTAACCTTGCCTTAAGTCTTTCAACACTTCCATCTGATGCATACTTAGTTCTGTAGACCCATTTACATCTGACAAGTTTTCTTCCTTTTGGAAGAGGTACAAGATCCCAAGTATCGTTCGCCATTAAGGAACGATATTCTTCATCCATGGCTGCATCCCAATCTGGATTCCCTGAAGCTTCTGCAAAAGTTTCTGGATCATGATTCTCGGAAACTTGAGCCAAAAGAGAAGAGGCTCGCTGAAACTGCGAACGTGTTCGACGTTGATCTCTAGGATCGCCGGCAAGATCACCAGCTGCTTCACATGTTGAACGGACCCATCGAGGAAGCACTTGTGCTGGTGCAACTGGAGGAACATGAGCAGGCGGAGGTGGATTTTCATCCTCACTGTCATCATCAGAAACTGAAGTTGGAAACCTGTCAAGGAAGTTGGAAGAAGAAGAAGAAGGCACAAACGCCGAATCAGGCTCGCAGGCCAAAGATGGCACACTCGCCGAGTTAGGCTCGCAGGCCAAGATATTTTCATCAAATTTAACATCTCTTCTAATGATTATAGCATGAGAATGTGGTTGAATAAGTCTATAACCTTTTACATCTTCAGAATATCCAACAAATATGCACTTTTCACTTTTAGGTTGCAATGCTTTCCGTTTTTCATCCGGAATGTGAGCCCATGCTTCACTACCAAACACACGAAAGTGACTTACATCAGGTTTAATTTTACTCCATGCTTCTTCCGGTGTTATACCTTGTAATGCTTTTGTGGGGGTGCGATTAACTATGTAATTTGCACAATTTATGGCTTCAGCCCAAAATTGAAGACTTAGTCCCTTAGATTGGATCATACAATTAGCCATTTCTTTTAAAGTGAGGTTCTTCCGCTCAGCTACACCATTTTGTTGTGGTGTATATGGAACAGTGTGCTATTGTTGGATGCCTTGTTCAGTGCAGAAAGTAGTGAACTGTTTGTTGACATATTCTCCTCCATTGTCAGATCTTAACTTAATAATTTGATGACCAGATTGTTTTTCAACAAGGGCCTTGTAGGCCAAGAACATGTTAAATACTTCGCTCTTAAGTTTTAGGAAATAAACCCAAGTGCGTCTGGTGTAATCATCAATGAAAGTTAAGAAATACTTGAAACCAGAAAAGGAAGCAGATGGAAGAGGGCCACACAAGTCACTATGCACAAGCTCCAAGGGTACCGAGGCGTGCCAAGAGGCACGTTTGTCAAAACTGTCCCGATGATGTTTTCCAAGTACACAACCGGAACAAACACCATCTCTGCAAGATACCATCGGAAGACCTGTCACCATATTTTCTTTACATAGTTGTTGCAATGAGCGATAATTTAAGTGACCAAATCGCTCATGCCAAAGTTTGCTCAAGTTATCACTATGAGCAACAAAAACTGAAGGGAAAGGTGATGACCCAAAGTTGTTAAACTTGTACAACCTGGTAATATCATCAACAATTCCGGTAGCTAGAACCTGTTGAGGATCTTTAAAATCCTTGATTACAACTTGGTGAGGTGTAAAGGTCACAGTTTTACCTTCACCAGAATGAGTGATCTGATAGACTGATAACAAATTGCAGGAAATTCTTGGAACACATAGTACATCACTAAAATGACCATTATCTACTGGAATTGTTCCAGCTCCTACAACACTTAGAGATCTATCATCACCAACAAATATTTGTTTGGTGTTACATTCATGCATAGTAGAAAAGATGGCTTGATCCTTAGCCATATGATAAGATGCTCCAGAATCAATGAGCCATTCATTTGAAGTAGAAGAAGAAGATGCATTATAAGAATAACCAGAAGCACAAAGTGCATGTCCATGAGAGGTAGATTCTGATGGCGAATCTAGGCTGATGTGGTGCTTCTTCATTGCTGCTTCCAAGGCTGCCATCTTCTTGAAACACTTTGATTCATCATGATTATCTTTCCCGCAATAGTTGCAATGCCGCTCAGTCTTCTTGCCTTTTGGCTTGGATCCTTTGTCATTTTTTAAAGAAGGAGCTGACTGAGAGGGTTTGGGACCCTTGTTTGACTTATTATTGCGAAAATTTTGTTTCTTAGGAGGCTTGGACTTTTCTTTCTGTTGGGACAATAAGGCTTTCCCAGATGTATCTGCATTGTTGATTATTCCAAGGTGAATGAGTTTATCTTGTTCTCTAATCAAGGAATCACAAAGGATTCAAGACTAGGCTCTTGATAGCTAGCTGCATTCAATGATGCTTTCATGGAGTAAAATGTAGATACAAAAACAGAATATGCAGGTCCAAGTTTGGAAAGAATATGATAAATGCACTGTTTGTCTTCCCTCTCAATCTTACATTCTGCACATAAAAGCTTGAGAGTTTTGTACTTAGATAAATAATCTTGAATGCATGAAAAGTCACTTGGATTTAAAGAAATCAACTCATTTTCGAGTTGGTGACCTCGAATTTCATTGTGTTTACCAAACACAGTTTCCAACTTGTCCCAAGCAGTATTAGGTTCATCAATTCCAGATATGTGGAATCGCAAATCAGTAGAGATTGACATCCCAATCAATCCACGAGCTTCATCACATCTATTTGCCCATTTTATTTTCTTATCATCATCAGTGGGTTCTTTTTCTTTCCCTGTGGTAATTCTGAAAAGCCCCCTACTTCGTAGAACATCCTCCATACGAGATTTCCATGAGAAATAGTTAGAACTGTTAAGTAGAATATCACAATGGGCGGCCATATTTGTAAAGTAATGGCTGTAAAAGCAGAAACCAATAGTCTGGATGTGAAGAGCTCGAAAAAATAGGCGGTTTCAAAAAAACGGCACTGAAAACTGACTCTGTATGATGAAGTTATGCTTGAACAAAGAAACTGTTGAAGACGTCCCCAATAGTGACGTGGCAGCTAGAGAATGTCCAGCAAAAAAGAACCCCCCTCTTCCCAAGATGAACCTTTTGACAATCACTTTAAAAAAGTTGCTTTAAGTGAATCACTTTTGTAAAATAAGTGATTTCACTTTTACAATGATATTACTTTTTAAATAGTGCAACAATAAAATAAAAAACTTAAGTGACTCACTTGTATTTTTATTTTTTTATTATTTAAGTGAGATGCACTTTTACAATAAAGTAACTTGAAAATAGAAATTGCATGCACTTTTCCTTTTAAAAGTAACTTCCTAAGACTTGAACTCAAGACCTATTAAGGAATAAAGCAACTTTGAACCAAGTGAGCTAGATTAAAAGGTATGTAAAATATGGGAATGAGGAAGGGGGCTTTTTTTTTTTTTTTTTTTTTTTACTCTTCTTGCTCGGTTTGCGTGCTTGCCTTTTTTCCTGCAAAACAGACCACAAAACGAAACAAAAAAAACTTTTCCACACTTGTGGAGTTAGATCTTGTTAGCTTGCCCGGAAAGTCTACGTTTTCTCTCTGTTTCTGATTTGCCGAGATCACGCAAAGGTGCACGGCAAAGAGCATACGCAGCCGAGAAAAACCCTTTCCCTTTCTGTTTCTGATTTGCCGAGATCGCTCAAGGTGCACGGCAAAGAGCATACGCAGATGGGAAAGCAACAATCCGAACCCAAAAAAAATCTAACAGTAAAAAAAATGAAATATGAGATTTTTTCTTATTAAAAAACGAAATAAAAAAAATGCGTCACTGTAACATTATACCTTCAGATCTGATGAAATACGCGTTTCTGGAGCAACCGGGAACCGTTTTCGATCAAACGAAAACTATTTTCCAATGGAAACGACGCTCCGGACACAATGGAACACCTCCCACAGCCCAGAAATGCACAGAAATACCAGAACTAGAAACCCTTTCGAGTTTCGGCAACAACAGTTCAAGATCTAGATCATAACCGGAAGCGGCACTTCATAAAAGCTCTGATACCATGTTCGGGTACACAGGGTACTACCAAAGGACCGAACACCAAGAGCAACCACTTCACACAAACAGATCACAGATCAACACACCGATGTTTTGACGTGGTTTAAACCCTCTTGAGGGAAACACTCCACGGCCCCGGCCAAATAGCTTCTACGGGACAATTTATTATGCAAAGAAAGAAAGTTACAAATGAGCTTCTCATAATTGATCAACTAAACAATGACCCTCCATGCTCTTTAAATAGAGATCATGGACCAATCGGGTGTTAAGCCACGGATCAAGGTTAGGTTTGATCTAAGAGAAGTTGAGCCGTCGGATCACTCTATGTCGGAAACATATCGTGACCGTCGGATTAAGTATTTACAAATGCATACTAATGCATACTAAAGAAACACACTATCCCTAACGGATATATTGCACAAGTTGATCTTAACTAACTCCTAAGTGTCTAAATATCCTAACATCTCTCTCATTTGTAATCATCTCATTCACTCACACAAGTTTGCATAGGAGAGAGAGAGAAGTTCGCACAAGTGGAGGAGTAGCTGATTTTTTCTTGGGGTTTACTTTTGTACTATGTGATTTCTATATTGAGGAAGATTTTGCCAGGGTTTTCTCCCTTGTGGTTTCCTCGAGAGAAATATTGTGTTCATTGTGTTCTTGATGTGCTTGTATTTCTTTCAGTGATAGATTGTTTATTGTTATATGCTAAACAAGTAAAAACTAACATGGTATCAGAGCTGGCCTGAAAGAATACATTGTGCAGCCTCTGTAACTGTAGAAACTAGGTTTCTTGTTCCGGGAGCTCCCTCCACAAATTTGCTAAAAAGGATAGTGCATCTAACTTGCCTCACTAGGGCACATCTTTCTGTCGAAGCAGGTTTTCATTCTGAGAATTTTCATTTTTTGGTCCCCCACTACAGCCCGAGAGAATTAAGGCATTAAGTTTTTGGATCATCTGATCACTGAATTGAGAGGAGTACTTTGCTCAACTCGCCTTGAGGAGCGAATTTTCTCATCCAATTAGATTTCCAAAATTCCGAAGTTGAAAAATTAGGGTTTCTCTGACAAACCCTAGGTCAAGGAAGAAGCAAATTTCAAAAGGACAAATTTTTCTGGTAAGTCTCAAATCTATTATATTTCCATTTGAAGTACTCATTATATCAAGATGACAAGCAATACCAAGCTTGATGAGAAGCTTGAGGGGGATGAGAACTTCAGGGCATGGAAGTATAGAGTCATCCTCATCCTTGAAGAACATGACCTAGAAGACTATGTAAAGGAAGGACTTACAGAACCTGAGGTAGATGAATCCAAAGCAAGGCATAAGAAGAATATGGTCAAGGAAAAGAGGATCATTGTTGATTCCATCAAAGACCACTTGATCCCCCATGTGTCTTCCAAGAAGACACCAAAAGAAATGTTTGATGGTTTGACCAGCCTGTTTGAAGGAAAGAATATCAATAGGAAGATGACCTTGAGAAACCAACTCAAGGGTGTGAAGAACTTGAAGTCTGAGTCCATGCACTCATACTTCTCCAAAGTGTCCCAGATAAAAGAACTAGAAGCTATTGGAGATATGGTAGAGGGGGCAGAAGTTGTGATGATCACTCTGAATGGTCTTCCCAGAGATTGGGAACCATTTGTTCGTGGTATTTGTGCTAGAAATAAATTGATCCAGTTCAGACAGATATGGGAAGAGTGTGCGCAAGAGGAAGAAAGAATAGCGATGAGAGAGGAGAAACTAAACGACAATAAAGATCGAGCTTTGGCCACTCATGCCAAAGGTGGAAGGAAAAGGAAGAGTGATGTATGTACCCACTCTCCCAAAAGATCTCAAGGACATCAAAAGAACAAGACATTCAAGAGAGACCTCTCCTCCGTTGAATGTTACTCTTGTGACTTGTCACAAGTCAGGACATCTAGCAAGAAATTGTCCATCCAAATCTGGACATCAATAGAAGAAGAAGAAGAGGTTTCATGCGCATGCAGCGGAAGATAGTGATGAAGAAGTCAAAACCAGAGATGATGAAGACTCCAGTGAAGAATATGTTCTAATACCAGCCCTCACTTGTTCAGTATCTCATGGGAGTGATACTTGGCTAGTAGATAGTGGAGCTTCCAAACACATGACGGGATACAAAGAATCCCTCTCACATCTTATTCAGAAGGAATCTCCACACAAGGTAAAACTTGGAGATGATTATCAATATCCCATGAAAGGAATGGGAGAAGCCTCTTATAAATTGGACTCTGGAAAGTCCATGAATATGAAAGATGTCCTTCATGTACCAGCTTTATGTACCAGGTTTGAAGAAGAACCTTCTATCTATTTCTGCATTAGATAAGAAAGGTCTTCGAATTGCTTTTATAGATGGTGAAGTTCTCATGTGGCAAAAAGGGAAGACTATTAACGATGCAGTAGTCATTGGAGTAGAATAAGGAGGACTTTACAAACTGAAGGGTCATGCAGATACAACATTAATGACCAGTACCATGAGCCCTTGTGAGCTATGGCATAGAAGACTAGCTCATGTACACTACAAATCCTTACCAATAGTAAATAAGGTGATGACTAGACTACCGGAAATCCAGGTGAATCATGAAGGAGGATGCAAGGGATGTGCTCAAGGAAACAGTACAAAGAACCCATTTCCAAGTAGCGACAACAAAGCAAAAGGTATTATGAATATTATTCACTCAAATATCTATGGACCTATGTCTACCAATTCTCTAAGCGGGTATGTATAATATGCCTCTTTTATTGCTAATTACTCCTGCAAAACATGGATTTATTTTCTAAAGAACAAGGATGAAGTCTTTGAAAAATTTAAAGAGTTCAAGGCTCTTGTCGAAAATCTCTCTGAGAAAAAGATAAAGATTTTAAGGTTAGATAATGGAGGGGAATATACTTCAGGTGATTTCAAAGACTTTTGTAAACAAGCAGGGATTAAGAGGGATCTTACTATTCCCTATAATCCACAACAAAACGGTGTAGCAGAAACGAAGAATAGAACGATCATAGAAGCAGTGAAGGCTATGATCCATGATCAAGATTTACCCATGCATCTATGGGCAGAAGCAGCCAGAACCACAGTATATGTACAAAACAGAATCTCTCACAATGCTCTTGGAAACAAGACCCCAGAAGAAATGTTCACCGGTAAGAAGCCTGAAGTTAGTCATCTAAATATATTTGGATGTCCAGTGTTTATTCACATTCCAAAGGAGAAAAGATCAAAATTAGAACCTTCAGGAAAGAAGGGAATATTTGTGGGCTATAGTGAGCAATCTAAGGCTTACCGTATATACATCCCAGGATTCCACCAGATCGAGCTCAGCCGGGATGTTACATTTGATGAAGACACAACCTTCAACAAATCCAAGAAGACTCATGAGGATGAAGAGGAGCAGGAGGCTCCTAGAGTTATAGAAACAAGTAAAGTACCAGACAGAAATATTGAAGAAGATCCTATTCCAGAGGATCATGACATGGAAGAACCTCAGAGACCTGAGGAGATACCTCATGAGGAGATTTCTCGAAAGAGAAGATCAGCTTGGGCACGAGAATTAATTCAAGATGCAGGAAGATATGGTGCTCCAGAAGGAACCAGCAGAGAGAGCAAAAGACCAAGGGCATACTCCAGTTATGTAGCCTTGATGTGTAATCTTGTTGAAGAGGAACCAACTTGTTTTGAAGATGCAGTGAAGAAGAAGGAATGGTTGGATGCTATGAATGAAGAATAACAATCCATCATCAAGAATGATGTTTGGGATGTGGTACCAAGACCGAAGGATAAATCAGTTGTATCGTCAAAATGGATCTTCAAAACAAAACACTCAGCAGACGGAAGCATTGAAAAGTACAAGGCAAGATTTGTAGCACGAAGAGTCTCGCAAAAGGAAGGAATTGATTATGAGGAGACTTTTGCTCCTATGGCCAGATATACTTCAATTAGAACCATTCTTGCCTTGGCAGCCAAAATGAAATGGAAGTTACATCAAATGGATGTAAAGACGACATTCCTAAATGGGAAGATAGAAGAATTATATATCGAGCAGCCAGAAGGATTTCAAACAGAAGATAGGAACTCACATGTATGTAGACTAAAGAAAGCATTGTACGGGTTGAAGCAAGCACCCAGAGCATGGTATGGAAGAATTGATAGCTTCTTGATGAGTTTGGGATTTACCAAGAGTAAAGCAAATTATAATCTTTATTACAAGATTATGGATGATGAACCTATGATACTACTACTGTATGTAGATTATTTGTTCCTGACGGGAGAAGACAAGCCCATCACCGAATGTAAGAGAAGGCTTGCAGCAGAATTTGAGATGAAAGACCTTGGTATGATGCATTACTTTCTAGGTCTTGAAGTATGGCAATTTCCAGATGAGATTTTCCTAAACCAAGGAAAATACACAATTGAAATCCTAAAGATATTTGGGATGTTGGATTGTAAGGTTGTGACTACTTCGATGGTGACAAACTTGAAACTCCTGAATGATGCTTCATCAGAGATAGTAGATGTCACCATGTATGGACAGATTATTGGGTCAATGATGTACTTGACCAATACTCGACCAGATATATGTTTTGCTGTAAACACATTGAGTCAGTATATGGTGGAGCCCAGGAGTGTTCACCTGATTGCAGCAAAACATGTGATGAGGTACCTAAAGGGTACATTGGATTATGGACTCAGATATGCTTCAGATAGTGAGTTCCGGTTGTATGGGTACACAGACTCAGATTGGGCTGGAAGTGCCGAAGACAGGAAAAACACTTCAGGATGTTGCTTTAGTTTGGGATCAGGTATGATCTCATGGCTAAGTAGAAAGCAGCCCTGTGTTGCACTCAGTACAGTGGAAGCTAAATATGTAGCAGCTTGTTCATCTTGTAGCGAAGCAATGTGGCTTCGCAAGATGTTGGCAGGATTGTTCGATGCAGAGATTGATGCTACGGAGATACTCTGTGACAACCAGAGTTGCATCAAGATGACAAAGAATCTTGTGTTCCATGATAGATCAAAGCACATCGAGATCAAGTTCCACTATATCCGGGATATGGTGCAGAAGGGAGCTGTAAAGCTCAAGTATGTTCCTACAGAGGAACAAGTTGTTGATGTGCTGACTAAGCCTCTGTCTCGCATAAAGTTGGAATACTTTCGAGACAAGCTTGGTGTGGTCCAAAGGGATCTCTCTCGAAAGAGAGAATGATAGTGTTCCAGTTCTTCGGAACTGATTCCTGTCTCGGGCATAGAAGATCAGTACTGGCTGACTGATAGAGTTCCTATCTGAAAGGATAGATGCTTGTTCTGGGGGCACAAGATCAGTATTGGCTGACTGATAGAGTTCCTATCCGAAAGGATAGATGCCTGTCCTGGGGGCAGAAGATCAGTACTGACTGGCTAATAGAGTTCCTATCCGAAAGGATAGATGCTTGTCCTGGGGGCAGAAGATCAGTAATGGCTGACTGATAGAGTTTTTATCTGAAAGGATAGATGCCTATCTTGGGGGCAGAAGATCAGTACTGGCTGATTGATAGAGTTCCTATCCGAAAGGATAGATGCCTGTCTTGGGGGTAGAAGATCAGTACTAGCTGACTAATAGAGTTCCTATCCGCAAGGATAGATGCCTGTCCTATGGACAGAAGATCAGTACTAGCAGACTGATAGTGTTCTAGCTGATGATGTTGTTGACGAGGATGTTCCAGCAGAGGATGCTCCAGCTGATGATGTTGCTGACAGCATAAGATGTTCCAGCTGATGATGTTGCTGACGAGGATGTTCCAATAGAAGATGATCCAGCAGACGATGTTGTTGATCCAGCAGAAGATGTTGTTGATGATGATACATAGGATTCTGCTGATGATGATATTCTAACAGATGATGATGACGATGTTGATGATGGCATTCCAGTAGGCTTTGATGATGCTCCTCCAGCAGATGATACCCTAGACAGATGATGATCCAAAATGTTACTACGACATATAGAGTTTCACAACTCAGTTGTGCAGATGTTGTTGTTACTCGCAGAATACCTTCCTAGTTAAGAGGGAGTGTTAAAAGAATGTAATTGCGGAAGATATTCTATTTGATACTTGTCTATTGTATTATTGTATTCCTCCTTCGGGAGATGCCATTGATGTAATTAATAATGTAAGAGTCATTGAAAGAGCCAATGTAAACCATAGGTCTTATGTCGGCCTAGAAGAACCCAAAAGAGATTATTATATTTTGTATTTGACAAGTCAGCCCAGTCAGTTAGGAGAAGTCAGCCCTGTTGGGCAAAAGTCACCCCAACGGAAGAATATAAATAGAGGAGGTCTCTCTCATTTGTAATCATCTCATTTACTCACACAAGTTCGCATAGGAGAGAGAGAGAAGTTCGCACAAGTGGAGTAGCTGATTTTGTCTTGGGGTTTACTTTTGTACTTTGTGATTTCTATATTGAGGAATATTTTGCCGGGGTTTTCTCCCTTGTGGTTTCCCCGAGAGAAATATTGTGTTCGTTGTGTTTTTGTTGTGCTTGTATTTCTTTCAATGATAGATTGTTTATTGTTATATGCTAAACAAGTAAAAACTAACAATCAGAGCCCAAGTTACAGCACTGGGGCTGCTTGGGCCAAGCCATGATGTGGAAGAGGAATTCCACACTATGATGAGGAATTGGAAAGGGAGAACTCTTTAACTTTTCTCTTGTTGATATGATTATATTTTATGAGTTTTATATATATATGAAATTGCGGCATGAAAATGTTGAAAATACAAGAGATTAAATAGATGAACTGTGTATGCATAGTAGGCATATCAAGAGATAATGCATAGTGCATGTGAACTTGCTTGTATTTGCATGTGGTATTGCATATTTGCAAAAGTTGTTCAAGAGCACATTGCATTTCAATTTAAATGCACACCTAACAAGGATGCACACCCACTAAAAGGATTGCGGGAAAAGCTTATGCTGCATGCCTGTGATTCTTGTAATGTTGCACAATGTTATGGAGAAAATATTGTTGAGATGCCTTGCTTACACTTTGCTTTGAGAAATGAAAGGGACCAAGATAATAGAAGCATGGTTGAAGATGTTGATGATGATATGGCAAGTGACCAACAACCCTATGAAGGAAGGCTGGAGCACAAATCCATGAGAAGAAGTTGATGGAAGGGCTGTGTAGCCTTGGTAAGAATCCAACTGATCAGGTAACATCAAATATGTTGATGGCAGCCATGCAGGTAATGTTTATTTCTGCTGATTGTACAAGTGTTGAGAAATGATGGGTAAGAATCCTTTAACCATGTTTTAATCTTCATAAAATGGTATGCATACAATAGTGAATGCATTTATGTGAATGACATTCCACAGGGTATGGTGGGGTATGTGGTAGAAAAGGAAATGAACATCATACCATGTGACTGGTTAAAAATTTTGAATGCATCCATAAGAATAAGAACATGCCATGTGTGAAACCATGAGGATGTTGGGTTGTGAAGCCTACAGTGCTCAACAAGTATCCCACGAACTCCCTATTGGTGTTAATTTGGGGTGAAATCTCTTTGCCAACAACCAAGGAGTGGGAGAACTCCTGAGGTGTTGTGTTGGGTGAAGGAGGAAGGCACCCAATTGGTGAACCAAGTAACTAGGGAGATGGCTGGGTATTGTGTTGAAGCATTGACTAAGATTCCCAACTTACCATGGTAAGAAACTTGTGTAGGCACAAGCATGTTTTAAGATCAATGATGTAGTGTATTGGGTGCATTAAGTAAATGTACAATTAAAAGATATTATGTAAAACTTCTTGATTATGCATGCATATGTGTGATTACATATATGTTAATATGCATTGTGTGAATGCATATAGGTTTCATTGCAAGTAGATAATAGATGAAATAATGAATCATTGTCAATTCTAAGATCCTTTCAGGAGATGCTATGGGGATAGAACTGCATGAATGGATATTATTGTGTAATCATAAGTGTTGGAAAGTTTGTTTAATTGCATAGACCATGTGACTGTATCTTAGAATCTTATTGTGATAATGATGCATATAAAGAAAATGTATTTCATTGCAGTTTAAATAATAACAGTTGATAGTGTTTGAATTATTGTTTGATTATAATTCTGAGATCACTTCAGTGACTGTTGTAACAATGAAATGATTATGTGCATAGGTATTCACCAAGTGTTTGGACTGATTTAAATTTTCAGATTTCAGGTAGATTGTCTTGGGCATGGCCATGTGGACAAGCTCATATTAAAGGTTGGAATCTACCATGTGCAAAAGCCAAATATTGTGAGGATGATCTCATGAATGTGAAATCTGATTTCTGGATGAAATAGATTTGCAAACCTCTGATTTAAGTTATGAGAGTGATTCCATGGTTGCAAAATCTAATTTATGTACAGAACATACTTATAAATTTGAGATTTGAGATTTTGCTAATAATTACTAATGGTTGTTTGGTTCTTAGAATTGTGTCAAGAGAGCATGTTGTAGGTGGATGTCCAGGTTATGGCAGCAAGTGTAAGACCATAATGGACAGAGTGATACCACTAACAAGAGCCAAACAATATGAGGATGGCCTCATGGTTGAATAAACCGAAATTCTGTAGTGAACAGAATTGTAAATTCAAATTTGAGCTTGATTGAGGAGGACACATTGTAGGAAGAGAAGATACATTTGCAAACAGATAATTAATTTGTGACCCTTGTTAAAATTATGCATGTCTGATTATTGGATTTAATGTCCACGGCATGTTTTTATTTTAGGCTGTGTGAATGCGATTCTGTGTTTTTATTCCAGACTGTGTGAATGTGATTCTGTGTTTTTATTCCAGACTGTGTGAATGTGATTGCATGTTTTATCACAGACTGGTTGAGTGTGTTTAGGGCCTACATGACTCACATCGGAGAGAGGTCCACACTTTTCGGGTGCTATGTTGTGTTATGGTTGTCAGCATTGAATACACCCTAAAGGAATGGACGCATTCCTGGTGTTACAATATTAGAGAGTGAATTTGTATGAAGTAAGTTATAATTTTATATTAGCATTACTGACGAGCTTACCTACCATCTTGTGTGGTCAAGTATTACTCATGCAATTAGTAATGCGTGCTAAGGAGCAAGTGAAGTGGGTGTCGAGGCTGGCGGGAGCGCATGGAGATGCCTATGGCTCCGTAGTAGAGCCCTTGATCTGGAATGGTCATGGTGTAGTTCCCTCCATTGGTCCTACTAACCCAGACGGAAGTGTTGGCTTGGCAATGGAGAGGGAAAACCAGGTATGGGACTGGTTTGGCCCTATAAATGCTTGGTAAATCCAGTCGGTGCACTGGTTGAGCATTGAATGTTATGGTGCAGTTTCCCTCCATTGGTCCTGTTAACCCAGACGGAAGTGCTGGCTTGGAAATGGAAAGGGAAAACCAGGTATGGGACTGGTTTGGAACCATAAACGGTTGGTAAATCCAGTCGGTGCACTGGTTGGGCGTTGAATGTTGTGGAGCAGCCTGTGGGTTGGTCAAACATTTGTTATTGTATGAATAGATGATCTAAGGCTTGCAGCAACTTGATTACCTTTCGATGCACACCTAAAGAGCGCTGGAAGGGGTGGGGCAAGTCTTGTGGGTTCCATAGTTGTCTGAAGTCAATGCAGGACACCTGTGGAGCTAAAGGAAGATGCTCATAAAGATAATTATTTGGTTATCTTGCAGTTTCTTTCTTATTTAATATGAATATACATGTGTACATGATTTTTAAATTCTTGTTTAGAGATAAACCCTATGAAAATGAACCTAACATGTGAATGGACTCAATGTTTGAGTGTAGGTATTGCTGGAAGCCAGAACCTTGAAGGCATCCTAGGGATGCATTTGGACATGTGACTGTCCTAGAAAGCTCAGTGTGAGTATTAATGGAAGTGGTGCTAGTGGACTGGTATGGGTCCTAGCAGCCAAAGGTTCTGTAGGAAACAATGGGGAAAGGTTCCCTGGTTGAGAAGCCTTAGACAGACCTTAGACACCAAGTGTCATCGCCAAAACAAGGAAAAGGCGAGTTAAGCATTCACATTTGAAGTGAAAGAGGCTAAGGAGCATGGAACCACAGGGGTGGTGTGGCTTCGGATTGGAACAAGAATAAGATGGAGAAACTCTTACTCTTCTCTTTCATTTTTGATTGATGCATTTAGAAAACAGAAAATTGTTGAATGCATGATATGGCTGAAAGTTGATTGTGTTTATTTGCTTGAAATAAATTGTGAATGTTGAAATAGTAAATTCCCTATGAAAAAGATGAGCATGAATGAGTTCATGTGCATGTTGGGAAAGCATGAAAATGTATAGAAGTTTCATGATAAAGCATGAATTTTCCATGTCAATTGGGCAAGTAATTGACTAATTTTAATGCTTATGTTATGCTGGGCCTAACAAAAGTTGCCATGATGAATTCACAGATAAAAATTAAAGCAATTGATCACAGTTGTTACAAGCCAAGTGTTTCTAGTGAGCAAAGGGAGAGCCAACTGTGCACATTGGCCATGGCAGCAGACCAAAAGCTATTGGATTTGGCTAAAAAATATTCTTCAAACAATTGCCAGGGCAACAAGGAGATAACATCCATGTGATAAAATTTGAGCATTAATTCAATATACTCTAGGATCTTTATTGAGAGAATAACATGTACAGTATATCAATGCATAACAATCATGTCAAGCATCATAAGAATCAAAAGCATGAGAGACAAGAGACACAAAGTTTCCGTGGGGAAAACCCTAAGGTGAAAAACCCCACAACTTCCTCAGAGATAGAGAGAGCAATGGCTCAACCAAAGTACAACCAAAATACACTGAGATAGTCTCCTAGTAGCAGATGATCCTCCTCCTCACTAGTGCGCCACTTTCTGAGTGAGAGAAGTATGAGTTTCCAAGTGATCAAATAGACATCTCTCGATCTCTATTTATACTTAACCTGTTTGCCCAGTTACACTATGGGGCCAACTTGTCTAGCTAGGTACATCCACAATATAATATATATTTCAGGGCCGACCCCACACATGGTGATCTAATAACCCATCGGCAAGTATACATACTTGCGACACTTGTCAATACACATGACGACACTTCCTTATAGAGGAATAACACATCTCTTCTAAGGGTACAATAAATATATATGAAATACATAGATGAAATACATTCCAAAGTTACATATACATCAACACTCCCTCTTAACTAGGAAGGTATTTCTCGACACAGATCTGCTAGACAAGTCTTCTTCTCGGGATCATCGTCATCAATGCATCGTCATCATCATTGTCACTGCTGCTGCTATCTCAACCAATCTCTGACTCTACTCGTCATAGGAAGTTCTACAAAGCCAGTCCTTTTTCATACTGGATGTAGGCCCACCACCTGCAGGTCTTCATCATCTGTGCGAACGATCTGATAGAGGTGGCCTCTCAGGACTAATTTTATGTGCGGATGCAATACCGGAAAGAGTATCCCAGGAACATTTATGTGCCTAAGCACGACCGGCAAGATCTCCCAGGACTGATTACATGCATCTCCTCCACAATACCTTTAAAGAGCATCCCAGGAACATTTATGTGCCGCAGCACGACCGACAAGATCTCTAAAGAGCATCCCAGGACTTATTACGAGCACACAGCTCAACCTCTCAGATCTCCAAGACTGATTACATGTGGATAGACAAAACCTTTAAAGAGCATCCCAGGAACATTTATGTGCCGCAGCACGATCGGCAAGATCTCTAAAGAGCATCCCAGGACTAATTACGAGCACACAGCTCAACCACTCGGATCTCCAAGAATGATTACATGTCTCCGTAGTATTACCTCATCCAAGGACTGATTACGAGCACACAGCTCAACCTATCGGATATCTGAGGACTGATTACATACTACATAGCAATACCGGAAAGAGTATCCCAAGAACATTTATGTGCCGCAGCACGATCGGCAAGATCTCCCAGGACTGATTACATGCTATTTGCACAACCTGCCACATATCATCTCTGACCTCCAAGTATCAACCTGATACTCATGATCCAACGGATCATCATCGCACAAAGCATCATCCTGATGCTCATGATCACACTGATCATCATCACTGTACCATCCTAATACATACCATCTGGAGCAACAACCTGAAGCTCGTCATCATGATCATCCTCATCATACAATGCATCCACCTGATGCATACCAAGTATCTACCTGATACATATCGTCATACATGATCCACCTGATCATACAGTGTATCCACCTGATACAAATACAAATACATGATACATATCAACATACATGATCTACTTGATCATACAACGTATCCACCTGATACATATACAGATACATGGTCCAAGCATCCAACATGATGCATATACAAAATACATACAAATGATCCAACCGATCATATCCAACATCCAACATGATGCGTACATACATATACATATAAAT
Source organism: Larix kaempferi (assembly GCA_027924585.1). Lineage (NCBI taxonomy): Eukaryota > Viridiplantae > Streptophyta > Pinopsida > Pinales > Pinaceae > Larix > Larix kaempferi. The sequence goes on along the minus strand of BSBM01000093.1, from coordinate 27,845,164 downwards.
GATCTAACTGATCATATCTAGTATCCAACATGATGCGTACATACATATACATATAAATGATCCAACTGATCATACAAAGCAGAAACTAGAACACCATCCTGATGCTCATCATCCAGCGCTTACATCCACAACCATGTGAAGGATCCTCCTTCCAACATGCTTGGAATGGCTTCAGCAAATGTGTCCATCACTTCTTCCTCGAAGTGTCGTCGATCTGAAGAACGCCAAGCCTCTCCCTGAAGTATTCGAACTTTACTCTGGCTAGTGGCTTCGTCAGTACATCTGCAATCTGCTCGTCCGTTGCAACATACAGGAGCTTCACAGCTCCTCTCTGCACCATATCCTTGATATAGTGATATTTGATCTCTATGTGTTTCGACCTGTCATGAAACACTGGGTTCTCCGACAGCTTCACACAACTCTGGTTATCACAAAACATACCAGTAGCATCCAATGAGAGATCAAATAACTCTGACAGTAGCTTTCGAAGCCATACTGCCTCACAACTAGCTCAACAGGCTGCAACATACTCTGCCTCAGCTGTACTCAGTGCTACGTAGAACTGCGTCCTGCTAAACCAAGAGATCACACCTGATCCCATACTGAAGCAGCATCCAGATATGCTCTTTCTATCTGCAGCACTGCCAGCCCAATCTGAATCAACATAACCCTGCGGGTTAAACTTTTGATTCGCTTCATACTTGAGCCCATAATCCACTGTACCCTTCAGATACCTCGGAACATGCTTTACAGCAATCAGATGAACACTCCTCGGATCTATCAAGAACTGACTCAATGTGTTCACAGCAAAGCAAATATCTTGTCTCGTGTTCGTCAGGTACATCAAGGACCCGATCATCTGACGATACATAGAGATATCAACTGGCTCACATGAAGCATCACATAGAAGCTTCAGGTTCAATGCCATAGGTGTGGCCATGGCCTTGCAATCCATCATCCCGAATCTCTTCAGGATATCTACTGTGTACTTCCCTTGACCAAGGAAGATCCCACCTGCACTTTGCCAGACCTCCATACCTAGGAAATAATGCATCATTCCCAAATCTTTCATATCGAACTCGGCAACAAGCTTCCTCTTAGTATCTGCAATCAATCTGTCATCTCCTGTTACAAATAAGTCATCCACATACAGGAGTAGAATCACAGGATTCCCTTCCTCAACCTTGTAGTAAAGGTTGGAATCCGCTTTACTCTTGGTAAAGCCCAAACTAGATAAGAAATTGTCCATCCTACCATACCATGTTCTGGGAGCTTGCTTCAAGCCATACAAGGCTTTCTTCAATCTGCACACATATGACTCCCTCTCATGTATTTCAAAACCGAGTGGCTGCTCCACATATACTTCCTCTTCAACTACACCATTCAAGAAAGCAGTCTTGACATCCATTTGGTGTATTTTCCATTTCATTGCTGCAGCCAGGGCAAGTACTGTTCTGATGGAAGTATACCTGGCTACAGGTGCAAAAGTTTCTTCATAATCTATTCCCTCTTTCTGAGAGAAGCCACGAGCTACGAATCTTGCCTTGTATTTCTCTACACTGCCATTTGCAGCATGCTTGATTTTGTAGATCCATCTGGAAGTCACAACAGACTTCTCTTTAGGTCTTGGGACAACATCCCAAACATCATTCTTCATTATTGATTGGTATTCCTCAACCATGGCATCCTTCCATTCTTTCTTTTCCACTGCTTCTTCATAACTGGAAGGTTCTTTGTTCATAATGTCACAGAGTAAAGCAACATAGCTGGTATGTGATCTGGTTCTCTTTTTTGCTCTGTGTTCTTCTGGAATGCCAAATCTTTCTGCATCTTGAATGAGCTCTCTAGCCCATGCAGGTTTCCTCTTGTGAGAGTTATCCTCACGAGGTGGATCTACAGGTTCTTGCGGATCTTCAAACTCACGAACAACTTCTGGAATTGCTTCAGTCATGGCAGTGTCTTGAAATCTAGTTTCCTTAGGTTCTTCATAAACTTCGATAGGTGCCTTCCTTGATTTGATGAATGCTAAGTTTTCATCAAATGTTACATCCCTGCTGACATCAATCTTCTTGAACCCTGGAAAGTATATTCTATAAGCCTTCCAGCTTTCACTGTAACACACAAAGATACCCTTCTTTCCTGAAGGATCTAGTTTGGTCCTCTTTTCCTTTGGTACATGAGTGTATACTGGACAACCAAATATTCTGAGATGGCTGACTTCAGGTTTCTTTACCAGGAAAGACCTCTTCTGGTGTCTTGTTGTCCAATATCTTGTGGGGTGTTCTGTTCTGCACATATACAGCTGTTCTAGCTACTTCTGCCCATGGATGCATAGGTAGATCCTGGTCATGCAGCATTGCCCTTGCTGCTTCCATGATTGTTCTGTTCTTCCTTTCTGCAACTCCATTCTGTTGAGGATTATAAGGAGCAATCAACTCCCTCTTAATCCCTGAATCACTGCAAAGCTTCTTGAAGTCACCTGAGGTGAATTCTCCACCATTGTCGGATCTGAATGTTTTGATCTTCTTATCAGTATGATTCTCCATCAAGGTTTTGAATTCCTTGAACTTATCAAACACCTCATCTTTGTTCTTCAAGAAGTAGACCCAAGTCTTCCTGGAGAAGTCATCTATGAAAGAGACATAGTAAACATACCCACTTAGAGAACTGGATGACATGGGACCACAAACATCTGAGTGGATGATTTCCAAGATGCCTTTTGCCTTGTTTTCACTGCTTGGAAATGCCTTCTTAATGTTCTTTCCTTTTGCACATCCTTTGCAAACACCTTTATGCTTGGTCTTGATTTCAGGAAGACCTTCTACAACCTTACTTGCAATTGGTAATGCTCTGTAGTGCATATGTGCAAGTCTTCTATGCCAAAGTTCACTTGGCTCCATGGAATCATGCACCATGGCATGTTCAGGTTGTCCTTTCAATTTATACAAACCTCCCTCTTGCTCTCCAATCACCACTGCATCATCTATGGTCTTTCCCTTTGGCCACATTAGGACTTGGCCATCCACAAATGCAACCCTCATAACTTTTGCATCCAGTGCAGAGATGGAGAGTAACTTCTTCTTGAGCCCAGGTACATAAAGGACTTCTTTCATCTTCAAAGATTTTCCAGAATCTAGGTTGTAGGAGGCTTCACCACTTCCTTTGATGGGATATTGATAATCATCCCCAAGTTTTACTTTATGGGGTGATTCATGTTCAGACAGATTTACAAAAGTTTCTTTAAACCCAGTCATGTGTTTGGAAGCCCCACTGTCAATTAACCAATCATTACAACCATGGGAGATTGTACCTGTGAGAGCAAAGATTAGGACATACTCTTCTTCACTTGATGAGTCATCTTCACTTTCTGCCCTAGCTTTCTTCTTTGGAGGTTCATCATCTTCGGCAACATGAGCATGGTACCTTCTTTTGTTACCCTTCTTCTTCTTGCTGGAGTTGTTGTTGTTCTGGTTGTCCCTTTTGTTCTTGGGACATTCTGAAGCAAAGTGATCCTTCTCATTACAAGTGAAACACCTTAGATCTTTCTTGTCTTTGTGATAATGACGAGAAGATTTCTTCTTGTAATGGGATGGCTCCCTCTTGAACTTGTCCTTCTTAGTGTGAGCTATGAGAGCTTGATCTTCATTCCCCATCTTTTCTACTCTTGCCACAAGCCTTGCTTCTTCTTGAGAACATTCCTCCCACAATCTGCTGAAGGAGATTAATTTCTTTCTAGCACAGATCCCCTGGATAAAAGAGTCCCATGACCTAGGTAGGCCATTCAAAGTGGTCATAAAAATTTCACCATTCTCCACCATTTCATCTACAGCTTCAAGTTGTTCCTTGATCTGAGAGACCTTGGAGAAATAGGATTGAATGGTTTCTCCATTCGACATCTTGACTCCTTTCAATTGATTCCGCAAGGTCATCTTCCGATTTATGTTCTTCCCTTCAAATAGCTTGGTCAAAGAGTCAAACATCTCCTTGGGTGTCTTTAGAGAAGACACATGGGGTATGAGATGGTCTTTGATAGAATCAACAATGATTCTCTTTACCTTGACCAAGTTCTTCTTATGCAATACCTTAGCCTCTTCATCTTCTGGGATAGGGATGTCTTCTTTTATATATGATTCCAACTCATTCTCTTCCAGGATTAACCCAATCATATACTTCCAAGCTCGGAAGTTATCAGCCCCTTCAAGCTTATCCTCAAGCTTGGTGTGGTGAGACATCTTAAAGAGTACTTCAAATGGAAATAGAAAAGATTTAGGTCTTACCACTTGAAACGCTGAAAACTGGATCTGGTCCCGGATTAGGGTTTGTCGAAAAAACCCTAAAAATTCAAAATGTGAATTTCAACTTTCTGAAAGGATAGAAAGATGCGCCTTGATGAGATGATCAGCCAGGTGTATTCAGAATTTGAGATAAGCAAAGCTTTACCCTTCAGATTTGCCTTTTTGTCCTCCCGGGTTCACTAGGGAGAGCCCTGAATTAGGGTTTGAGTTTCCTGGAGATCTACCTAGCCAAAAATCTCGATCCAAAGCTCTAAACTTCGATTTTTGCAAGGAGCTTCCAGCTATGTCTTCAGATTTCAGAAATTCCTATTTTTGTGGAAACCCTAATTTTTAGGGCCAAATCTGAAAATGCTCAGAATGGAATTCTGATTGGACAGATAGATTCTCCTTGATGAGTAGAGTTAATCTACTATACTGCTTTTCCAAAATATGTGGAGAGAAACCCAATAAACAAGAAACTCAAGTTTTCATCACTGCAAAATGTCTTCCAGCTCTGATACCATGTTAAAATTTGAGCATTAATTCAATATACTCTAGGATCTTTACTGAGAGAATAACATGTACAGTATATCAATGCATAACAATTATATCAAGCATGTCAAGCATCACAAGAATCAAAAGCATGAGAGACAAGAGACACAGAGTTTCCGTGGGGAAAACCCTAAGGTGAAAAACCCCACAACTTCCTCAGAGATAGAGAGAGCAATGGCTCAACCAAATTACAACCAAAATACACTGAGATAGTATCCTAGTAGCAGATGATCCTCCTCCTCACTAGTGCGCCACTTTTTGAGTGAGAAGTATGAGTTTTCAAGTGATCAAATAGAGATCTCCCGATCTCTATTTATACTTAACCTGTTTGCCCAGTTACACTATGGGGCCGACTTGTCTAGCTAGGTACATCCACAATATAATATATATTTCAGGGCCAACCCCACACATGGTGGTATAATAACCCATCGGCAAGTATACATACTTGCGACACTTGTCAATACACATGACGACACTTCCTTATAGAGGAATAACACATCTCTTATAAGGGTACAATAAATATATATGAAATACATAGATGAAATACATTCCGAAGTTACGTATACATCAACACCATGAAGATTTCAGGCTTGTGGATCAGCTGGAAGGTAAAGGAAAGGAAGGAATTGTTGTAGAGTTGGAAGGTCAAAACCAGCAGGAGCAGCCTGTTGAAACCAAAGGGCTTGGTCCTGGAAGGTCAAAGTAAAAGATGAAATGCAGGGCAAACCTGCAACATTTTTTTGTAATTTTGGACATGTGTAAATTATGTATGTATTCCTAAGTAATGGAACACCGAGGACGGTGTTATTCTAAGGGGGAGGGAATTGTAACACCCCCATTTTGACCCTTAGGGTTTATTGGCTTCAATGTAAATATTGTATACATGCAATGTGTGTTTCCCCTAGTGTGGAGCTCAAGGACAAGGCCCCACTAGAGGATGTCCAGGTTTTATTTAAAAGGAAAGTATTTGACATTCTGATTATCCATGTGCTAGTAAGCCATGGAAGATGTAAATGATGTAACTGATACCATGTAAATAAAAATACCAAGGGTTGGCTATGGATGCAACTAAATGAGGGGGAACGATGTATCCACTAAGGAGAGGTGCGGGGTTGTCAGATGGAACAATAGACTTCCATATGTCACCTTGAGAACCCCTTTGACTGTCCTAGATGCCATTGAATACTGTTGTAAGGAAGTGGGTGAAGAACACTATGCATGAGGTCGATGGAGTATGGGACAGCCCTGAAATCCGTAAGGCAGGGTATGGGGCTCTATTGACTTGTCCCATAAGTCACTCCACCTCGTGGGAGGACGTTTTCGCTCACCCCCATGCCTTGGTGATTCATTCTAGCATCAGTTGGACCCTTACGCAGACCCAACAGAGAGGAAGGAACCGAAATCGCGATTCTGTGTAAGCACGAATTTGCAGAGCCGAAAGTACATAGAAACCCTACGTAGGAAGTAAATCGATTGGGATATCCATGAATCAGACCCTAGGGATAAATTACAGAGCGTGAGCAACTTAGAAAACCCGTGAGAACACCTGGATCTGATAGAAAGAGACCCTGTTGCGGGATAGAGTTATTTGGCCGCAACGTGAAGGAAGATCCGAGGGCGGATCGCAGTGGGAAGAAACCAAGAGAGTTTAGACGGCATGGTAGAGCTAGAGAGGGCTCATTTACCTTGATCTAACAGTCAAGACCAGCCATACCTGCCCAGTTCAGTGCTAAGGGAAGGGGCGCCCTAGGGACTGTGCAGCAGAGAAGGGGACCTTACTTAGGCTGAGAGTGGAGGTGATGGGGGTGCCTAGACTGCCTGAGGTCATCTGGTTATGGCTATAGCTCTGTGGATGAACTTATTGATTTAGAAAACCCTACCTGCCTCCCCACTTGCTTGACAAATCAACTGTGTGCTGGATGACCCTGATTGACTATGAACCAAGGCTGTGAGTGAGCTTTCCTAGTCCCTCCTTAGTGGATACTTAGCCCCAACTCGGGGGTGGTCTCTGATTGCTGAAATAATACAGGCTGGGCAAAGACCTATGGTTGGGTTGGAACGTTGTAGTCCATAGCCAGTTTGCTTGGAGATTCAAGAAAAAAGATAAGTGTTTTCTGTTCTTGAATCATGCTATCTTGTGTCCTGCAATGTTTCATTATTGACTGAATGCTGGAAGCTAAATGATGCATGATAGATATATGAGAAGACATTATTTCATTCCACTGTGTGTTAAGATGGCTAATTTCTGCTGGTGTGTGTTATTTACCCTGCTCTTGCACATTTACATTCTTATCCTTATGTTGGTACTCATATGTATTTATGTTTGAGGAATAGGGCTAAGTCTCTGCATGTTATTTCATCAATATGCCTGGGAGAGATATGCTGAGGTATCCCATTCTATGTGTGTGGATAATGTTTCATTTTTTTGCTTAGTTGCATGGGTTCCCGTACCCGGGGGTAGGGTTCACGAACCCATGTCTTTGATTCGGGTTCGGGTTCTTGGTTGGCAAACCCATACGAACCAGGTTCTTGACTGAAGAACCTGAGACACCGACTTGAAAAAATGCGTTTGTTTTGCTTAGAGGGGATCACGTACCCTCATTTTTTAATCAGTGAAATAAATAAAAGGAAGGGGGGAAAGGTGCCCCCCTTCCCAAACCTAAAATTACGACCCCCAAACTCTTCAAACATCATAATTTGCCATTCAAACATCTCATAATCATTTCATTCAGCAGCGATGGTGTTTGGTGAAGGGCTTTCCACGGTGGTAGTGTTTGGTGAAACCGTGAAGGGCTTTCCACATTGAATACAGCGACAAGGTTACACTGTTACAGCAAGGAGAATCATTGAGTGAAATCACTGTTGAGTGTTTTCTGAATTTTGTATTTTCTATTTCATGTTCGGAAATGCCATCGGCCCATTCGGCAAATTTTGAATGTAGCATGACAATGGAATCATAATATAACTTCCACTTGATATCAAATTTTATGTTCCAATGTGAATGTTGAATGTATGATGAGTCATTGAATTATGAAGAAATATGCATGTGACATGTTTTTAACTTTTAATTTTATTGTTTTGTTACAGCTACTTGTATATATACATATATATATATAATATATATATAGTACTCCGACGAACCCAAGTACTCTATTTCAAAAAATGGCGTTCCCATCCCCGCACCCGTACCTGCACCCATCCCCGCACCCACGTTTCCTGGCATCTTAGCTCCTTTGTATTCATTGAGTATGCTTCTGCACATTGCATTTCCATTGGTATAATGTCTTTGAATTGTCCCTTGATGAATAGGACTAAGTCTTTGAATGGTTCTTTGATGAATAGGACTAAGTGCAAGGCCCAGGATACTTCATTCATGACTGTGGGGAAAGAATAGATACCCCCTGTGGTGTTCCTGAACCCTGTAGACCAATTGAAGGAGAGGGGACATGGCAGAGTGGAACAAAACTCTTCACAGAAGTGGTAAGGACGCATAGATGGGATTTAAGGCCATCTTTTGGAGTGGAAGAAGGGAAGGATCGGAATCGTCAGGTGTGGATGAAGACCCTACAGCTGCATAGTTCCCACCAAGAGCTTCCCAACGGTACTGGATTTGCCCAAAATGGACTTAAGATGAAGAAGTTATGGGCTGGAGAAGTTGTGCGGTTGGAGCTTCCGACTTTCCGAACCTGCATGTGGATTGCGGAAGTCGGAAGGACCTTTTCGACGGGGTTGCGAAATGGTGGTTGAGACTTCCGAGTTGCGGATTGCAAAAGTTGGCGAGGTAATTTTCCCGGGTTGGCGAAGTTGGAGTTCCGACTTCTGCATTGCGGATTACGGAAGTCGGAAAGATAATTCGTCGAAGTTGGGAAATTGAGGTTTCCAACTTCCGACATCCGCAACGCGGGTTGCGGATTGCGGAGGTCAGGTGAGTAATTCGGCGAGGTGGTGAATTTGGCGTTCCGATTTCTGATTTCCGCACTGCGGATTGCGAATTGCAGAATTCAAAGACGTGGGTTTCGGCGCTGTGTATTTGGCGTTCTGATTTCCGATTTCTGCGGATTGCGGATTGCGGAAGTCAAAGACGTGGGCTTCGGCGCTGTGTATTTGGCGTTTCGATTTCCGCACTGTGAATTGCAGATTGCGGAAGTTGGAGACGTGGGTTTTGGCGCTGTGTATTTGGCATTCCGATTTCTGATTTCCACAGTGCGGATTGTGGATTGCGGAAGTCAGAGTTGCGCTTCATCGGAGTTGTAATTTGTGGTCCAACTTCCAACTTCCGATTGCGGATTGTGGATTGCGGACTGAAGATCAATGCGGGTGTAGAGTTACGGAACCTTTGGATTGCTTGGAGAAAAGAAGAAAAAAATTAGCAAGTGATTCAAGGGTTGTCTCACATCGCCTCTTAAGGGCACCGAGGTGACTGGGGACGTGACAAAGTGGTGGTGCACTGGCACTCCTAGGGTCAATAGCCACCTCCTGTAAAGGTTCCTGCTCTAGATCATCCTCCACCTCTATCGCCCCCCCTGTCACCTGGCTCACCCCCCCTCCAAATCCTCATGTAACCAATCAAGGTCATGTTCCATGACAGGTGCCTTGCTCTCCACCCTCCATGCAGCATTGGTGTCAATCCCATCCAATGAAATGGCATCGACATCTGGTGTTTTCTGAAGCTGCCTCACCCATAATCGAAGGTTGTAGTAGACGTAGACCATGTCATTAAGGCGGGAAGTTTCCAACCTGTATGAGGGTCATAAATTATAAATTATAATTCAAAATTTATAATATATAATTTAAAATTTAAAGGTTGACATGGCAATGTGCATAAAATTATAAATTTAAAATTTAAATGACTTCAAAATTTTATTTGAATTTTTTTAATGTGTTGCGCTTCTTGGTGTGTATTTTCTCAAACACACTCCAATTGCACTTGCATCCTGGCAAGCTACATGTTTGGCTTAGCACCCGAATGGCAAGCTTTTGAAATGGGGTACTCTTCGGCCATAGCTTGTCCACCAAGCATCTAGAAGTTAGAACAAATAAGAGAAAGTAGAAAGTTAGAACTTAGAAACATAAGAAATAACATTGAAATTTTAATGTTTGAAACAAATGGAGAAGAGGCATTGAAATTTGCAATAAAATGAACTTGAAGCTTACCGAGCATTTTGGTCTTCCTATCATTAACAGCCATGTCAAAGCTAAATGTCCCACCAGCCATCCTATATACCTCCATTTCTTTACAAATCTCCGCACATTCTTGCGGATTTGGCACCATCCTCTGAACACATGTGAGGAATCCATCCATAACCTCAGCATCAAATCTAAAACCACAAGAGTAATAGAATGCGGGGTTGAGGTAGATCCCTGCAGCATGAATGGGGCGATGGAGTGTATTGTTCCATCGCTCATCAATGACTGTCCATATCAATAATCTTTTCTCATCCCCCTTGTCCTCATAATATGCACGGATGGATTATTTGGCCCTATCCATGGCCTCATACAAGTAGCCCATTGCAGGCTTGTCTCCATCAACCAACTGAAGAACCTTTACTAAAGGTTTACTAATGGCACACACCTCCTCCACTCCTACCCAAAAGCTCTCCTGGAGTGACACTAGCCTATATATGGTTTGCCCCTCCGTTTTGTGCTAAATGACAATGCATGCCACTCATCTGAAAGGAACATTCTCTTAATCTCCCACATACAAGCCAAGAGAGATCGAAGTGAAATGAAGCTTGTAGCAAAACATATGATTGCTGGACGCACCAACTCCCTATTATTTGTGAATTACCTCATCAAGCTGAGCATGGATGTATGATTATATATAAATTTTGTGATGCTCCTGGATGAATCAACAATATCTCTGATGAAAGGAAGTTTTCCCATATCCTCTAGCATCAAATCGATGCAATGTGCAGCACATGGATTCCAAAACAAGGTCGGATACCTCATCATAAGCAACCTGCCAATAGCCACATAATTAGCAACGTTATCCGTTATGACTTGAGTCTTGGACAACGTACTGCGGACCGATCTCTTGGATGAACCCATCCAACAACTCACACAATAGCGTTGCATCTTTGATATGTGCAGATGCATCAACAGATCTAATAAACATTACCCCTATGGGGCAACTGACCAAGAAATTAACAAGGCTCCTACCCTTCTGATCAGCCCAACCATTTGACATAACCGTGCATCCTGTGAGTCTCCATGACTCCTTAAACTCCTCCAATCTCTGAGTGCAGTCAACCTTTTCAGCTTGAAGGATAGGCCCTCTCAAGTCATCAAAGGTGGGGGCCTTATACCTCGGGCCAACAACAGCAACAGCATCAAACATAGGTTGGTAGAAGGGGTTGGTTTTGGCAATGTTGAAAGGAATGTCACTCCATAAAAAACACCTACACACAAGCTTGTATGCTTCTTCCTTCTCCTTTATTTTAACCATTGACCTGATAGATGGTTGTGCACCAGCAGTGGTTCTTGGAACAAAGAAAGTTGAGGCCGTTGAGGACATTGTGGAACTGGAAGGTGCAGCTAAGGTAAAGCTTTCACTTCCACTGGCAGTTCTACTTCTTTCCATCTCAGTCCTCACTGATGCCCTCACATCTCTCTTCATATTCATATCATGAAGTGATCTATTGGCAATTTGAACAATTTCTGGGGTTGCTTGTTCACAAATTCACATTTCATGCACGGGAATTTGTGCAAGGTGGTATTTCAATCGACTGATCCCCCCTGTCATTTCCTTTCCACGCAACTTGCAAGTCAATTTTTGCCTATTAAACCCCTCCAAGGGCTCACCATATAGCCACATAGAGTCCAAATCTTTAGGCATTTTGATTTTTCACACAACAATGATTCAACCTAGGGCAAAAAAAATGAAAAATGAAGTTTAGATTCAAGCTTGAACAATGAAGATAGTAGATAGTAAGATTCATTGAAATTTGCCCCCCCAAATAAAATTAATGTTGCAAATAACAAAACAGTCCTATATTTTGCATAAATGGTAGTAGATCTCTCTTTAAAATTTGGCAATATGAGGGAACATTGATAAAAACCCTAAACCTATAAAACATTTACCAAAAAAAACAAAAAAATATGAGCAAAAGGTTACAAAATGATATACATACCTGCAAATTGAGAAACCACTAATGGGAATCAATCCCCAATCCACAATAACGTGGTTATTGTTGATGGAAACACAATGAATCTACTCCTTGGCTCCAAGCAAAATGATAGCAAGCTCCTTTGCTCTCCAAACCCCTCAACAAGCAAGCAAAATGACCAAAGAAAACACAAAAATTGGCCTTTATGCTGGACTATCCGCAGTCCAGGCGATTTTTTGCATCGACTTGCGATGTTTGGGGAAAAATGGGGTAAAAATTGCGATTTTTACCTCGGCGATATATCGTGCAGTGCTAGACATCGCGATATATCGCCGATGTCTTCCACACTGATATTCACAACCAATTTGAGCCTTGCATTCTCATTGTCACCTTACACTTTCAAGTGAATTCTCATATTGTGAAAAACGGTGGTTTGCATTCTCAACCACAATAATTGGCCTCTTCCTCGGAAATTCCTTGGAATCTTCTTTTGTAGCACCATCTCCCCCTCATGAAGAAGATCCAACCACTTCATCAGAGCAAGAGGTTGAATTGGATGATGTGATTGAGAGGACTACAAAATTGAATCTTGTTGAGAACCACCATTTCAATCAACTGAGCAACCTGGACCCTCACAGAAATTTCCAAAGTAGTTCATGAAGACTCTTGAAAGTGTTCATACTAATGAGGTTGGAAAGACAGGAACCAGAAGTTCCTATGAAGCCAAACAAAAAGATGGAGGTAATGTAGATAATTTAGATTCAAGTGATGTAGATGATATGGAAACTTCATTTGATTGTGAATTGAATTTATCTACTAATTATGAACCAACTACCTTTGAAGAAGCTACTTCTCATGATGAGTGGAAAGAAGCAGTGTTCCACGGGGACGCATCCCGCAAGTTCAGAGACGCATTTCCCACGTTTCTTGTGTCCCGGCGTCCCAGCGACTCCTAACGAAACGTTTCCCCCCACCCATGCCCCTAAGAATATTTTTTTAATGTTTTTCCATTATTTTCACTTTTTATAATCCCTACTTAGTACTACTTAGAAAATAAATCAACATATTTAGTATTTACATTGCACAATCATGAATATACGTCAAATGAAATATTATTTTTGGCATTTTATTTTATTTTTATAATTTTAGGGACGTCCCCCCCGAATTTCCTTAAAATTTGGGGGTGGTCTCCACACGTCCTAAATGTGCATTTCCCCGCTCCCACGTCGCCCCGTCCGAGAAACTCGGGGGAACATTGGAAAGAAGCTATGCAAAAAGGAATATAATGCTCTCATCAAGAATGTGTAATGTCCCTCCTCTTATTGAATGTTGATTTTTTACTGAGTTTACTACGGTTATGTTTTTGCTATGAGATTTGATGTCTTTTGTTTTGGTTGCTTGGTTTGTTGTTTGTAGTTTGTGGTTTCATGTGGATTTGAATTGAGGTACATAGAACAATAAAGCATGCAAAACTGATATATATATATTTGACAGTAAACAAACTCAATCGGACTGTTATAGATAGTTATTAAATCTGACCTTTGATTACATGCATAAGCAGCAATTCATATGACTACTTGACCCCCAGAAACTCCACACAAGGAAACAATATAGTGCCCAAATTTGATGAGTATAGAGCTGATATGCTTGTTGTAGATGGCAGCAAGAGATGCATGTGCTTCTGATGGTTGTAGCAGCCTATTCTCAATGCCTAGGGATGAAGTAAATGCTTGTTGTGGTAGTTAGTCCACAAAGAAGCACCCATCACTTATTGTAACAATCCAATCTTAAGCAAAGACAACAGAAACAAGGTGTTGTACCCTCAAATTACTCCACAGATGTTACCCACATAGTAGACGCCCTTCCAAGTGATGTGCTCTAAAGATTGCGTCCAGCACTACTATAGCAGTCCCAACTCCTTGAAACGACAACAATGACATGATTTACACCCTTAGCTTGTTCCTCAACTTCACACATAGAGATCATGCCCTTTCTTGTTGATTCGCCCTTCCTCTAACCTCCCTACAGCAGTAAGTTTCCCTTTCTCACCTGATTTGGTTCCCTTTCTCACCTGATTTGGCTCTCGAGATGGAGATGCAGCCCTCTTTGATGAACCCACGACCCTCTTATGTGTACTCTTCCCCTATAGCAGTTCACATGACCTCCAGAAATCAAGGCACAACCCTTTCCTAGTAGTCTCGGCCCTTGGATTGAAGATAACGGCTTCCACACAGTTGGAACTTGGCCAGCAAGGGAGACACGACCCCTTCACAATAAGAACAGTACACACGGCCCTCCAAGGTGCCCTTTGCCCCTACAGAGAAGTGCGCAACCCCTAAACAGTCCACACAGCCCTCCAAGGTGACCTCTGCCCCTCCAAGAATGTTTGTGCCTTCATTGAAGCCCACGCAACCTCTACACAACCCAACTCTCCAACAAAGATGAAAACTCGGCCTACAATAAGAGAATTTGGCCCAAATTTGTTGGCATGATCCCCATACACAATCTCAGCCCTAAAGATGAGTATGCATCCCCACAAGGGAGATATCAACCCTTTCTTGGTCTTCTATGCCTCCAAAACTCCACAAATCTCCCCAACAATTCACCTCAAAGCTGGAAACTTCTTCTTCAATAAATGCAAGTGAGAAACTCGAGTGATTTCTCCCCTAGATAACTAGGGTGGATGGTTTCACCACCGAAACTATTTCACTCTTAGGGTTTTTGTCCCAAGAGCACAAGCCACAAGGGCTCTCCAAAAATCAATTTTGAGAAAATATTCATGAATGAATGAGAATGAGGTCGATTCTCCCTTTAAACTTATTTACCCTTTTCGGGCCACTTTTACCTTTTTCTCGCCACTTTTATTAATAAAGTGACTATTTCCGCTCCATTAAATAATATAAAGTGACTTTATGAAGTTCTCATGTAATATTTCCCTAAGTCACTTTATAATACCCCCTTTTTAATTAATTACTCAACGCCACTTTTTAGTGTTTCTTTTCGCCCAACTAACATTGACTAATTAATTAATCCCCTCGGATCAGGAAGACATACTCCAAAAGTCATATCCACTAGTAGAGCAAGAGAACCCAAAAAAATGGAGACATTACAATCTTCCCTTCCCAAAGATTGATTGTCCTCAAACAATTCCATCACAACTCCTCGATCAACAAGCTGAACCAAACCGAAACTAGGAATGATTACAGGGTCCCAAACCAACCTAGAAGATGTGAAGCACCCTCTGCTCAAAGCACTATCTTGTATGGTACTAACCAACGAAGCACCACTCGGTTGTGACTCGTGAGTATGGCCAAGTCAACCCCAAGAACGAGTACTCACTGCAGACTCATCCCAAACTCGCCATAACCGGCAGACTCGCAATACTCGCCATGGATTACCAGACTCACCGTGAACTCGCCCTGGACTCAGTCGGACTCAGCACGGGGCAGGAAAAAAATCCCTGTGGAAATAATACACAGGCAATGGTGGCGGTGAACACGTGACCCCAGACGGAAGGAGTGGGAAACGATTTTACACTGGTGAGCTGCCTCACAGAGATTCCACACGATTTTGAGCCCATGTTACCTCTCACGAACCAAATTCTTACCTCTGTTGCAACAATGATTGGCTGCAGAAGTTTGTTTGTTTAGATAGTGGAAGTCAATATGGATGGCGGTAGAGTATGTGTATTTATGTATACCAACCAGATTCCATATATCCCCCGCTACAGATCTTCGGTCTGGATTTGAGATTTTTTTCTCAACGCTTTTTATTTTTGAATTCTAGTTTTCTTTGGATTTACAATGCACTAAAATATATATATATATATATATATATATATATATATATTGTTTTTGTTGTGTAGTAGCGTATAGAAACTCAACAGAGATGTTAACTCTGCCATTTCCCCTTTTCTGGTAGTGAACTCAGTTAGAAATAGAATTTTCTATTTACATTTGGAAATAGAGTAATCTTTCTTCTTTAGCAGAAAATATGGGTTGTAAATGGCCAAGGGCCAAATGTGGTCAAAGACCTGGTCTTATTTTCTCAACGTCTTATGTGGTCAAAGACCTTGTCTTATTTTTCATATTTTTAATTTTGTGCCCAAAATTTAAGTTTTTTTCCTATTTGTCGAGTCTTCCCAAGTCTGTCCCAAGTCTTTCCCGAGTAGACAAGTCATATGCCAGTCGAGTCTTTGCCGAGTCCAAGTCATGCAACATTGGTACTAACACAAGAGGCCTTCTGAATCCTACCGATAAGTGGAGCAATCAGATACTCAATCCACCCCTCGTAGAATATCCCACCTAGGAAACAAATCCAATGCTCCATATGAACAAGCTCCTGAAAGTAACAACTGGCTCTCCCATCTGTACCAACTGCCAAACTGTCAACCCATGAAATCCTAGGGTCCCAAGATAGCCTCAAAAGGAACCCACCATGCTGACGTTGCACCACTCTAATCATAAGTAGCTAGCCTCATGCCCAGACTACAGCCTCCACGCCTGGAACCCCAAGATGTAATGTCTAGAAGACCTGACCCTACTACCATGGATCATCTCCTGTAGATGCGCCGCAATAGAATCAAAATCAGAAAGCCCATTGTCACACCCAATCCTGGGTATCGACAAAGAAAATATATCCTTCCATATGGCATGTGCCCCATCAACTCCTCTCAAGGTGTCCCAAAAATGACACGGACCAATCATATGAGTTCCTAGCCCCCACATCCAACCTAGGAGTCCACTATGCCTCATACCAACCAACTCCAATTGTGCTACACTGATCAACTTTGTGCCGGCTAATCTATACAACTCCCTGTCCACGTCCTGATGATAGCCTGACCGAATATCAACCTCTGGAGAGTACTCTGTCCCATGCTTGAATATGCTCTCCATCATGCCCCATGTCTCATCTAACTGTCTCAAATGATCCTCCCATGTCCTGCTATATACGAAGAGATCATCAAAGAACACCAACATGAACCCATGTAGCTGCAGTGTAAAGATGGGGTTCATGAGAGATTGAAAGGTGGCAAGTATGTTGGTCAACCCCAATGGCATGACCAAGAACTCATAGTGCCCATAATGACACCCGGAAGTAGTATGGTGATATCCTAATCGAAGATCAATCTTCGAGAAATATGGTGCTAGATGAAGCTCATCTATCAACTTCTCGCCCCTGGACAATCCAAACTCAATGGTATGCTCAAAGTCCCTGTCAAGAAGTCTCTCTAAAGGAATCGCCCCATAATCCCATACTAATGTGTCCACGTCCTCAATATACCAATTCCCACAATAAGTCAGTGTATATACCCCCCTTATGGCTAGTCCACAAGGTATATGCTCAACTCCCCTATCTGCAGTTATGACTTGAGCTGTCAATGGGCTCCCCAAAAGAAGTGGCTCATGATCTCCAAGATGCAAACTATGTGTATAATTAGAAGTCTCTAAGCCATACCTCTCATCAAGCCCATGCAAATCTGAATGCTCCTCATGCTCAACCATCACAAGAAGCTCCTCCATCAAGCCATAAGTACCACTAACATCCTCATGTGTATTGACTGGCATAGATGACTAAGTCTCTATTGTGGATGACGAAGAATGTGCCAAACGCAACTCCCTGCAAAGCTCATCTACCTAAGTTTATGATTCTTGAAGGGCCATTTGAGTGCTCTTCAAGGAATCCCTGGTAACCTGAAGCTCATGGGTAATCTTCTCAACTTCCTCTTCTTTCCCTTTTAGAGCATCAAAATAAATCTCATCAAGCATAAGAAGATGATCTCTATCTGAAAGTAGTTGTAGGTAATTGGATTTCATCACCATCAATGCTTTGCTAAGCGCCTAAAAATCAACAAGGGAAAGTTCTCCTGTAAAATTATTATGTGTCACTTCCTTCTAACAACAATTTTCCATCAACTTATAAGTATCATCAAAATGTTTTATGGCTGCAATAATCATGTCTTCGCTTACCTTCAACTTCACTGTCAAATGATGGGACTTATGGGAACTATCATCTTCATACAAATTTTCTAATTTGTATTCACAATCATACTTCCCAAAATTAGCTACCTCATTGTCATCCTTGTCCTCGATTGTGTTATCAACCTCATTGCACACATCCTCAATATGAACAAGTGCATGCACTTCCAAGAAGTCATCCTGGGATTCTGTCAAACATTTCCCATTATCAACCGCTTCAGATTTGAACCCATCTTCTTTCATCTACTCTTCATCAAACAAGTAGAGCTTCAGCTTACCCTCACATTATTTGAAAACGTTGTGTACCAAGTTATAAGTTGTTGTGGAAATAACTTGTTTTGTGTCAAAACAACCAATAACAAAGATATGATAGGCTGGAAAATAACATCACTTTCATCAATAATTGAAGCCACAATGATTCTCATGTCATCCTGAATGGATTTGTCATGATCCTCACTAATAGCGACCAGGAAATCATGAAACATATGTAGAATAAGATCATCACAATCATAATCAATCATGATAACACATGATCTCACCTTTTCCATCAATTCTAGGACCTTAACCCTCTTACCGAAAGAAGGGTTTTTGGTATCGCCTAACCCATCAAAGCTTTCAATGATCAATTAAAATATCCCCCTCATTTTGTCATCATTATAAGGAACTTTAGGAGCTGTAATCCTTATAATTTCACTAAGGCAATGAGAAACAGTCTAAGTCACTTAACACGAGGACACGGGACATGAAGGACATGTTATATATATATATATATATATATACTTTAAAAATTATATATATTAAAAATATAGACATATAGAGCCAAATTTTTTTAGAAACTAGAACATTTACAAATATTCAATAGAAATTAATAATTAGAATCAATACACAATACACATTTTGTCATTCACAAATCACAATGAGACACAAAGATGATAGCTCAAGATGTCGAAACCATATTTCTCATTAAGTCATCAAAATCAAAATGTATAACATAGATGTCGGAATGCAATGGCAACTTGTAGTAGTAAATAGTAAATACAAAGAGGGATAGATCATAGATGAGATCAAGATGGAAGAATCTCATCTGTCAATAGTCCTCCTCCATGCCCGAATCAACAAACTCATCGTTACTCATTACCGCCCTGACCCTCATCTTCCTCCTCCTCCTCCTCCTCTCTGCCCATCTGAGAGTCGGGACACAGCTTCAACACTTGTCAGACACGTGTTTTTTCATGTCTTGGAATTGGGACATGAAAAAACAAGTGTTGAAGCCGTGTTTGTGTCCGACATGACCCCACAGGACACGGGAGGGGATATGGATGTGTCCGGTGACTTAGGAGACAATGAGTCTTACATCCTTATTTTTATGTCTTAACAACTTGTGCTCACCCAATGAATCCACTGCCGAAATCACGCCTATTTGAATTAATTGGGAAGGTGATCGATCCACTTTATGCAAACAATTCACTACTTCCTCCAATGAGACAAGAAGAACATCCTCTGACGGAGACAAGCGACCAAGTTTATCTCCTGCCATAAAAATTCTTTGTCCCAACTCTTTATCACTCACTAAATCCAAGATTTAAATCTGAAACTGAGTTTCCCCACAAGCTGGCAAGAACTTAGGCTCTGATACCACTGTAATGTCCCTCCTCTTACTGAATGTTCATTTTTTACTAAGTTTATTGTTATCACATATATAGTAGTCGGGCTACCATACACTATTTTTCAAATTCCAGTACACTTTTCAGCCAGTTCCCTTGCATTTGAGATGCTGAGATGAGCATCTATTATGGATCATGATTATTATATGGACAACAGTTTTGTTCCCCATGCCATGACTGAGTTTCAGAGACACTCAGAGAGATGACCAATGTAGCCATTTAGCCATTTATACATAGCAGTCAGTATTGCCCAAAGTTACAGCAGTAGTTTCAGAGGACAGATGATGGTTCAAGTATTATGCATACAGGTATATGACTCAGCAGGTATATTATGGTGTTATGGTTATATTGCTTTTATACTCATTCTTGTAGCATGTCTTAGCATTTAGTATCATGATCTGGCGATCATATAGATATGTGGACCTGGTTGTACTTTTATATATATTATATTGTCCCCACACAGACTTAGAAGTTCACTACCCATACTCATTGGTTTTACCCTCCCTAGGGGGGTATAGAGGTGATCATTCCCACCATACTTTGGCTTGCTAGTGTTGGTCTCATTATTCACTATCTTCACCCATCCATTACCTACCAGTTTGTTATTTACCCTGACTTACTACTTGACTAGTGGCATGGAGGACCTTCCCCCACTTTAACCTCTGTGTTGGATGAGCTTCCCTATTTCTTGTGTCTCGGCTCTGAGTTGGTGACAAAACTTACCTTTGGTGAGTTGGATTGTAGTCCTAAATCATTCTGGTCGGTTGTCCCGATGTTTGGCACTGGTACGAAGTCCCCCTAGTCACTTAAGATGTGTTGGCTAAAACTGAAAGCTCATGTACTACTTATGGAAACTTATGTAAATTCGCCCAGGAAACTGTAAACTCTAGAATGTGTTTATCAACACACGTGAGTAAAGGGCAAGATCAATGAAAAGCTAAAAATACTCCTTGAAGAGTATAATGAAAGGTCCAAAAAGCAATGGTTCTTAAACGCTATATCTAAACGATTGCTGATCTTATATGTATATGTACAAACATGCTCTGGATGCAAGCTACGATTAGTTGTGCTTCTTAGCACACCTGAGATCCGAAGGGTTATGTAGGCCAAAAAGGCCATTGAATGAAATCAATGGATCCTAATGAAACTGGATTATCTTTTATAAAAGTAGACATGAAGCCTAAGTTGAATAAGCAATCTTGGAACAACTTACCCATCTGTGAGACACTGCCATCCCCTGTGTTACTGCTTGTCCAGCATATGTTAGAGTGTGTATCCCCTTTCCATTTCCAAAGTGTCACAATGTCAAGTCAGTAGTCATCCCTTAGCCTAGCCTTTTAATTTTTAGCCTTCACCCTTCACTAGCAAATTGATCACAACTATGAAGTGAGTATGGTCCTGAAAGTCTAGTCTGAGTCATAAATAATATTGAAGACCTTTATATATTTGGTTTTAGATCGCCAGTAATGATTAGGTCTTGTTATAATTGTTACTTGAATGAATTGTAGAGCATGCTTTAACCTTTGACACCTTGCAGCATTTTGATGATAGCCTGAGTTATATTTTGGGTCATGTTGACTTGGTCAAACCCAGTTTGACCAGAAGTCAACCACAGGACATGAGGTGGCAGACCTCAAATGATACAGAGATATGATATATGGTCTAGTACAGGTCACCAGGTGGTTCTATGCAGTGGTTTCAGACTTATCATGATGATTTGTGCTTTTCACCACTTTTACAAATTATTATTATTTGGTCTGTCGGATATGATGGACATTTATTTTGGACCATGCAGAGATCTATATGGTGTATGAGGACACATCTTGGCTGGTTTTTGGCTCTCTGAGTCCAATGAGACAGTCTGTTATCAGTTTCAGGCAGTTACAGTGATTTTTAGCCTCAATCAGCTATCCTAGTGTAGTTTTGGCCTATCAAAGGCCCTGTCAGAGCAGTGATGAGATTTGATGAGTTCACCTAGGGCGTTGTGCATGGAGGGGGTGGTCCAGCCACTTGATATTACCATATTACCCCCCTCCCAGAGAGCCTGGTGGGCTCACCTTGACAGCGTAGGCACTCCAGGAGGCAGTTTTGGCATGTTCACATTTTTCGAGGCAGTTTAAAAATGGTAAAAATGGCTACTAAGGCATTCGATTTGGGCTACTGAGGCAAGGGATTGGCATGGGATGATGTTTGATGATGAGTGGGATGTCTTCCACACCTTCTCCAGCAGTTTCAGCTTCCAGTGGGACCCACACCCATCACTTCCGGCATTTTATATTGATTTCTGGAGCCTCCTAAGGCTCACAACTTTCCCAGAGAGGCACGATTTGGTGCTTAGAGCATTATTCTATTGATATTGTGCCATGGGGATTGACCAAGGGTGTTAGAAATTACCCCTTGGACCCACCATGAGCTAGACCTTATATTTTATCATTGAGATTTGGTGGGACCCCCTCTCCTAGGGCGATTTGGTCCATTGATGTATTGTATTGTTATATTGATCCATGTACTTTATTGTTGAGCTCATCTCAACCATTGATTAGATCACTTTGATCTTTTAATCTTAGCCATCCATTCAAAAGGTGGTTAGGGTTTTGGTATCTCTCCATCCTATTTAAAGGAGAGAGCTTCTCATTGTAAAGGGTCTTTGGCTCTTGGAATCTTGATAATAGAAAAACTTCTTGTGGAAATTCTTGGGTTTCCTTTGCATCTGGTGTTCTTAGATGGTGATTGGAAAGTCTATTGCATCCCAGCATTTGGAAATTTGTGGTAAGATCTATCTTTTGGGAAACTTTGTCTTGTCTACAGGAGGGCGACTTCAACTTGGGTGTTTTTGCGAGGCTTCTTCAACTCGCTCACTTGGCATTCGCTTGTATCAGGGGGTTATCATTAGTATCATTGTGATCTCTGCTATCTTTCTGTTATTTCTCTTGTGGCATTAGTCTTATCTCTTGATTGCATCAAATCTGATATTCTTGACATTTGTTGTGCAGGAGAGAGGGCGCATTGGCTTTCTTGGACAAAATCGATCTCATAGAAAACTACCTCAAAGCTTCTCAAATTGATCGGGTTTGCATAGATCATCATCATGAAGGCATCTACAAGGGGATAGGGGGTCCAGCCAGTGGTTATTACCATATTACCCTATCCCCAAACATTTTGGTGCAGTTAGTTTTGTGCCCGGGGAACTTGGTAGTGAGCTACAGGCATTTTTGTACTTTCAGAGGTGGTTTTATGGCAGTGGAATGGCTAGCAAAGGAAATCAATTTGGCTCAATGGGGCAAGGAATTGGCATGAGGTTGATCCGGGACATCATGATGACATTTTCCACACTTTTCATCGTTGGTTTCGGCATTAGTGGGGTCCACACGTCATCCCATTTGGAATTTTGGGGGTTTTATTATGTATTTTTGGACACACGTCCTAGTGTCTTTTGACACTTTATCACATGATGTATTATTTTTTATGTAGGTGGGGAATTAGTCTAGTGAAGATGTATTCTCCTAGAACCCCCCACCATGTTATGACATTATTTTGTGTCCTATAGTCATCTTATGAGGCTCACATTCCCCTTACGACATCATTGAGGGAGGACGTCTCCCTTAGTTTGAGTGATCCATGTTTTATTATTTCGGATTATCTTATCCGTTGATTATCATTATTGTATCTTATGATCTCAACCACTCATTTGAAAATTGGTTAGGGTTTTTGTCTCTCTCATTCCTATTTAAGGAAGAGACCCCCTCATTTGTAAAGGGACTTTGGTTCTTGGAATTTTCATAATAAAGAGAAATTTTGCAGAGACTCTTGGATTTTTTTTGTTGGATGTTCTTAGATTGTGATTGTAAAGTTTATTTCTCCTAGCATTTGAGATATTTCTGTGGATCCAAAATATTTTCGTGGAAACATTGTTTTACTACAGGAGGGCGAGTTCAACTTGGGCGTTTTTGCAAGGGCTCCTGTTATCACATATATAGTAGCCGGGCTACCATACATTATTTTTCTCATTCCAGTACACTATTCAGCCAGTTCCCTTGCATTTGAGATGCCGAGATGAGCATTTATATTGGATCACTATCAGATTGTGGACAGCAGCTATATTCCCCATGCCATGACTGAGTTTCAGGACACTCAGAGAGATGCCCGATATAGCCATTATACCATTGGTACATAGCAGTTAGTAGTGCCCAGAGTTACAGCAGCAGTTCCAGAGGACAGATGATGGTACAGGTTGATGTGCATTCAGGTATATGACTCAGCAGGTATATTATATGTGTTATGGTTAGATTGCTTTTATACTTATTCTTATAGCATGTCTTAGCACTTAGTGTCATGATCTGGCGATCATATAGATACATGGACCTGGTTGACCTATTATTTATATTATATTGTCCCTACTCAGATTTAGAAGTTCACTATTCATACTCATTGGTACATACCCTCCTTAGGGAGAATAGAGGTGATCATTACACCACGCTCTGGCTTGCTAGTGTTGGCTCCATCATTTCATTGTCTACATCCATCCGTGGCCTACCTTTTAGATTATTACCCTGATTTGCTGCTTGACTAGTGACATGGAGGACCTTTTCCCCACTGTAGCCTCTGTATTGGATGAGCCTCCCTGTTTATTGTGTCTCGGCTCTGAGTTGGTGACAAAACTTACCTATGGTGAGTTGGAGTTCCTTGAGAATTCCCCCTAGTCACTAAAGTTGTGTTGGCTAAACCTGAAACTTTTAGTGCTGCCATCAATACAAAATCTGGAAAAATCAAATGCTATATCTTGTATATGAAAGAAATGCCAAATGAAAATGGCCATGAAAAATAAAATGTTATATCTTTTGGAAAAATAAATACCTAGGTAAACAAGTTGTCCATGACACACCTAGAAGTGCTCAGGTAAACAAGTGCCTTAAAAACACACCTGCAGCAGAAAGCCTAAAATAAATGTAAATCTATGCAATGTGTTTGTAAACACACATAGATCAAGGCTATGGAAACCTCAGGCCCAAAAAGCAATGGAACTTAAATGTTATATCTAAACAATTGCTGGCCTTGTTTGTATTATGGATTGTGCGCATCTGTGAAGGTGAATAAACCCTCTCTAAACAACTCATCCATTTGTGAGACACCGCCATTCCCTGTGTTATTGCTCATTCAGTATATACTATGGTGTGTATTCCCTTTCCCTTGCCAAAGTGTCACAAAGTCAAGTCAGTCAAGTCATCCCTTAGCCTAGCCAGTTATTTCAGCCTTCACCCTTCACTAGCAAATTGGTCACAACTATGAAGTGAGTATGGTCCTGAAAGTCTAGTCTGAGTAATAATAATAATTAACGACACTATATATTTGGATTTAGATCGCCAGTCATGATTACTCTGTGTTATAGAAGCTATTTGAATAAATTGTAAAGCATGTATTAACCTTGACACCTTGCAGCAGCTATGGATGATAGTCTGAGTTGTATTTGGTCTTGGTTAGACCTAGTTTGACCATGGAGGACCATGGGACATGAGATGTTGGACCTTATGATGATATGGATAGATGATATATGGTCCATGTACGCATACAGGATGATTCTATGCAGCAGCTACAGGGTTATGATGATGATTCTTGGGATACAGCAGTGTTTGGTCATTTACAGATCATTATTATTGGCCTTGTTCCGGTACATTGGATATTTATTTTGATCATGCAGAGATTCATATGGTGTATGAGTACACATCTTGGATGGATTTGGACCTTCTGAGTCCAATGGGACAGTTTGTTTTCAGTTCCGGGCACTTACAGTGATGATTTAGCCTCAGTAGGCTGTCCCAGTGCAGTTTTGGTCTGTTGGAGGCCCTGTCGGAGCAGAGATGTCTTTTATCCGGTTGACCTAGGGCGCTGATGATGGAGGGGGTGGTCCAGCCACTTGTTTTTACCATATTACCCCCCTCCCGGACACATTGGTGCCCTCACCTTGACAGCGCCATCACTCCAGGAGGCAGTTTGGGCAGTTTCACGTTTCCCGAGGCAGTTCAGGATTGGTAGAAATGGCTATTGAGGAAATCGATTTGGGCTACTGAGGCAAAGTTATGGCATGGGATGATCAGTGATGATAGATCGGGACCTTCCACACCTCCTCCAGCAGTTTCAGCTTCATCGGGGCCCGCATCCATCACTTATGGCACTTTCTGTGGATTTTTGAGGTCTTTTGAGGACCACGACTTCACCTTGGAGGCACGATTTGGTATATTCATGATTATTTATTGGTTATTGTGCCATGGGGATTGACCAAGGAGGGATAAAATTACCCCTTGGACCCACCATGAGCCTCTTATGATATTTTGTCATCATGATTTGGTGGGATTCCCCTCTCCTAGGGCGACTTTGTCCACTTATGTTATATTTTATGTGTGATCCATGTATTATGTTGTTGAGCTCATCTCAACCATTGATTAGACATTTGTATCTTTTAATCTTAGCCACTCACTCAAAAAGTGGTTAGGGTTTTGGTGCCTCTCCTTCCTATTTAAAGGAGAGAGCCTCTCATTGTAAAGGGACTTTTGGCTCTGGATTATTGGAATAGAAAATTATTATTGCATCTATCTCCAATGTTGTGGTGAATGTTTTTGGTGTTCGTTCGTTGGTTCTTCCTTTGCACTGAGTTATTGGAGATCTTGTTTGCCATATCTATTGTACCACGATTTTGCATCTACAGGTGGAGGCCGATTTGCTTGGAGGAGGAGGTATTGGTAGGGGAAGACTCTCCCTACTTCTTCTTTGGAGCTCTTCGTTGGTAACAGGGAGTATTACTGTCCCAGGACCTTCTATTTCATGTTACTATTTGCATTTCTCTTGTATTTCTTCCATGCTTGATCTTACTGATTGAATTTTATTCCTTGGTTTGACAGGTAGAGGAAGGCGCACTTGTGGACTAGGGCATCAAATTGGCAAGCAAATCAATATTCTCTCATTTGATCTCTGCGGGAATCTTCCTCAACATCAAGGCATCTCAACCACATCATTCAGGTATGATCTCAAGGTAAGTTCTATCTCCATAGTCTATCCAATTGTCAAAAACATCTAAAACCCTAATTAATCAAAACCCCAATTTTGCATTTTCTTAGATCTACTGAGATCTAGTGGGTTGTTGGGCATGATATTGAAAACCCACCTCTATAGCATCCACGGCATCCCGGATCTATAGTTTGGTGAGGATTGGCTTCCATTTGACCCCTCTCCCAAGCCAACCTAGTTTCTCCCAAGGAAGGCGCACTTCACCATTTGAGCAGGTTGACCTAGATCTAAGCGATGGGTGTTTGAGATTCCACTTGATTTGACATCTACACATCAAATAACATACACCCAGGTTGTCCCTTTCTTGAAATTCACCTTGTGGGCCCCATTCCACATTTTAAGGGATTTAATCCCCATTTTGGACCACTTGGAACACTTAAACTCAGATCTACAAAGATCTAACCGGTGGATTGCCACGAAATTATAGATCCATACCCCTACTTGACTGATCTACCCGGATCTAAAGTTTGGATGCCATCCGACATGATTTGACCCACCTAAACCCAAATTGAAGCCTCCTTAGGGAAAGTCGCACCACCTTGGAGAAGTGAGTTCACTCACTTCTAGGAACTGGGTACTTGAGATTCTTGCAGATCCGGAATCAGAATAATTCAAAACCTAGTTCTAGACTGTCACTTTGTCAAATCTTGCCTTGGGGACTGCATTCCTTGTTTTAAGGGATTGTGGTCCACTTGGGTCAAACCTAGATCTAGACACATTTAACCATCAAGACCTATACTGTCCACTTATCTCATGTTGTAGGAGTCCTAAACCATAAGTCAACCCTACTTTGACTCCACTTCCCAATTCCCAAGGCACTGGTTTATCTCCAAGACAACCCAACTCTCCTAGATTGTTGGATTGACTTGTGATTTGACTTTTGCATGGTGAACTATACCCCTAAAGCTATCATGAATCATGGTCAAGCTTGTCTTATGTACTAGTTAGCCCCAATACATCCCTCAAAACTATCCTGCATTGGACACAGTTCCCAAGGCAGTGGATCTTTTGACATTGACCTAGTACACTCATCCTAGATCTCACTTCAAACATTGCAAGTCACTTTCACTTCAACTATGAACCAAAGCTATACCTATTAAACCCCTCACTTGGCTTGTGACTTCATCCTTAGGTCTAGGATAAACCATACACCTAACTTCAACTAGAAATACCCTGATTTGGTGTCTTGGTTTTGATCTCTCCTGTCGGGAGTAGATCGGGTCTCCCCCTTTGTTGTCTGGGCTAGATAACATAAAGCGAAGGTTGCCTCGACTGGCGTGACAACCATACATATTGGAGGTCGAGGTGATCGTGGTTGCACCTTTCAAGTTGCCCTTCCCTATTGCCATCCATGACTGGATCCTTCCATAGGGGTAACTACAGTTTAGGTGATAACAGCTCCTCAACTCGCTCCACTTTGAAGTGGCTTTGTATCAGGGGGGTTTCAATTGTATCTGTGATCATTGATATGCTTCTTGATATTTCTCTTGTTGTTATAGTCTTTTTCTTCTGAACATCAAATCTTACTTGTGTAGTTTGCATGTGCAGGAGAGAGGGGTGCATTGGCTTCCTTGGGAAAATCAATTTCACTTGGAAACACAGCTAAATCGTCTCAAATTGATCGAGTACGGATAGATCATCATATTCATGATTCAAGGCATCTACAAGATTTTTCGGGTAAGATCTACACTTGATCTCTTTGTTTGAAGTTCTAAACCATTGGCCATTTGAATTTACTGTTAAAACTTGTTGTTGCAGCAACATCCCCCCCAAAATTTTGTACATATTGGGGCCCCTCCTTTAATTTTTTAGAAAGGCTGCCTTAAGAGGCCATTTCCACTTTTTGCTTTGTTTCTCAATTGAAAATCTTGCTTTAAAGAATTTCCAAGTTTGCTTCCCAAAGATAAAATTCGTGAAGTTTTCCTAAAAATCGCAGAATCATTGGAGAAAGCCCCGCAGTTGCGGAAGTATTCGACTTTCCCTCCCGAAACGGCGGAAGTCTTTCGTATAAGCTTCTCGAAAAAGGCTTAGAGACTTTTTGAAAGTTTGCGGAACGCAAGAAGGAAGCTCCGCGGAACCATTCAATTTTTTCTCCCGAAACGGCAGGAACCGTTTGCATAAGTCTCCCGAAAAGGACTTCGAATTTTTGTTGGTAAGTTGCGGAAGCCATTGGCAAATTCCTTCTGAAACGGCGGAAGAATTCAAGAAAGCTTCTCGAAACAGCGGGCACCATTCGCCAAACCTCCCCGAAACTCCGAGAGGGACTTAGAAACTTTTTCTCGAAATTCGCAGAACCTTTGGGCTTTTCCTCCCGCAATTGCAGATCCGTTCAACCTATCCTTCCGAAACCACGGAAGCATTCGCCTTATTCTCCCGAAAAGCCGCCGGAGGACTCCCTTTAAAAAACTCTTAAGTCTTTCCTCGACTTTTGGGGAACCGTTCGAGTTTCCTTCCCGCAATTGCGGAAGCCGTTTGCGGAGACCTTCAGGTTATCCCTTTCGAAACTGCGGAGGCATTCACCAATTCCTTCCAAAACAGCGGAGGCTAATGGCAAAAGCTTTCCGAAGCGCTCTCGAAGCCCGGCCGAGACTTAGAAAATTTCTCAAGTTTGCGGGAGCCTTTTGCGGAAGTATTCGCAGAAGCCTTCCGAAACTGCAGAAGCTATTCGCGAAAGCCTTCCGCAATTTCGGAAGCTTTCACGTTGTCATCCCGAAAACCCGCCAAAGAACTTAGACGTCCACGTTCATTTTGCGAAAGCCTTTCGCCAATTCCTTCGGAAACGGCAGAAACCTTCATGGAATGGTGCCGCATTTGCGGAAGCGATCGACTTATCTTCGTTAAAATTACAGAAAGATTCACCAATCTCTCCCGAAACGTTGAAGGAGTTTAGTATAACCTTCCGCAATGGCGGGTGAAATTCACGAGTTCATCCCGCGGGTTGCGGTCGCGCACGCGTATCGAGATCACTTGACGTGACCGCGGCATACAAATATTTAAAGCCCGTTTTAAATGCGCCACCCACCACATTTAAACCCCGCACGTGCCCAATTCATTTAAATAAACGGTAGGGTTTGGGCCAAACACATTGTGATTTTTTTATTAACGAACGTCGTAGGACGCCGCGCCACTCTGTTCCAGCTCAACTCGTCCACGTCCGCATCCACCTCATTCAGCCACCTCATCGTTGCCAGGTAGGTTTCTAACCGTTAATTTGGTTGCATCTACGCATCAAATTACCTTTGGGTTGTTCTTTTTGTTTCATCTAGGTCGAAGCTGATAGGTATTGGTCACATACGTCATTAATTTTGCGTTTAAAGTCGCCGAGCCCCGTTAATATCTTACAGAGTGACCACCCGACTATTCACCAGCCGCATCCCAGGGGTCTCCACCCCGTTCAAATTCTGAACCTGCCATAAGAGCGCCTCGTCAACTATTATAAATAACGATAGCGGTCCGGCTGAAAACCCTCGCCTGTTCATCAACGCGGAGAGCCATCCCTGACTTCGTCTTGAGTTTACCTCAATCCGAGCTCACCCGCCGAAGCCCCGTAGTTTCTCAATTCTTCCAAAGCCATAACTGCTCGAGTTTGTTTCAAGCGTCGTCACCCTCCTTTAATATCCAAAGCCGACCACGCAGCTTCTCATAAATCTTAGTAATAGCGGCAATGGTCGGATGAGATCCCTCTTCGTTTGGTGATTGTGTTCCTGTCCCTATTTTCGTCGCAATATTTATCCCAACCTGAGCTATCCCGCTGTTAGCCATTTGAACCGCAACCATGGAAGATACTATCTCTCCTAGAGCTCGACCGAGAGCAGGTTGTTACCTCGACGTATACTTACCCTTTCGGGAACTTTCTAAGCTGTGTCCCCTTAAGATAGCCAAATATCAGAACTATGTTTCCTGTTGGAATGGTGTATTTTGCTTCCCAACATGCAGCTTCACATTTTATTTATCTCATTGACATATTAAAATGGTGATGCTCTTTGTTAAAATCTCACAGTATGTTGCACATTTTTATAATGACTTGTATTTGGTTGCTATCAGAGATAAGTCAAAATGCCAAAAGGTGGTAGGAAGAAGGCTAAAATGACAGAAAAACAGCCTGCACCACTTAGGACTGAGACTACACTCCAGGACACTAGGTGCACCACCGGTATTCCTCCTGAAATCCGATGGGGTGACATCTATAGGATGATCCGAGACCAGGATGTCCCGGACATGTTGCTAGAAGAGGGGCAGATCTATCTCAATATCAGAACCTCAGGCATAGCTAGAGCTGCTACCTGCCCTGAACTGTTCCCATGTTCTGAAGTAATCGGGTGGATACTCCAACATGCCGATGCGGAAGCAAGAGTAATTCATGACAGTGGGAAGATAGCCATTGCCTCATTTCACCCAGCATACCTGGCCGCGGCCTACAAATTTCCCCGCGCCCAGCAATCTCTGACTGATGAATGGCTGGGCCAGATGAACAACGTTGAAATGGCCAAAAAGCTACTAGTCGCAGGCAAGCATTTGAGAAAAAAAGGTAATGACGAATATGACGTCCAGAATCTGAGACCTCCTTTCAGGTTGATCGCCTTGATGTTGTGCAGAATCTTCGGCATGCCAGATGGCACCGTGTACAAGATTCAGTGGGTCCCTATCATCCACTTCGTGGCATTTAAAGGAACTGTGTTCGACTGGGCCACTCTCCTGTCAGACAGTTTGGCCTCAATGATAGTTGCTGCAAGAGAAGGACTGGCCTTAAAGAAGGCAGAATTTTACATGTCCTCATATCTTATTGATTGTGTTTTGGCCAAGTTATCTTTTCCCAAATTAGGCTGCACATGGGACAAGGCCAACACCCCGGTTTATACCGCTTTCAGGATGTTGTGGGCTCAGAATTACAAACCCAGCTATAAGCTCATCTGTGAGGGGTTCATCATGCCCCTATATGAGTAGCTATTCAAGGAAGAGCCCAACTGCCTGTCGGAGAATGCCATGGAAGTCCTTGAAAATTATGGAGATTTTTATTTCTCGGAGCAAGGCACCTATCTCAGAATGTTTGGAGGGACTAAAGCCCCATATATTTTGCCTAGATATGCTACAGATTATGTGGTCCTCAAGGAGGTAGTAAGACAAATCTTCCTGGATGGAATTGGAGCAATGCTCAACAAACAGCATAAGGCTTCTTTCCTGCCTTTGCCCTTCTGTGTAGGAGCATACAAATTCTCAGGGGTTGCCTCAACCGAGGAGTTTGTTCAGGAGCTGAAAGCCTTCCACTTCGGCGAGGTGATCTTCCATAGGAATGACAGGAAGGGAAAAGTGGCCGAGCATTGTAAGGAAATTTATGCTCATTTTGAGTACTCTCACTATCATGATGCCGAGGAGGAGGTATTCAGAGGCATCAGCAACATGGCTGAGCTGCGAACCTTTCGCCAAGGCAGTGGAGCAAGTTCTAGCTCTACCAGGACCCAGAAGACCAGCCAGCAGAAAGACAAAGAAGCAGATGAGGCCCGAGCTCAAGAAGAGCTCAGATTAAAAGAGGAAGCAAGGTTACTACAAGAAGCTGAAGAAGCCAGATTGCTGCAAGAGGCTGAAGTTGTCAGATTGCAGCAAGAAGCAGAAAGTGAGAGGCTACGGAAAGAAGCTGAGGAAGCCCAGCAGCAAAAGGAGGCTGAAGATGAAAGACAGCAGAAAGCTGAGGAAGAAGAGAAAGGGCAACGAGTTGAGGTAGAGCGGAAAGCAGAAGAAGAGCTTAAAGCAGGTGAAGATGCCCAAGCAGGTGGCTCCGGTGCACAGGACATGGAAATTGACATACCTCAAACAAGTGTCTCCGACACTCAAAATGTGGAGGCGCAGCACAGGCAGGTGGCTCTGGTACCCAAAATGTGGGAACAGATCCAGCTCGGGTAGTCCAGACCCCACCAGCGGAAGTAGAAATAGACATTATGGACCTCCCAATTGTCCCGTACACCCCATCAGAAGAACATACGGTGTCCAGGTGGGATGAATTTGTCTATGATAAGAAAAGGAAAGCAATGGTCCTTAAATCGGAAGAGAGGATCAAAAGACTCTTCCAGGAGGATATCATTACCCACCGGGAGATCACTGTAATGCGGAATACAAATAAGGATCCCTTAGCTATGGCATCCGCAGTTGTAGAGACAGCAAAAGCATCACTGGACAATGTAGGTGATATAGTTAGAGAAAATGAATCGACAAAGAAAAGAGCTCGTATGCTACAACATACTGTGGTTAATGAGCAAGCCTACAGGGATCTTGTGGTGAACAAGTATAATCGCCTGTCTGTCGAGCATAAAGAGCTATCAGACAAGTATAACCAGCTGGAGGAAGAAAAGGAACAACTATCAGTCCTGATGATGATTGTGGAAGCAGAAAAGAACGATGCAGGAGCTAGAGTGTCCCAGCTAGAAGCAGACAAGCTGGCATTAGCTGAGCAATTAGAGCAAGCTGAGAGCAGAACGATGGACATGTCCCCTTTCCATGAGCTGTCCTGCAGCATCCTGAAGCAAATGCATGACACTCAGGAGCTAATCACTAATGAAGTTTGCAAGCTCAAGGCCATGGTGGTCAGATTAAAAGAAGTTAATGCAGAGGCCCATAGGCTTAAAGCTAAGCATACTCGGGTTAAGGCAAATATCCTGAGCCAGATAGAATGGTGAGAAGGAAAGGGAGATTTCCCCACACATCTCCCATTCAAGTCTGTGGAGGGTTTTAATGAAGACGTAGCCCTTTTGGACTTCTACAGAAACTGTGGCAGTAAGCTAATGGCCAGTGTCCAAGGGACAATGGATAGGATTAACGGTTTGTATCAAAGAATCCAAGGAGTGCATGACAGGTGCAAATTGAGTTTCCCGCAATCCCTCGATGATTTCCCGGGTGAAGAACAACGTTTGGCTGAACTGAAGGAAGAACTGGGCATCCAAACCGAATATGTGAAGAAAATTGATGTCCTAGCAATTGATGACCTCCAACATTATATTGGAATGTCATCAGTCCACAGCCATTTGCTTAAAGAAGTGCATCAAGCTGCAGTAACGGAAATTCAAGGCATTGGAGCAGAGCTTAGAAAAAATGTGACTTCTCAGAAAATCTTGCTCCCTGCTTCCGCAAATGTAGTCATAAGGGACACTGGTATATGGTATAGCTACATTGCAGAAGAGGAGAAGAAAGCAGAAGCAGCAGCTGTGACAGCAAACCCGGACTCTTCTCTCCCAGCAGCACCAGCTATGGCAGCCAACTCGATTCCCTCTCTCCCAGCAATAACAGAAATTCTAGTTGGTTTGATTCCTTCTCCCCAAGCAGCGGCATCAGCTACAGCGGGTTCGAGTGCCTCTCTCCAAGCAGCATCAGCCAGTTTGAGCGACTCTCCTCCAGCTAAAGCGCATGCCCAGGAGTGAAGGAGCTGTTTTTAGAGCATAAATTCTTATATTCTGAATTTTGGGTTGTTCATATGTGTAAAACATGGAAGTTATGGGACAGTTGTCCCTATTTTCTTTTAAAATAATTTCTGTAAAGAGAAAAGTCACATTTTGGCTGTTATAGAAGAAAATTTCTGTAGATGACAAGTGTAAAAGGCCAGGTGGCAGCCCAAAGGGCAATTTTGTAATTATAAATAGAAGTTAGGAAGGAATGAAAAAAGACTTTTGGCAGGGAATTATTTTCAGACCCGTACGAGCTATCTTGTATATGTTCTAAGAAAATAAAGTTTTTCTAATAAAAGCCTGGAGATGGACGTTTTGCATGGGAATGAAGAATGGATGTATATTGGATTATTCTGGTGACTTCCATACTTTAATGTGAGATATTTCTTGTTGTCTGAATTATTTCTTTGTAATTAATGATCTTACTCCTTTCTGTGCAAACGAATTCTCTGTTTCATGAGCAATGAATGTGTTTTATATTAAATCAGAAGCTATCTTCTGATATCTTTATCTTTGCTGTAGCTTTCTCTTTCAGATTTAATGGCTATCTGTTAATTCTTTAGATAACTCCTGCAGCTCATTGCTCATGTTTTAAATTTGCTCCTTGCAGGGATAGTTAGATTTATTTCAGTTTTAGACTTAGATCTGTTTCCAGTTTTGCATTTAGATTAAATTTAGACTAAGCACTTGCATATCATTATAAAACATAAAATCTAAAGAACGGTGGATCAGGCCATAACCGGTATAATTGGAATAAAACTACAAATCCACGGTTGTCGGAACCGCTAACCGGACGGATTCCCTATACCAAACGGTAGATAATCTAATTGGGATAATCGGGGAGAATCCCTTTCTGATTGATGCTACGATATCCGAGGCATCAACAAAACCCTAACTATAAAAGCTTCTAAAAATTCTCTAGGATTAATTATTTGGTTTACTGGCTAACCATTTATGGGTTTTTATCCTTAGGCCTAGCCCCAAGTGGGTCCTCAAGGGCGTCTTGCTTTGTGGACTCCATCAACCCCATTCCCTATGCATTGATCTCTCCATGCTTGTGTCCTCCTTGGTTTGTTGGTCTTCTGAGTGGTTGACTCCTCTTTTCCGAGCTTGTGACCTTTGATACTGTCAGATCTATTGTCAAGCTGTGTTAGGAAGCCCTAAACTTGTCAGATCTATTACTTGGGACCATTTTCCCTATCTTAAGTACACATTTCCCAAGGAAATTGATTTTGATCATTTACCCTAGCACCTACATCTTAGATCCATTCTTAATCCTTACGTCATTGTGTCTAATCAATCTAACTCAATATCTCATCTTCCCTAAGCCTCCATAGTGACTTTATTCCTTAGATCTAGGATTTGTTATCCCTCACCTTGCTTAACTTGTTGAATAACTTGATCTAGTGATTGAGTTAGATCTCTCCTACCGGGAGTAGATCAGGATCTCCCCCTTTGCTATCTGGGGCTTGGATAGCAAGAAGCGAAGAGTTCCTCGATTGGCATGACAACCAATCCATCTTGGGAATCGAGGCCCTCTTGGGTCACCTCTTTAGTTGCCCATACCCTCTACCATCCTGGATAGGATCACCATTAGGGGAAACTACAAGTTGTGAGATAACAAGTACATAGAACAATAAAGCATGCAAAACTAATATATACAAACTCAAATTGGACTGATATAGATAGTTATTAAATCTAACCTTTGATTACATGCATAAGTAACAATTCATATGGCTGCTTGACCCTCGGAAACTCCACACAAGGAAACGATATAGTGCCCAGATTTGATGAGTATAGAAGTGATATGCTTGTTGTAGATGGAAGCAAGAGATGCAGGTCCTTGTGATGGCTGTAGCAGCCTATTCTCAACGCCTAGGGATGAAGTAAATGCTTGTTGTGGTAGTTAGTCCATAGAGAAGCGCCCATCACTTATTGTAACAGTCCAATCTTAAGCAAAGACGGCAGAAACAAAGTGTTGTACCCTCAAATTACTCTACAGATGTCACGCACAGAGTAGACGCCCTTCCAAGTGATGCGCCCTTCCTCCCTCCTCCATGCAAGAGCCTGGAAATAGTGTAGATGCTAGTTCAAAGTGTACAAGTCTCAGAGATTATGTCCAGCACTACTGCAGTAGTCCCAACTACTTAAAACGACAACAATGGCACGATTTACAGCAAGGGAGACACGACCCCTTCATAATAAGAATAGTCCACACAGCCCTCCAAGGTGACCTCTGCCCCTACAGAGAAGTGCATAGCCCCTAGACAGTCCACACGAGCTAGAGAAGGTACAATTAGCCCCTCCAAGAATTTTTGTTCCCTCACTGAAGCCCACACAGCCTCTACACAACCCAACTCTCCAACAAAGATGAAAACTCGACCTACAATAAGAGAACTCGACCAAGATTTGTTGGCACGACCCCCACACATAGAAACTCAACCCTAGAGATGAGTACGCAGACCCACAAGCTACCTTGGCCCACACAAGGGAGATCTCAACCCTTTCTTGGTCTTCTGCACCCTCAAAAACTCCACAAATCTCCCCAACAATTCACCTCAAAGCTGGAATTTTTTCTTCAATAAATGCAAGTGAGAAACCTGAGTGATTTCTCCCCTAGATAGCTAAGGTGGATCGTTTCACCACCAAAACTATTTCACTCTTAGTGTTTTTGTCCCAAGAGCACAAGCCACAAGAGCTCTCCAAAAATCAATTTTAAGAAAATATTCATGAATGAATGAGAATGAGGTTGATTTGCCCTTTTAAACTCATTTTACCTTTTTTGGGCCACTTTTACCTTTTTCTCACCACTTTTATTAATAAAGTGACTTTTTCCCCTCCATTAAATAATAGAAAGTGACTTTATGAAGATCTCATGTAATATTTCCCTAAGTCACTTTATAATACCTCATTTTTAATTTATGACTCAACGTCACTTTTAGTGTTGCTTTTGGCCCAACTGACATTGAATAATTAATTAATCCCCTCTGATCAGACAGACACACTCCAAAAGTCATCTCCACTAGCAGAGCAAAAGAACCCAAAAAAAATGGGACATGGAAGTTAGTAGATCCTTCATTTGGAACCAAACCAATTGGCTACAAGTGGGTTTACAAGAACAAGTACAAATCAGATGGTTCACTTGACAAGCATAAGGTGAGGCTTGTGGGAAAAGGATTTGCACAGAAAGAATGTAATGACCCTTTTTCAAAATTTTATTAAAATGCCAATTTTTCCACTTTTTCCCCAATTTCGACCTTTGACTAGTTTTACTGTTTTGACCTCCAAATCGACCCAAATGCTCCCAAATCTTCAGTAGGAGTGTATGAATGATATTTAGACTTGAATATTAGGTTCAAGGATGTTTTATGGCCCTCCAAATGCTGCTGCAAACTTGATTTGTATTCTGATCAATATATGTAATTTTGACTAGTAATTTGTGCATCAAATCCCCCCCGGGTAACACTGCAAATGGCCTTCCAAATACCTCCAAACTCCCACGAATTTATGAACAAAGGTATATAATGTGTTAATTATGTGATTAAGGTCTCATATGCACCATTAATTGATTTTTACTACTGTTCTAACTCTCTCACATTCAACAGCAAAAACCCCCAATTCGACCCTTGGGGAAATGGCACTATTTCACCTCTCAATGCAAACAAACTGAGTAAAAATGCTTCAAATGCTCAAGTACATTACATGAAACTTGTAGAATATATCCATGGCAGTATATGAATCACAAATGTATCAGAGAATCATCCATCCATTCGAATAATCGACATTATAGTGTCATACATCAAAGCATTGGGGAAATGGACATTGTTTGCTCATTAATCAATAATTTTGCACACAATCAATGGGTATTTCGACCTGAGAGTCTTTGAATATGAAGAACAGAGGATATGAAGCTATTACAATCAGAAAAATATTATATGGAGCTCTCCCAATGAGTGCAAGATCTCACCCAAAGCGCAATCCCTCAAGGAGCCCGAATATGCCTTCAAAACTGGAAATGGTGGAGAGAAAATGTTGCACTAAACCAAACCATGAAACTTCCTGTAGCTGCTACCTGCAAATAAAACTCCATTAAAGCACCATGAAAGACCTGAGTGGCCTCTCCAAACACCAACTTGGAAGGGAATCTTTCACCCTCGAAATTGGCTAAGGCAAGAAACTAGTCATCCACTAGTTCTCTCGTCACAAATGCAATTTTTCGCAAATCATCAAAAGCCATTCTCATACTTGATTTCTACATTTTATAACCAACATTAGCCTTCAAGGGGTCGAAATCCTCTCAATAGATTCAATAATTTTCCATTTATAAAATATTCCTCATTTGCCACTTGTCTCCCAGTTCCAACCTTCCATCTTCTCCCAAATTCGAATTTGAGTCTCTTTAGATTCCCCCAACTCCATGAGCGCCTTCCTTGAGCCTATTTTTGGGGCTGACATGTCATAATGTTCAAGTGTAAGAATTCAGGTCTGAATTTTGTCATAGATGCTTCATTATTGTTGTCATAAAACTAGGGAATCTAACCCAAGTGTCCACTAGTCTCCAATTTGACTCTTCCTCTCCCATGGAGGTTACTATTCCATCCCATTTCGACCTAAGATGCTCAATGCCATGTGTTATGACTTACCAACTCACCCAAGAGTGTTCACCTTCCCATGAATTCGAATTGGCAAGAGAGAGTTGCCATGTGTCATTGAAAAATCAAGCTAGTGTGGGTCCCACCACCTCCATATGTCTCCAAAACCACTTGCCACCTAGAATTTCTCTTGAATTTATTTATTCACCATATTTATTAAATGCTTGAACCCTTCTAATGTCTAAATATCATTTATTAGCTTCCTTATTACCATCCCACATGTGCCCATCCAACCTAGGAAACTAGTAGGATTGATGGGATTGTCTTACTATGCACTTATTTGAATGGGGACATTACAAAGAAGGCATTGACTATGAGAAGACTTTTGTCCCACAACAAAATGGGCTACATTCGTACTCTATTGGATTTGGCTGCACAAAATGGGTGGAAAGCTCATCAAATGGATGTGAAGACTACTTTCTTAAATGGAGACTTGAAAGAGAATGTCTTCATGTCTAACCCAAAGGGGTTTTGTTGTGAAGGGAAAAGAATAGAAGGTATGCAAGCTTATTAAGTCTTTATATGGCCTGAAACAAGCAACTCGCGCCTAGTATAAAAAGTTAACTAAGCATTTTTTGAAATTCAATTTCAAACATTATAATCTTTGTAATGTCCCCACTTTTGGGTTCTCTTGCTCTACAAGTGGAGATGACTTTCGGATTTTGTGTCAGCCTGATCAGAGGGGTCATTTGATGTTATCAGTGAGCTTAGAGGGTTTAGAGGAGTTATATGATGCCCGACCAGGTCCGTTTATCTTCTTTCATTATGGGAATCACTCCTGCGCATTTAGTTTTTTATTCTGGTGCATTTTGAACATTCCTGTTATTTGGGAGTAATATTGAGCATCATTTAATTTAATTCTCTAAGGTTGTTATTTTATCTAAATTATCAAAGGGGGGGCACCTCAGTGTAATAGCTCGTTGGAACCGGGATGAAAAGCTTTAAATGTTGGGATGATGAAGAGAATGTTGGGATGATGAAGAGTGACTTCCAGTGCCCAAAAATGCTTTAAAGTCAAATAAATCACTTTTTGGAGTAAAAAGGTTTAATAAATTAATAAAGCGATTTTGGGGGAAATATTGAAGAAAGAATTATAGAGTCATTTTTTAATTAATTATTGAGCGGAAAAGATGAAAAGGGGATAAAAAAAATAGGAGCTCAATCTCTCATTATTCATGACATTTCATTTTCGAAAAATAATTTGAGAGTTCTTTTGGCTTTTGGCTCTTGGGACGGAAACCCTAAGAGAAAATTGGTTTCGGTGGCGAAACTATCCACCCTAGCTGATTGTAAGAGGAAAGATCATTCGGATCTTTTCATTGTGTTTCATTGCCGTAGAGGGAAAACAAGTATACCAGCAGATTGATGAAGTTTTGTGGAGTTTATAGCTAACTATGGAGGGCCCACTTGGCTAGGAGGGGCGCTGACCATCTTCCAATCTTTCTTTTGTACTGTTGTTCCATACATCTGAGAAAAGTGGGGGCGATTTACTTGTTGGCTGAGTTTACCAGTGAAGGAAAGGCGCTGCCATTTTACAGCTTGTGGGCGTTCAAGGAGGAACGCACTTGATCTTTGAGGGACGTTTCATTGTTGGGGG
The DNA here is from genome assembly GCA_027924585.1 of Larix kaempferi. Taxonomy (NCBI): domain Eukaryota; kingdom Viridiplantae; phylum Streptophyta; class Pinopsida; order Pinales; family Pinaceae; genus Larix; species Larix kaempferi. The sequence continues at coordinate 27,804,852 of BSBM01000093.1, read as the reverse complement.
TTGTAAATCCCAAAGATACCCTTTCTTACCTCAGAAGTGTTGCCTCCTATCCCCGTGTGGGACAAATTTAGAACTTCTTCAACAAGGCGTTATTGCACTCAGCATTTGTGCTATTTCCCAGGCAATTCGTGGGGGTTTTGGGGAGGCATTCGACCCACCAAAGAGAGTTGTTCTGTACTGTCAAGATCTATAGCTCAGAGCAAGTAAGTGGAATCTGTAACAGCTGGTTGCAATCTGCTGTAGTTTCAAACTTTCACTGCCATCTTATGAATTGTAGTGGCTGTTCTTTTTTATGTCAAATGCTATAAAAATCATTTCTTGTGATTTGCAATATTTATGGTCAAACTGTTTGAAACAAGATCTGAATCATAATCTCCCAAACAATTATCAAAACCACAAACAAATTCAGCCAAATCCTACAGGGGTATTATAGCAGTGTTTGTCAATTGTTGGACAAAAAGTCTGAACCAACAGCACCAATATAACAGCAGTAAATTTGAACTCATATCAGCAGATCTGAGAGGGTTTCTACAAGAGTATCATAGCAATGTAGCCAAACTATTTGACTAAAGTTTCAACCCAAAAATTACTACAGTAGATAACATAAAAATCATGTCGGCAGTAAGTGGAATTCCACAGTGGTATCAGAGCCTCAGTTGTCAAACTGTTTGACGAAAGTTTTAAACCAAAAAACACCAAACATAACAGTAGTAAACTCAACCATATATCAGCAGCCCAGTGCAGGGATATACATCTTGATGATGCAACTTTGTTTGTCAAGAAAGTTGGCAAAAGTGTTGTATATCTTGTAGTGTATGTAGATTATCTGCTGGTGACAAGGAACAATATTGCATCCATAAAGAAGGAATTGAAGAAAGGTTTTGAGAAGACTGATATGGGCCATCTTCACTACTACTTGGGTATTGAAGTGACTCGAAATCCAAAGCATATATTCGACTCCCAAAAGAAGTACATTGGAGAATTACTGAACAAGCTTGGTATGGCCGAGTGTAACCCTCTTTCTACTCCAATGGAACAAAATTTGAAGTTAACCTTAAAATAAGGAAATTAATTTGATAATGCAACTAAATACAGACAGATTGTGGGGAGTCTTATCTACCTTACCACCACTAGACCTGATATTTCATTTGCAGTTGGGATCCTTTCTAGGTTCATGCAAAAACCTTGTGAAGGGCATTGGTGTGCTGCAAAGAGATTTCTAAGATACTTGAAGGGAACTCAAGACTTTGGACTTAAATACTCTAGGGTGGAGGACTTAAAATTGATTGGATATTCTAATTAAGACTTTGATGGAGATAAGGAGAATGGAGTGTCTACTTCAAGATACCTCATGAGTCTTGGGTTAAAAACTGTCTCTTGGAGATCATGCAAACAGTTTGTTCTTGCAGATTCCACTACAAAGGTAGAGTATGTGGCTACAACAAAAGCAACAAAGGAAATTGTGTGGCTTAAGAAGATACTAGAAGATTTGCAAGAGAAACGGGTGTTATTTACTCCACTTATGATTGGCAACACTTTTGCAATTAAATTGGCCAAGAATCCCAAATTCCATGATTGAACAAAGCATATCAACACAAAGTACCATCTAATTCAACACCATGTAGAGGCCAAGACTATTCATTTTATATATTGTTCCACAAATGAGCAGATTGCAAACATCGTTACCAAATCTCTTGGAAGAGAAAAACTTAAGAAGTCAGAAAGATGCTTGAACTCACAAACATCCCTTCAGATTAAGGGGGAAATGTTAGATAACTAATCCTTAGGGATCATGGTGCATTGTACATATCATTATTATTAGTTATTTAGAAGTAATATGAAGAGTCATCCTGAAGTCCAAAAGACCTCTTAGAATATGGAACCAAAGGGCAGATCTAAATGTATTTATATGTGATTCTCGTTAATACAGTTCATTCAAACATTGGAGTTATTCCAGGCCTGTAACAAAGAACATTAATGTTGGGAAACACTGTGCAAGAAGACATGAATCTGAATTCAAACTTAAAAAGTTTATTGCACCACCAAAAGTGACAAAAAATTCCACTTCACTTCTTCTCCGCACAATAACACCTGAATTTATTATTTTTAAACATCAGGATGGAAAGTCTTATGTACTTTTTGTCTCCACAAATACTTTTGGTAGCCTTGATTAGAAGGGAGAATACAACTGAGAATGAATGGCTAGATTTCTAAACTTTAGTCAAAGCCCAAACAAAGGGGTAGATTCAGTTTGATAAACCTGACTTTTGATTTTCATGATGGCTATCAGAGATGGAAGTCTGGTCTAATCGTTAACAAGAAACATTATCTTACAGGTCATTGCAACTTTAACAGTCACAGAGTGGTCATGTTCACAAAATTTACAATGTGGCTCCATTGCCGGAACAAACCTCAGTCCATATATAGGAAACATCACTCTCAAATGCGATGGCTTCTTACCTTACCATGGTTGCAATATTCACTTCATTTTATCAAATATTGGGTGGGTTATGTATTACTATATAGGCATATGACCTAGGAGTCTTCAAAGGCATAAAGGGAAAGTGGAAATCATCGCAACCATGCATGAAAACTATTCAAGTTGCTCAAAAAACAATTTGCACTAATTTAGACAAGAAAATTGTTAACAGGCAAGTTTTAAACGAATGAAACCTAACATAAACAACTCATAAGACTTATATCTCAACTTATCGAGTCATCATTAATCCAAAAAAATGCTCCACTGATTTGTCGAGTCCCTTATTCTACCATAAAAATATGCCTATACCTGTATTTTAATGAATTTGTCATTTGTTGCAATCTAAAGTAAATTGCTCCAAGAAACACTTCACAGAAACAGATAAGTTATCGTATATTCAGACTTTGATGTTTTCAATGCAACACAGCATCCTGACAATGTGTTATGCTAAGGTCAAAGTCGATCAATATCGATCAAATGCGACATGTTTTCAGATTCTCTTAAAGAATCTTACGAAATTTTCTTCTTTTAATCTATTCTTTTTTACCTGAAATATAAGCCAGTGCAAAGAGGCCTTAAGCTAAATACTTTCCAACTGAATGAAATCGTGCAATTAAGCCAAACAGATTATTTCTAAGCCATTTTTTACAATTAATCAAATCAATTGTTTAAACGTTAAATTAACAGCTGTAACACTATTTTCCCACATTAATTGACCTATTCATTTCCCAAAAGAGAACTTGGAGGCCCCTTTTCCTATTGATAAGGCCTACCGGAAAATGAAACCTTGAACCCGTTTTTCCCAAGTCAATTGATCCCCATTAGAGGGGAAAAATAATTCATGTACACAAATTATTTTTACCATCACCACCAATGGGCGTTGGTTCAGGGCTCTGTTCTTGCAATGGTGCAGTGGTGTGCCCCACTTGCATGGCATGAGGCTGGCTGCAAGTTTTGCCCCAATTTTGGCGGAATAGATACCCCTCTGCCTAAGGAGCTCTGCTCTTTGCAGTGAATCCAATGCAGACATGTTTCTGGAAAAAATGTACCCTTACCTCTAAGGAAACGAAGTCACTCTTTAACATGAGAAATTTAAATTTAAATCGAAGGCTTACCTTGCCAACATCATCAAAATTCTCTTCATATTGCCCTGCAATCTCATTGACCACAACAAGCGGGCGACAATCGCGGTGTCTTCTGGCAGAAGCATAAAGAACTCGTGCGAACACTTTCGCACTCAAACGCCAATCTTGCCATGCATCTGTCAACGAGCTGCTCAGTAGCACAGGCACTGGTGCCACTCTCCGCTGTCTCCTTCCAATTCTATTGAATTTGAATCTGAATCCAGCCTCTGAAATAATTATAGTCCTGCATGGCTCTGCATGCACATTCCCAATTGAGCCTAACACAGATACAGCCCCCACCATCTTCGAAAGGCTGGTGGGTACCTTCAATACACTGCCATTCAACACCCCACATGATTGAAATGCTAGCACATTCTCATTTGACAATGAAAATACATTTAATTGCAGAATTCAAACGATGACTTAAAGAGCCCATCAATTTGCTGCAGGTTTTCATTCATATTCAGCCTTACCTTGTGCTGATATTGATAATTATCGATCTGACGAGAATTCTGAGGTGAAGATGAAGGTCAGAAAGGAGTTACTCGATCAATCTCAGCGCCAGGTCCGTAACAGTTTGCACTTTGCGCGCACTGAATACCCTGAGCCGAGAATTTCATGTGATTCACACAATGGAATAAATATCTTGTCATGCCATTTAAGCCTTGCTGAGATTCATCGAATCTAATGTGTTTCACTCAGTATTCACAACCAATTTGAGCCTCACATTCTCATTGTCACCTTACACCTTAAAGTGAACTCTCACACTGGGAAACGGTGATTTGCATTCTCAACCACAATAATTGGCGTCTTCCTCGTAAATTTGGATTTGAGATTGATTCTTACGTAGCCTAGTCTAATTGTGAAGCATTATCATCTCCTATCGATTGGTCGAAGACCAACTTCTCCGTTGAGGTTGAGGGCAATAGTTCTTCCGTGTGTTGTGAGGGTAATAGTTAAGAGAATTATAGATTTGTAAAGCGAAACATTATGTATCAGACACGTGTGGTTTAACTATTGTTAAAATATATTATTCATTCTCTCTTCCTTCCTGAATATTGGAACGAATGGCTTTACAACTAGGGTTTTCAGAACCACACCCTTTGTGATCTCCTGTGAAAATGATGGTTGAAGTTGATGGATGTGTGGGTCTACGGCAACTTGGAGTCCAGCTGATTCTTTCAAATCAACCTAGTACTAACCAAGTATAAAAAACGTGGGAATTTTTGGCTTTCGCCACAGCCTACTGTTCGATCCCTTTAACCTAATTTTTAGTAGCTACTTGTGGGGGTGTTTGGTTGGTTTTTTCGATTTGTGGGGACTCTTGGCTAGCTTTTTGCAGATTTTGGTGTATCCCCTATGGTGTGGTTAACTTTAGACAAGTTTTTTTGGTGTGTGGCAGTTGTCGCCATCTCTTGCATGACTTGGTGGTGGGGTTTTCCTTAGTCTGACAGACTTTATTGTTTAACAGCTGCCGGTTCCTCTACCGGTAGATCCGGTGACTCTCCATTATGGGAGACCCTTCTCCCATTCCAGATTCGTTTGCAGTTTCAAACCCCTCTCAGTCGAGGTCTGCATCGGGAGCCTGTATTCCTAAAAACAACAAGCTTTTTGGTCTTAAGGCAAAGGCTAGGAGATTTCAGAAGACAGTGAAAGCCCAAGCGGTTGTTGAGAAGTATGAGATTGACTCTGATTTTAATCTGGAACAGATAGGTATGCTTGCGGAGCGAGCCCTGGTTGGGAGATTAGAATATACCTCTGGTTCAAAATTGGAAATCTCAGATTGGGTGAACAAGAGTTGGGTTCCCTTGACGGGAATGGCGCCGCGTATCAATCTGTTGATGAATAGATGGATCATGTTCATTTTTCTAGAGGCCTTCGACATTGAACAAATTCTTTTGAAATTCTAGGTTTTTAAGCAGGGTTCCCTATTTCTCAAACGTTGGCATGTGAACTTCGACCCTCTCAAGGAATCTCAAGGTATTCGGCATCTCTGGATGCTCATTCCTGGGTTTCCCATAGAACTCTGGTCCGAAGAAGTGATCATGGGCTTGGCGAATGCGGTGGGAAGGTTTATAAGGTTTTATAAGCATAACTTGTGTGGGATGGACAGAAGGGTTGCCAAGGTAATGGTAGAGATGGACATGCGTCCTAGACTGCCTGCAGAAATTGAGGTTGTGTGGGGTAGTAGGGTTTGGAGGCAAAGATTGGATTTTTATAAAATACCCTTCCGGTGCTTTGCTTGTCGGAAAATCGGGCATGTACAAGCAAATTGCTCCTCATTTCGGCATCTCAGAGCTGATTCCTCTTCCTCCGGGCTTTCTACTCCTAAAATTTCACATTCCAAGAGCCTGAGCTTGATACCAGGTAAGCCTGTCCCTAACCATCCAGATTTGTTCTCAGATTTATCTAAGGATGAATTGATGTTTATTGAAAAGTCTGAGAAAGATCTTTCTAAGCGTATTTCCAAAGGGGAGGTCTTTTTGAGACATGATTTGGTTACTAGTCTCTTAGTTGATAAAGAAGGAATGGTTCCTAATGGGTCTCTGGTGGGTCGCAGTCTGATTAATGAGCTTAATTCTATGGATTTGATTGAATCCCTTCCTTCTAATCCCCATTTGGAAGAAAGTGCTTGCCCTAATAACCCTATCCTCATCCCTTCGGACAATTCCAAGGACATGCCTTTTGTTCCGGCTGGGTCAATTTCAGCTGATTCTAATTTGAATGTTTCTTCTCTTCCCCTTTCTTTGGAAGATAATTCTATTTTAAATGAGAGTGGTTATCTTTTATCTGAGAAGGGTATGGAGTTCCCTCCACTGTCCATTTATTCAAAAAACCCGGGTTTACAGTCTGATGCCATCCCTTTACATTCTCTCAAATTTCAAAATGTCACCATCCGTAGAGGAAAGAAAAAGAAATTTTTGCCTTTTCCTGTTGACCCTGATTTTGATTCTTATACCCCTGTCTCGAAAAGTTTGGAGGATGAGGGGTTTGCTTCTTCTTCAATTCCTGAGGGCCTTAGAGCGGCGTCCCCCTCTTCAGCTATTTCATAATGTCCATCATCTCACTTAATGTTCGTGGATTGGGTAAGGTATCTAGGGCTCAAACCTTATCCAATCTTTTATCTGCTACTAGCCTTGCTATTGTCTTGCTTCAAGAAACAATGTGTGATGATACCCTTGCTATATCCAAGATCTGTAAGATTTTGCCTAATTAGGAAGTGGCTGCTGTCAATTCGTGTGGTCTCTCGGGGGGCTTGCAGTAACTTGGAACCCATCTCTGTTCACTTTTAAAGCCCATTCTACTCCATGGGGTATTCTCCTGAAGGGTTCTTTTTGTGGGTGTCACCAGCCTCTTGATATTTTAAATTGTTATGCTCCCTACAAGGAGAGAAAGATCTTTTGGGAATCTCTCCAAGACTCTGGTCTTCTGAGTCTTCCAAATCTGATTATTGCAGGTGATTTGAATCACACATGCTCAGCTTCTGAGGTTTGGGTCCATACGGCTAAACTGGATGATTTGGTTGTTTTATTTTCTAAGTTTCATGTTGAGAATGATTTAATTGATATTTTACCTACGAAGCTGAGGCCTACATGGTCAAATGGTAGATGTGGCAGGGCTGGAGTACATTAAAGGCTCGATAGGTTTCTTATTAAGTATGAGTTTCTGGGTCATTTTCAATGTTACAGGACTTGGGTTTTTGAGACTAAATTCTCTGATCATTAGCCAATTGTGTTACAATTGGATGATTATGGGCAAAGACTTTCTTCTCCCTTTAAGTTTAACAGCTCCTGGTTAAATGATGACCAATTTTTCATTATGGTCAGAGATTTCTGGCTGAACTGCAGGGGTCATGAGGATAACTTATTGATTCGATTATGTCATAAGTTGAAAGAGATAAAAGAAGAGGTTATGGTCTGGATTAAAAACAGAAAGTTGGCAGATCAGCTGGAATTAACTCAGTTAGAATTGAAAATACATAAAGCACTTGAAGATAATTTTTCTAATTCCTTAGATGAAAAGTCTTTTGAAGCATTGAAAAAGCTTGAACAGAAAAAAGAGGAGCTGCTGGTCCAGGAGGGAAAAGAATGGCGTCTCAAGAGCAGAGCCATCTGGCTGGCCCATGGGAATAAAAACTCAAAAAAAATTCACACCTTTGCTTCTGCTAGAAGAAATATGAATACCATTTGGGAAATCCAAGATGCTCAGGGTTTGTTGATCTCTGGGCCTGAGCAGCTAAAATTGGAAGCAGTCAAATTCTTTGGAAACATTTATAAGGATGTGGGCGACTGTGTTTTACAAGATCATATCAAAGTGGCTAGGCTTTACTCGAGGTTCTTTAATGAACAGGATGTTGAACATTTACAAAAGGAAGTCTCACTGAATGAAATCGAGGATACCTTAAAACTATTTGCTAAAGAAAAAAGGCCCGGGCCAGATGGATGGCCGGTGGAGCTTTTCATCCATTTTTTTGATGTAATGGGTGATGAGATAAAAAGTATGGTTAATTTCTCAAGGGTCAATGGTTCCATTCCTAGAGGACTCAATTCAACCTTTGTTACTCTTATCCCAAAAAGCAACAAGCCACTCTCCTTTGGGGATTATCGCCCAATTGCTTTATGCAATCTTGTGTACAAGCTGATTGCCAAGATAATTGCTCAAAGATTGAAATCGGTGCTCTCAGAATTTATATCTCCAAAACAATTTGGTTTCTTATCTGGGCGACAGATACATGATGCTTTGGGGATAGCACAGGAGTTGTTGCACAACATCAAAATAAAAAAAAATGAAAGCCATTTTGCTTAAAATGGACTTAGAGAAAGCTTATGATTGGGTCAATTGGAACTTTCTGAGATTAATTTTGATAAGGATTGGTATTCCTCCTCAGGTGATAAGGTGGATCATGGCTTGCATCACTTCGTTGAATATTGCAGTGTTGGTAAATGGATCTCCCTCGTCTTTCTTTAGTTGCTCAACAGGTATCCTCCAGGGATGTCCTCTTTCCCCACTCCTCTTTATACTAGTTATGGATGGTTTTAGCAGGTTAGTTAAACAAGCTTTAGAAAATAGTTGGATCAAGGGTATTAAGCTGGCCAAGGACTGTGTGAGCACTCATATTCTATTTGCGGATGATGTTTTGGCGGGGGGTATGGAATCAGTGGCAGAATGGCAATTTTACAAAAACATTATACAGACTTTCTGCAATGCGTCTAGTATGAAGGTTAGCTCGGAAAAATCCAGCTTCTATCAATTTAATTCAAATGAACTACTACTGAGAAGTATTACTTCCTTCCTTCTCTTCCAGTGTTGCCCTCTGGAGGATGGTTTCAAATACCTGGGGTTCTTATTGAAACCTAACAATTATCTTATCAAAGATTGGTTATGGCTACTGAGGAAAATAGAGAATCGGATCAAACATTGGTCTTTTAGACTTCTGTCCATTGGTGGAAAGCTCATTTTAGTCAAGATAATGCTTTCTAGCATTCCTGTCTATTGGTTTTCACTGCTTGAAGTGCCGAATTCCATCATAAATTCTATGAGAAAATGTTTGTTCAACTTTCTTTGGACAGGAATTTTTGACTTTGTAAAACTGCCAATGGTCGCTTGGCAAGCCCTTTCAAGGCCTGAAAGATTTGGGGGCTGGGGAATCAAAGACTTGGAAGCTTTTAGTGCAGCTCTTAGGCTTAAAAGTCTTCGGAGATGTATTTTTGGGACTACCCTTTGGTCCAGGATTATGCAACTTAAATATCTAAAGCCGAATGTGCTAACTTGGCTCAGAAATACGCAATTGAGGGGATGGAATTTCTCTCCTGTTTGGAGGGGTTTCATGAAAGTTTTCAAATGGATCAAATAGGATCTCTATTGGCAAGTGGGATCGGGTGCTAATATTAGAATTGGTTTGGATCAGGTTTTAGGAATGGAGGATTATTATCTGCTTTCTAATATTTTAATTGATTACCTACAGGTTCTTAGGTTGAATACCCTTGATAGAATTAGTATTCAAAGGAATGACGAGGCCGGTTCTGCTGTGTGGATGAACTCCAAAGATCTTGGACTCTCTGGCTGTTTTGCTTTTGAATGGGAAAGTTATATCAGATCCTTAAATTCTGCTGGTGTGAAAATTAATTTGGATCCTGATCATTTGGTATGGAGTGGAAATGCTAATTCTGGAATAGTCACTACCAAATCAACATATTTAAGAATAATTCAAGACAAATATATTTTCCCTTGGGACTGGTGGTACAAGAGACTCTGGAAGTGGCCTATTCCTTTAAAATTAAAATGTGTCTTGTGGTTAGCTCTCCAAGACAAACTCAAGACTTGGGAGAATTTGCTTAAGCGTGGATGGATTGGCTCAAGCAGTGCAGCCTTTGTATGGTTTCAACAGAGACTTCACAACATCTTTTAGTCAAATGCAGCTTCATTAACAAAGTCTGGGCCTTTGTCTCTGCAAATCTGAATATTACCCATCCTTGGGATGTGGGTGAATTCAAATGTTGTTTATTAAATTGGTTCAAAAATTGTAAGCTTGTTTTCATCATTGCAATTTGTATTTCTTGGGCTATTTTGTTCACTAGGAATTGTGCCATTTTTCAGAACTTACAGCCAGATGAAAAGGTTTGTGGTATGATTGCTTTGAAGATGTTTTTAGCTTACAATAATGATGAGCACAGCATGAAGATTGGCAGAGTTCAAAACTTTTCATTCAAAGTTAATCAACCAGTCTTATTTTTTGATGGGGCATCACAAAATGGGATTTGTGCAGTAGGAGGAGTAAATTTTCTGAATGAAGATCATCATTTCTCTATTCACCTCAATTGTGGAGCTGGCTCGAACATGAAAGCAAAACTTATGGCACTTTGGTGTGTCTTAAAATTGAAAAATATCTTCGGATTAGTGAATCTCAAAGTCTATGGAGATTCACGTGTAACAATCAAGTGGGCAATGGGTCATTTTAAGCTCAATGTCACTAATCTTCGTCATTGGTGCATCCGTACTCAAAGAGAAATCTCATTACAACATAATATCTCTTTTGAGCATATATAGAGAGAAAAGAACTCGATGGCGGATAAGTTATCAAAGCAGGCTTTGGAGGGCTCTGAAGGTCATCTTATCTGGGATGAATGGCTGGAAAATGCCATTGTGGATTGTGGTGATATCTATTTTTTTTACTAAGTTGTTGGAAATCTTTTTCTCTCTTTTTGTAGAGGTGTTTAGCCTATCAGATTTGGTCCTTTTTGGGAAGAATGTAATGCTTTAGGCTGATTAAGTAAGACTATGTGATCAGAAAGTCTTTAAATGATTCAAAACATGAATCAAGTCGATCATTGTACTATTTGATTCTCCTTGAATAGCAATAGTAGTTTTTTTTCGCTGAAAAAAAATGATAATTGTGTATATCCAAGTTTCTAATATTGCATGAGAATAATATTGAGCGAGAATTTCATTACAAGATAGGTGTATATAATAAAGAGAACATTATATAAAACGGTTGTATATTCTAATTTATGAAACAAAATTATTAAGTATTTTTATCAAATAATTAAAAAAAATGGTTTAATTTAGGTCAATATTGGCTCAATTATCTATTTATTTCACTAATTCATAACAATTAAAATTTGGATCACTATCACTTACAATAATTTTGGGGATTCTATGGAGCTTATGAACTATTTTCATGAATGTTGCAATTATTGTATTCCTTTAAAATTATGATAACGAGAGAAGAAATGGGCATATTTTGTGATTCAATCCACCACTACCATGATGACATTATTTCCTTCAAACTTTTGTAGACCAATGGTAAAATGCATTGGTACCTCTTCCCAAAGTTGACTTGGTAAGGTTAATGGTTGTAGATGACCCGAGGTATATTTATAGTCTCTCCCTTATGTTTTTGCAAACCAAACATTTTGCCACAAACTTTTGAACATCAATTAGAGCTTCCCATAAAAATCACTTCTTGATCATGTGGTAAGTTTTAATGATTCACTAATTCATAATGGTTTTATAGTTTGGTAGCTTTACTTTAGTTTTTCAAGTGCCAGACTTTTAACATGTTTTTTGCCATTTTCTTTGCATTTTTGGTAGTGGATGTAGGCCACACAATCCTGTAACATTTGCAATAAAAAATTGTGTGGCTACCAAACCCATAGGACGTGATTTAAGCTTTGTAACAGTCCAAGAAGCACCCTAAACAAAATTTGTATGCATGAGTTGTGACACTAAGAAGTTGGCGTATCCACTAGCCTCCTCGGGACCTACATTCATTTTGCCACATCATTTGGATCTTTAGGGTTTTTGCATCCTAGGGAATCATATTGTATGTTAAAAGGCACTTTTGACCTCTTGTAATTTCTTTTGATGAATTAGTGCAGTCGACACATCTCTCTTCAAATATAAGTTACTAGTATTCTAGTTAGTTTGTATTGCTTTATAGTTTGCAGTGTTTTTCCATTTCATTCATTAATATAATTTGGGTTTGTTGTATTATTGTGCTCTCTACAATATCTTTGTGTGTGTTTCCATTTATATTTCTATCTTCATTATGTTATCTATATAATCTAGATCAATGGTATAAGACCAATCTACTCATTGTTGTTTCTCTTTGCATGTCCCCGATGAGGTCCATGTATTGAAAGTTGGGTCTTGAACTAATTGATCCTAGGGAAAACTAATCCCGTTGGCCTATGCAACCTAGCATGGTAGAAGAAAAAAATAGATGACGGAGCAGGAGATCCTATTAAGTTGTTGCTTGAAGAAGCCCTTGCAAAAAAAAGGAATGAGATGATGGATATTTTTTCCCAAATCCTTTGATGATTGCCAACAACAACAGAGACACCTTCAACTAGCAACAATTTCAAAGGTGCAACACCCTTAAAGGTACAAGTTAACTTTGGTATTGATTTGTTTGAAGGATAGAGATATGCAAATGCTTTGGAATCAATTGGGTCTAACCTAAGTGGATGTGGGATGGTGTTATCCTCCCCACCCAATTTATATTCCCGTAAGTGGCATGTTGTACACATAATGAGTATATTGTTGTAATGGCGTTAAGCCTTGTTGTTGACTTGGCCTTATACCCTAAAGAATCTAGGGTTTACCCTAGGTATCATCCTCAAAATGAGGGGAAGTGCTTGAAGGTTTGCCTTGGAATAATTTACTTGGAGAGAAAACTGCAAATACTTTGGAGAAATGATTAAATAAGTTAGAGATTTATTACTCTATTAAAAAAATCAACAACAAAAAGATCACCTCCAAATTTCTTAGGTCTCTCCCCCATGTCAAAGATTGGTGGGATGGTGACTAGGAGAGACATGTTGAAGATGAGTCTACAACATATAGGATAGAACCCACTTAGGTGGATTTTGTTGATGCCTTCAAGGAGGAACTTTATCTTGTTGAAAACTATGATGAACAATGTGTGTGATGGACAACTTTGCGCTAGGAGAGAGACTAGATGGTGCCAAAGTTCATCTATATCTTCTATACCTTACACACAAAGTTGGGTATCAGAGACTCTGAATGACACTTGGTCATAAAGTATCAAAATGGTCTACACAGGTACATCCAAACATAGATAAATTTTCTTCATGTCTCCTCACTAGGAGTCACTCATTGATATGTTGTCAAAATCAAGAAAAAAATTAAGAAGACGAATAAGTGGGAGTTTCGGTCTTTAAATCCACCACAATAGAAGCATTATAAATATGGCCTTAACTCACAATATAAAGGACACAACAAGGATATCCAACCTCAAGACAACCCTTCCAAGCCACAATCAAAGAGGGGTAAAGGGAAGTCAAAGAAGAACACTGGAAAGTGGTGAGAGTTCCACAAAATTTGGCACAATATTGATGAATGTCACTCGAAGCAGCCATTATTTGTAATTTACCCAACCTAAGACTAGGCACACTAACTCAAAATTTACTAGATTTGGCTAGAAGTTAAAATTTATGACCCAAACACCTCTAGACCTATACAAATTCTTCAAGGAGGGATCTTATTATCTTCTACAAATTAAGGATATCCCACAACATCCTTAGATAGACACCCAACTTTGTTAGTTACACATTTTCTGGGCACATCACGCCTAGGTAGACTCCTTTGGCTAAACCAAAGGCTTCAAGGCAATGGCCCCGGGACTTATGTGGAACCCAATGGATTCTAGTGTAGAACTGGAAGTTGCTGGTCATGACAACACCAACCTGCTATGAAAACAATGATATGGACAATTAGACTCTATTTGACAAAGTTTGGAAGCTAGGAGGAAAATTGGGATTTTAGGACAACTCAACTAGGTGATTTCCAACTCAATTCTAAAGGCATCCGAGGGTCACAAATTTATGATCTGATGGTTGGGATGAGTTCAATTATGAGTCTTCTTAATGCAGAAACTTACATAATAAGATTTGGAGTTGTGGAAATCAGGTTATTACAACAATTCTGAAAACTAGCTAGATTTAGCATCAAAACGAGCATAAGAGTAAGTATTCATTGAAGATGAAAGATAGAAATTGCAAAATAGGAAGAAAAATCATCATACTGATTTGTGGAGGAGATCATTTACATTACATGGCTATAGTTACAATAGAAAATACCCATGGAATCACCATCCTTCATCAATAACATGGGCATTACAAACACTGTAGAAAATACACTAACTGTTGGAGTCTTCAACACTGCTAGATCAATAGATTCTTTGAATAGAAGTGGTATGGACCTACAATTGACATGATAAGAGTACAATTACTCTCTGTAAGAAAGGTTGAATTCCTTCCTCCTCAAGATCTAGTTGAATCCTCAACTAGTGTGGTGAACAGAAGGGGCACATCTCCCAATTGGTGACAAGGGGCACATCTCCCAAGTATTGAAAATATCAAAGCTCTTCAACTCAATAATCAAACTAGAAAAAGATGTGAATGGGTGCGCTCATCCTCCTTTTATAAGTTAAGTTGGCTTCTTTGATAAGATGCACTGCATGTGGACCACTAGCCTCATTCAATGCACCCTCACTGGCTAATTTTGGACTGATAGCTTTATGTGACTCTTTCCTTGCTTTCTTTCATTTCCTGCTTTTGGAAACTCCTGTTTTTCCTTGATTTTATGTTTCTTTCCTTCTTTTCAATGCTTTCCTTCTTTTTTGCTACTTTCCTAATTTTCTATGCTTTCCTTCTTTTCTACTACTTTCCAGCTTTTTAGTTTCTTTCTTGCTTTTCATTGATTTTCTTCCATTTTCCTTTGTGGAAGACAACTCATAGTGCCCGCCTAATCTCATATGCGCCCTCCTGGGAAACCTAGCATTTCCAACTCATCGCACTATTAATTAATAATTAAATATTTACAACTTATGAACTGCATCAGTTCTCTATGTTTTAATTTAATTAAACAAGATAACCATAGACCAAAATTAATACCTTCTAATTTATTGAATTTCTGCCAGAACCCATGGGGATTTAATGGGTTAGAGAGATGACCATGGAGCCACTAGGGAGGGGAAATTACAGTCCTCCCCGCCCAAGATTGCTTGTCCTCAATCAATTTCAATCCTAGATGTTGTAAACCCTACTCACCCTCCCATGTTGCATCTTCACTTGGTAAATATTTCCATTGAACTAGGATCTATGATGTCCTATTTTTCAACTTCATCTCTCTAATATGCAAAATATTATATGGAACAAGTGTTAGGTGTCCTCCATCATCAAGTGGAGGAATCTCCTTTGAAATTGCCACTTGCTTCCCAACTTCCTTCTTAAGGAAATACACATGGAACACATTGTGTATCTTGCTTCCTGCAGGTAACTCCAACAAATAATCAAATTCACCAATCCTCTTCACAACTCTATACGGACCATAGAACCTTGGTTGCAACTTTTCAGCCCCTTTTTCTTTCAAGGAATATTTCATATAGGGTTTCAATCTCAGGTATACCAAGTCACCTTCTTGGAAGATTCGCTCTGCCCTATGCTTGTTTGCATTCATCTTATGTTGGTTATGTGCAATCTTTAATTTTTCCTTGAGTGCTTTGAGGATGTCTTGACTCTCTTGGATCCAATCCTTGGCCTTTTGGGCCTTGCAATCTCCAAAAATCAGATCTACAAATGTAGGAGCATCATACCCATACAAAGCTTTGAAAGGTGTCATGACAATGGATATGTGGAAAGTTGCGTTGTAGCAGAATTATCCTAAATATAACCATGTAATCCATAATTTATGCTTCCATGTGGCATAGTTCTTGAGGTAGCCTTCAAACCATTAATTCACCCTTTCAGTTTGTCCGTCAGTTTGAGGGTGATAGCTTTTGCTAAGATCCAAGATCGTTCCAACTAGCTTGAATAACTCTTGCCAAAATGCACTTGTGAATTTGTTGTCCCTATCACTTATTTTGGTTTTGGGTAAACCATGCAACTTGAATACTTCTCGAAAGAAGAGAGAAACAACTTGGATTGCTGCAATAGTGGATGTAACAACAAAAAAATGTGCAAATTTGGTTAGCCTATCAACCACCACAAAAATGCAATCTTTACCATGAACTTTTGCCAGGTCGGTGATGAAATCCATGGATATACTCTCCCATTTTTGTTCTGGAATGGGTAGAGGTTGTAATTGGCCAGCAATATGTATATGATCCACCTTATTTTGTTGGCATGCAATGCACTCTCTCACATGCTTCACCACATCATTTTTTAGGCCCTTCCATGAGAACCTCTCTCATACCTTTCTATAAGTTTTCAAGAAACCAAGATGACCTACCAAGGGTGCATCATGAGCAGCATATACAATTTTCTTTTTCAAAACTGATTTTGGAACTAAGAAGATTCGATCCCTATATTATATGGCCTCATTAAGAACCTTGTATGCATCATCATGTATTAACCCATCTAACAACTCACATGCAGATTTATTTTTAGAGTACTTTATTGCTAACTGAACCTTCCAATCAACAGGAAATTCCATGAAAGAAAGAGTTGGCTTCCTAGATAGTGCATCTAAAACTACATTCATTTTTTCCTTTCTTGTACTCTATGTCAAAATCTTAGGCTTGAACTCACCCATTTTTGTTTCATGTCATTAAGCTAATTTTGTGTCAAGAAATGCGTTAGATTGTTGTGATCAATCTTGACAACAAACTTGCTCCCCACCAAGTACTGTCGGAACTTGGCCAGTGCATGCATAATGGGAAACATTTATTTATCATAGATTGAGTAGTGTCTTTCATGTGGATGCAACTTTATGCTATAAAAAGCAATGGGGTGCTTATTTTGCATTAGAATGGTTCCAATGCCTTCACCGGAAGCATCACACTCAAGCACAAATGGTTGAGTGAAATCTAGTAAGGAAAGGACCGAGCAACTACTCATTACTTCCTTCATTTTATTGAAAACCTTTTCAGGTTCCTCGGACAAAAAAAAGCTTCCTTCTCTGTAAGTTCAATTAAGGGTGCTCTCAACTGTGAGAATCCCTTGAAATTTTTTCTTTAATAGGTGTAGATCCCAATGAACCCTCTCAACTCAGTCACATTCTTGGGTCTTGTCCAATCAAGAATAGTCTGGATCTTCTCCTTGTGTACTTTTAATCCATATTTTCTAATCACATGACCAATATAGACTAACTCCTTCATTCCAAACTCACATACGAACAACGTTGCATACAATGATTGTTCAACCAAAATGGTTAGTACGGCTTGCAAATGATGCAAGTGTTCGTCCCAAGTCTTGCTATAAATCAGAATATTGTCAAAGAACACTAACACATACTTACGAAGCTTGTTACTGAATAATATATTCATGTAATATTGGAATGTATCTGGAGCATTAGTCAAGCCAAAGGGAATGACTAAAAACTCAAAGTGTCCATAGTGACAGTGGAAGGCTATATTCTGTATGTATTCCTCTCTCATTATGATTTGAGGGTAACCAGAACGAAGGTCTATCTTAGAGAATAAATTGGCCCCATGCAGCTCATCCATCAACTCATCAATTCTTGGAATTGGGTACCAGATCTTAATGGTCTTCTTGTTTAGGGCCGTGTAATCTATGCACATCCTCAACATTTCATCTTTCTTCTTCACTAAAACCATTGAAGATGCAAAAGGAATCGAAATTGATTTGATGGGTCCTAATTCAAGAAGTTCCTTTATAGGATTCTCAATTTCATCCGTGAACTTCTTGGGGTGCTTATATGGGTGGTTCATGATTCGTTGTGTTCCCACCTCCAATTTGATTACATGATACACTCCTCTATATGGTGGCCTTCCAAGTGGAAAGTCTCTAAAAACCTTCTCATGCTTTCGAAGCAATCTCTCAATGTCCACAGGGTGTTTTGAAACATCTATGGCAGTGCCTTGAGTGGTGATGAGGCACTCAACATCCCATTCAATGTCTCCATGCCTCAAGATTGATCTCATACAGTGTGAAGACACCACTTGAATAGGATAGGTGTTGATGCCTTGCAAGACTATGTACTTCCCATCAAAATATTTGAAGTGTATTTGAGGCACCTTATAATTCATGGAATGCTCCCCAATGGATTACAACCATTGCACTCCCGAAACCAAGTTAGTATCGGCCACATTCACAACATAAAAATTGTCTGTAAAGGTATAATCTCCTATGGTTACTTGCAACTTTGGAATCCATCTAGTACAATCCATGGATTTATTACCTAGTATGATGATTTTGAAACCTTAACAGGTTTCAATAGGAAACTTCCTTTTTTCCACCAAGGCCGAATCAATGAAGTTATGAGTAGCACCTCCATCAACCAAAATTGTAACTCTCTATCCTTGAACCATTCCCTTGAATCTCAGAGTGTGGAAGTGAGGTAATCCTTCCAGGACTGCAATCTTGCCACTTGCAGGTGGCAGTTGTCCTTCATTTGTTGTCTCATAATAACCATCTGCTTCAAATGGATCCTCCTCATCATCCTCCTCAACTTTGGTCTCTGAGAAGACCTCAGTGTAATGTGCCTTTCCCTTAGCACACTTGCGGTCTAAAACGCATGGTTCATGGAAAGTGAAGCATAGATTTCTCCTCCTTAATTCATCTCAATCTCTGAAATTATTCTCCTTCTTGAAAGTGCCAACCAAATTACTTAGTGGAGGTCTTTGATTCTTGAACTTGGTAGGTACGTTAGCCTTGGGAGGAAATCTTGTTCTTGGTATGGAATCCTATAGATCTCTAGTTCTGCTCATTGCATCATGGAGAGTAGATGGCCTATAGGATTTAACCAACCCTTTCAATGGCTCTTCTAATCCTTCTATGAATAAAAGGATCAAGCGAGCTTCAGATATGTATGTAACCATCACAGCTAGCTTTTGGAACTCATAAATATATGCCTCGGGAGTTCTTATCTATCTTAAATGTGATAGCTCTTTGAAGCATATTTCAGGATCCTTGTGATCAAATCTATCTGCCAATCTCCTGGTGATATCCTCTTAGGTTGACACTTGGTCATAACTTAGATTCCTCATGCTATGGAACCACCATTCATTGGCCTCTCCATCAACATGCAAGGTAGCTATTTTGATGGCATCCCTTTCGGCCATGTGGCTCAATTGGAAATACGTGTCTAATTTCTAGATCCATGAACTGGCAGTGCATTTTGATGAACCATCAAAATATGGAAGAGAGATATTACCAATGGCATTCTTCAACTCAATATTGTGAGCAAGTATCATGTTTCCCTCTCTCGGATTGAACTTTTATTGGGCTTCACGGAAGTCCTTGAAAGGCAATGTTGTCACACAATATTCACTTAGAGTTTGATACTTTGCATAGTGATCCTCCCATGTAGAAATTGATTAATTTTTCACTGTTGGTTCCTCTCTATGTTCTTCAATGAATTTAGGTATGGTAGGACGTTCCTGACTCTTGATCTCACTCTTGAAACCATGAGGCCGATTGTGAGGCCCTGTCTTTGAAAAGAGAGTCTCACCAAAGACCTTCTTTCCTTCATGATGAGAGCCACTGCTGCTCCTTTCTCCATCTTTGTTTACCAATTGCTTGGCCAGGAATTCTCTAGTCTCTTTCCCTGATTGGAAAATATTCTATGATATTTCTTGCATCCCCTTCATCATTCTCTGAACAAAATATATGAATTCTTCCCTTTCATCCATGTTCGACATCTCCTTTTCTCCTTGGATCGTGCCTTTAATGGAGTCAATTTATTCTACAAGGGGTTCTTCTAGATCCTTCCTCTTAGGATATGGATTTCTCTTCAGTATCATCAATTATTACCATGACCAGGTTCAAAATATCATGCTTTGATGCCACTGTAATGTACCCAACCCAAGACTAGGCACACTAACTCAAAATTTACTAGATTTGGCTAGAAGTTAAAATTTATGACCTAAACACCTATAGAACTCTACGAATTCTTCAAGGATGGGTATTAATGTTTGATATATATTAAGGATATACTAAATCATCCTTAGAAATACACCCAAATTTGACAACTGCACATTTTTTGGGTACATCATGCCTGGGTAGACTCCTTTGGACCAAAGGCTTCAAGGCAATGGCCCCAGGAGTTATGTGGAACCCAATGGATTCTGGTGCAGAAATGGAAGTGGCTGGTTTGTGACTACCCCAACCTGCTGTGAAAACACTGATATGGACAATTAGACTCAATTTGAAAGAGTTTCGGAGCTAGGAGTAAAATTGCGAGTCCAGGAAAACTCAACTAGGTGATTTCCAACTCAATTATAAAGGCATATGAGGGTCACAAATTTATGATATTAGGATGAGTTCAATTATGATTCTTCTTATTGCAACAACGTACAGAATAATATTTGGAGTTGTGGAATTCAGGTTATTACAACAATTCTAAAAGCTAGCTAGATTTAGCATCAAAATGAGCATATGAGTAAGTATTCATTGAATATGAAAGATAGAAATTGCAGAATAGGAAGCAACTTTATCATAATGATTTGCAGAGGATATCATTTAAATTATGGGGTTGTAGGTACAACAATAAATACCCATGGAATCACCATCCTCCATCAATAACATGGACATTACAAACATTGAAGAAAATACACTAATTGTTGGAGTCTTCAACATTGTTGGATCAATAGCTCATTTGATTGGAAGTGGTATGGACCTAAAATTGACATGAGAGGCCTGCAATTACTCTTATTGAGAAATTTTGAATGCCTTTCTCCTCAAGATCTAGCTAAATCCTCAACTAGTGTGGTAAACACAAAGGGCACATCTCCTAACTGCTGACAAGGGGCACATCTCCCAAGTCTTGAAAATCTCAGAGTTCTTCAACTTAATAATCAAACTAGAAAAATATGTGAATGGATGTGCTCATCCTCCTTTTATAATTTAAGTTGTCTTATTTGATAATATGCACTGCATGTGGACCACTAGCCTCATCCAATGTGCCCTCACTGGATAATTTTGGATTGATTGCTTTATGTGACTCTTTCCTTTCCTTCCTTTAAAAGCTGCTCACCTTCCCATGTTGCATCTTCACTTGGTAAATCTTTCCATTGAACTAGGTACTCCATGATGGTCCTATTTCTCAACTTCCTCTCTCTGATTTGCAAAATATTCTCTAGAACAAATTTCAGGTGTCCTTCATCATCAAGTGGAGGACGTTCCTTTGAAATTTCTAGTTGTTTCCCAATTTCTTTCTTAAGACAAGATACATGGAACACATTGTGTATCTTGATTCCTGCAGGTAACACCAACTCATAAGTAACTTAACCAATCCTCTTCACAACTCTCTACAACCCATAGAACCTTGGTTGCAACTTTTCAGCACATTTTGATTTCAAGGAAGATTTCCTATAGGGATGTAATCTCAAGTATAACGAGTCACCTTCTTGGAAGGTTCGATCTATCCTATGATCGTCTGCATTCATCATCTATTGGTTATGTGCAACCTGCAAATTTTCCTTGAGTTCTTTTAGGATGTCTTGACCCTCTTGGAGCCAATCCTTGGATGTTTGGGCCCTGCAATCTCTAAAAATCAGATCTGCAAATGTAGGAGCATCATACTCATACACAGGTTTGAAAGGTGTCATGCCAATGGATATGTGGAAAGTTGTGTTGTAACAGAATTCTCCTAAATATAACCATGTAATCCATAATTTATGCTTCCATGTGACATAGTTCCTGAGGTATCCTTCAAGCCATTGATTCACCCTTTTATTTTTTCCACCAGTTTGAGGGTGATAGCTTGTGCTAAGATCCAAGCTTGTTCCAACCAGCTTGAATAACTCTTGCAAAAATGCACTTGTGAATTTGTTGGCCCTGTCACTTATTATGGTTTTGCGAAAACCATGCAACTTGAATACTTCTCTAAAGAAGACCAAAACCTTGGATTTCTTCCATAGTGGATGTAATATAAAAAAATGTCCAAATTTTTTTATCCTATCAACCACCACAAAAATGAAATCTTTAGCATGAACTTTAGGTAGGTCAGTGATGAAATCCATGGAGCTACTCTCCCATTTTTGCTTTGGAATGGGTAGAGGTTGTAATATGCCAGGAGGATGTATATGCTCCACCTTATTATGTTGGCATGCAATGCATTCTGTCACATGCTTCACCACATCATTTTTTAAACCCTTCTATGAGAACCTCTCTCTTACCTTTCTATAAGTTTTCAAGAAACCAGGATGACCTGCCAAGGGTGCATCATCATCAGCTTCTAAAATTCGCCTTTTCAAAACTGATTTTGGCACTAAGAAAATTCGTTCCTTGTAGTATATCACCTCATTAAGAACCTTGTATGCATCGTCCTGTATTAACCCATCTAACAACTCACATGAAAACTTATTTTTAGAGTACTCTTCTACTAACTGAACCTTCCAATCAACGGGAAATTCCATTAAAGAAAGAGTTGGATTCCTATAGAGTGCATCTGCAACTACATTCATTTTACCCTTTCTTGGAATATATGTCAAAATCATAGGCTTGAACTTTACTCACCCATTTTTGTTGCCTGTCATTAAGCTCCTTTTGTCTCAAGAAATGCCTTAGACTGTTGTGATCAATCTTGACAACAAACTTGCTCCCCACAAAGTATTGTGGGAACTTGGTCAATGCATGTATAATGGCCATCATTTCGTTATCATAGATTGAGTAGTGCCTTTCATGTGGCTGCAAATGTTTTCTCTCAAAAGCAATGGGATGCTTATTTTGCATCAAAACTGCTCCAATGCCTTCATCGAAAGCATCACACTCAAGCACAAATGGTTGAGTGAAATATGGTAAGGAAAGGACATGGAAACTACTCATTACTTCCTTCATTTTATTGAAAACCTTTTCAGCTTCCTCGGACCAACAAAAAGATTCCTTCTTTGTAAGATCAGTCAAGGGTGCTGTCAACTGTGAGAATCCCTTAACAAATTTTCTGTAATAGGTGCAGATCCCAATGAACCCTCTCAACTCAATCACATTCTTGGGGCTTGGACAATCAATAATAGTTTGTATCTTCTCCTTTTGGACTTTTACTCCATCTTTTCCAATCACATGACCAATATAGAGTAACTCCTTCATTCCAAACTCACATATGGACAACTTTGCATACAATGATTGTTAAACCAAAATGGTTAGTACAACTTGCAAATGATGCAAGTGTTCGTCCCAAGTATTGCTATAAATCATAATATTGTCAAAGAACACTAACACATACTTGTAGAGCTACTTACTGAATACCCTATTCATGTAAGATTGGAATGTATCTAGAGCATTAGTCAAGTCAAAGGGAATGACTAAAAACTCAAAGTGTCCATAGTGACAGCAGAAGGCTATCTTCTGTATGTCTTCCTCTCTCATTATGATTTGAGCTACTTACTGAATACTCTATTCATGTAAGATTGGAATGTATCTAGAGCATTAGTCAAGTCAAAGGGAATGACTAAAAACTCAAGTGTCCATAGTGACAGCAGAAGGCTATCTTCTGTATATCTTCCTCTCTCATTATGATTTGATGGTAACCAGAATGGAGGTCTATCTTAGAGAAGAACTTATCCCCATGCAACTCATCCATCGACTCATCAATTCTTCGAATTGGGTATTGGTTCTTAATGGTATTCTTGTTTAGGGACCTGTAATCTATGCACATCTCGAGTGTTCTATCTTTTGCTTCACTAAAACCACTGAAGATGCAAAAGGACTCGAACTTGGTCTGATGAGTCCTAATTCAAGAAGTTAATTTATATCCTTCTCAATTTCATCCTTGAACTTCTTGGGGTGCTTATATGGGTGGCTCATGATGGGTTGTGTTCCCACCTCCAATTCGATTACATGCTCCACTCCTCTATCTGGTGGCCTACCATGTGGAAGGTATATGAAAACCTTCTCATGCTTTCGAAGCAATCTCTTGATTTCCTCAGGGTTTTGTGAAACATATATGGTAGTTCCTTGAGTGGTGATGAGGCACTCAACATCCCATTCAATGTCTTCATGCCTCAATATTGATCTCATACTATGTGAAGACACCACTTGATTATGATAGGTGTTAATGACTTGTAAGACTGTCTGCTTCCCATAATAATATATGAAGCTTATTTGATGCACCTTATAATTCATGGAATGATACCCAATGGAGTACAACCATTTCACTCCCAACACCAAGTTAGTGTCGGCCACATTCACAACATAGAAAATGTCTGTCATGGTATAATATCCTATGGTTACTTGCATCTTTGGAATCCATCTAGTAAAATCCATGGAGTTATTACCCGGTATTATGATTGTGAAACCTTCAAAGGTTTCATTAGGAAACTTCCTTTTTTACACCAAGGCCGCCGAATCAATGAAGTTATGAGTAGCACCTCCATCAACCAAAATTGTAACTCTTTTTCCTTGAACCATTCCCTTGAATCTCAGAGTGTGGAAGCAAGGTACTCCTTTCAGGAATGCAATCTTGCCACTTGCTGGTGGAATTTTTTCTTCATTTGTTGTCTTATAATCACCATCTGCTTCAATTGGCTCTTCCTCATAATCCTCCTCAGCTTCTCTCTTTGAGAATACCTCAATGTAATGTGCCTTTCCCTTAGCACACTTGTGGCCTGGAACCCATGGTTCATGGCAAGTGAAGCATAAATTTCTCCTCCTTAATTCATATCAATCTCTGAAACTATTCTCCTTCTTGAAAGTGCTAGTCGAATTCCTTAGGGGAGGTATTTGATTCTTGAACTTGGTAGGTACTTGGGAGGAAATCTTGTTCTTGGTATGGAATCCTATGGATCTCTATTTCTCCGCATTGCATCCTGCAAATTAGATGGTATATAGGATTTAACCAACCCTTTCAATGGTTGTGCTAATAATTCTATGAATAAAATGATCGAGCGATATTCAGATATGTCTATGACCATCACAACTAGCTTTTGGAACTCAAAAATATATGCCTCGATAATTCCTGCTTGTCTTAAATACTCTATCTCTCTAAAGGATATTTATGGATCCTTCCAATCAAATCTATCTGCCAATCTCTAGGTGAATTCATCGTAGGTTGAATCTTTGTCATGAACTAGAGTCTCATTCCATGGAACCACCAGTCATTGACCTCTCCATCAAGATGCAAGGTAGCCATTTTGATGGCATCCCTTTCGGCGATGGGATTCAATTGGAAATATGTGTCTAATTTATGGATCCATGAATTGGCAGTGCATTTTGATGAACCATCAAAATATGGAAGAGATATATTACCAATGGAATTCTTCAACTCAATATTGTGTGCAAGAAACTTGTTTCCCACTCTTGTATTGACTTTGTATTGGGCTTTAAAGAATTCCTTGAAAGTAAATGCTCTCCTACTATCTTCACTCAGAGTATGGTACTCTGCATAGCGATCCTCCAATGTAGCAATTGATTCATTATGCACTTTTGGTTCCTCTCTATGTTCTTCAGTGAATTTAGGCATGGTAGGCTATGGCTGAATCTTGATCTCACTCTTGAACTCATGAGGTTGATTGTGAGGCCTTGTCTTTGAAAAGAGAGTCTCACCAAATACCTTCTTTCCTTCATACTAAGAGACACTACTGCTCCCTTCTCCATCTTTGTTTACCAATTGATTACCTAGAAATTCTCTAGTCTCTTTCCCCAACCGATTGATATTCCGAGATATGTCTTGCATTCCCTTTGGTATGCTCTGAACAAAATATCTGGATTCTTCCCTTTCATCCATGTTCGACATCTCCTTTTCTCCTTGGATCTTGCCTTAAGTGGAGTCAAATTCTTCTTCTACAAGGGGTTATTCTAGATCCTTCCTCTTAGGAGATGGATTTATATTTAGACTCATCAGTGATTACCATGATCAGGTTCAGAGGACCATGCTCTGATACCACAAAATGTACCCAACCCAAGACTAGGCACACTAACTCAAAATTTACTAGATTTGGCTAGAAGTTAAAATTTATGACCCTAACACCTCTATACCTCTATGAATTATTCAAGGAGGGATACTAGTGTTTGCTATAGATTAAGGATATCCTACATCAACCTTAGACATACACCCATATTTGAAAACTGCGCATTTTTTGGGTACATCACACTAGGGTAGACTCCTTTGGCTAAACCAAAGGATTTAAGGCAATGTCCCTAGGAATTATGTGGAACCCAATGGATTCTGGTATAGAACTGGAAGGATGGTCTATGACTACCCCAACCTACTATGAAAACACTGAGATGGACAATTAGAATCAATTTGAAAGAGTTTGGAATCTAGGAGGAAAATTGGGAGTCCAAGACAACTCAACTAGGTGATTTCCAACTCAAGTCTAAAGGCATCTGAGGGTCACAAATTCCTAATATGATGGATGGGATGATTTCAATTATGAGTATTCTTATTGCATCAAATTACATAATAATATTTGTATTTGTGGAAGTCAGGTTATTACAACAATTCTGAAAACTAGCTAGATTTAGCATCAAAACGAGCATATGAGTAAGTATTCATTGAAGATGAAATATATAAATTGCATAATAGGAAGCAACTTTATCATATTTATTTGTAGAGGATATAATTTACATTACAAGTCTGTAAGTACATCAGCAAGTACCCATGGAATCACCATCCTCCATCAATAACATGGACACTACAAACACTGCAAAAAATACACTAATTGTTGGAGTCTTCAACACTGCTGGATCAATAGCTCATTTGAGTGGAAGTTGTATGGACCTACAATTGACATGAAAATCCTGCAATTACTCCTAGTGAGAAAGGATGAATTCCTTCCTCCTCAATATCTAGTTGAATCCTCAACTAGTGTGGTGAACAAAAGGGGCACATCTCCCAACTGGTGACAAGGGGCACATCTCCCAACTCTTGAAAATATCAGAACTCTTCAACTCATTAATCAAAATGGAAAAGGATGTGAATGATTGCATTCATCCTTCTTTTATAAGTTAAGTTTCCTTCTTTGATAATATGCACTGCATGTGGACCACTAGCTTCATCCAATGCGCCCTCACTGGCTAATTTTGGACTGGCAGCTTTATGTTACTCTTTCCTTGCTTTCTTTCCTTCCCTGCTTTAGTATACTTTACCTGCTTTTGGAAACTCCTAATTTTCCTTGATTTTTTGCTTCTTTTGTGCTTTTCAGTGCTTTCCTTCTTTTCTGCTACTTTTCTGATTTTCTACGCTTTCCTGCTCTTTTGTGCTTTCCTTCTTTTATGCTGCTTTCCAGCTTTTTAGTTGCTTTCTTGCTTTTCACTGATTTTCTTCCAATTTCCTTTGTGGAAGACAACTCATAGGGTCCACCTAATCTCCTATGCACCCTCCTGGGACACCTAATCATTTCCAACTCATCACACTATTAATTAATAATTAAATATTTACAACTTATGAACTACATCAATTCTCTATGTTTTAATTTAATTAAACTAGATAACCATATACCAAAATTAATCCCTTCTAATTTATTGAATTTCTGCTAGAACCCATTGGGATTGAATGGGTTAGAGAGATGACCATGGAGCCACTAGGGAGGGGACATTACATTATTGTCCAAGCTAAAAGCCTCAAAGTTAGAACCATCTCAAACTCTAACTCGAAACTAGATAATGGAAAGTGAAAGTTGATGCAAAGGCTAGTGGTACCATCACAATTGCAAAGATGTAACCAAAATATCCAGAGGAGTCGCAGGATTGTGAGATCCTCTTCCATTCAAAAATGTGGGTGGAGGGGACTATTCTACATTTAATTATTGATATCAATATCCAAAAAACTTGATCCTAATCAAGGTCATCAAGAGATTGCAACTATTGACACTGCCATACCCTCAATTGTACACCATCGATTAGTTGATTCAGGGTTGAGACATCTGCGTCAACCAATGATGTCACTTTCCCTATGGAATTAAGCCCTTTGATGATGAGGTAATGTGTGATGTTTCCGCACTTAAATTTTGTTATGTTCTCTTAGAACAACCCTATATTTGGAAACACCATGTTGTTTACAAGTTTAATCCTCATTATTTCTTTGAGAGATAAACTCTTCAGGGTACCAGAGGTAGTTACAACTACCCTAGTTGCTTTTATCCTAGGAAAATAATGCAAGAAGGTGATATCTCAGA
The DNA here is from genome assembly GCA_027924585.1 of Larix kaempferi. Classification (NCBI taxonomy): domain Eukaryota; kingdom Viridiplantae; phylum Streptophyta; class Pinopsida; order Pinales; family Pinaceae; genus Larix; species Larix kaempferi. The sequence goes on along the minus strand of BSBM01000093.1, from coordinate 27,776,708 downwards.
TTGAATTTTTTTTCCTCTTGATCATGATTATATCGGGTGAACATAAGATAACTGCAATCACTACAATCTCTACACAGGGTCCCTCTACATAGCGGAACTAGGTGGACAAGATAATGGAAGAACACAAATATATATTCTCTTTTCAAATAAGGATGCCTCTACATTTCCAATTCAAGCATTCAATTGATTCAATACCTAAAGTTTGATCATTTTCCTAGCAACCTCGTATACAAATGCTCTCGTCTCAAGAAAGAAGAAATTAAACATTAGATTTAAGATGTCATCAAAAAGGGCCATAGTTGACCAAGCTCCTCACCTTATGGGACCCCAATTTTGTTGGTATAGAATAAGGTTGGTACATGGATACTCTATATTGATTAAAAATCTATGAAAAATGTTATCACTCAGGATTTATTCTTTGGTTGTGGAAGGATGACCCTAAGGTAACTATTTAAAACCAAGCTTTAGGAGGAGAGATGGATTCTTTCCTACCAGAGAGGGATCTCTCAAAAGATGAATACGATGGCCAGAAATGTTTTTCAAGAAACTGATCTTCTATTTTTTAAATTGGATGAAAACATATGAATCACATTGGCCATGGACTCACATATGAGATTTCTAAAGACCAACAGAAAATAAACAACATAAATCTTGATGAAGGAAAGGTAATTGCTATCACATAGTCAAGTTTTTAGCAGGTGATATTTGAAAGAAAGTAAAACAACCCGCCAACATTAAGCATCAACACAGATGAATTTAATATAGACTTTAGAAGAAAACGTGGAACACTTAGGTGCGATTAAAACAGAGCATGATTTGTATGAATTTTGTATTAAATAACACTTTCACCATAAGCATAAGAATAAAAACAACATGGAAGCTTTTCACTGGAAAGTATGATTCGCAAAGAGAAAGGAAAATACAGACTGCAACACAAGCAACACAAGAATATTCACCCTTCAAAATGTGCTTTATTTCTGCAAGGAAAAACTTTACAATAACCGAAGTACCCTTAGTACCAAAAATGTCTCTCTCTATCATAGGTTTCAACCCTTTAAATGATGGCCTAATAGCCTTTTTATAGTGCCTCTTTGAATCAAAAACCCTAACTAACTTGTAACTGACCCAGGAAATATTTGGGTTTTCACTTTTACATTTCACTTTGGCCAAAATTGTACACATGTCAAAATTTCCAATACTTGGATATCCTCGGCGCCCTGCTTGCTGGATGGAGACTGTTTGCTGAACTTTTGGGCCTGAATATTCAAGAGCGCAAGCTGTATTTCACTCTCCCGTACTTTTCTACTGCCTTCCACTGGTCTGCACTGGGAAAATCATAGCTTGTCATCTCTTTGACCAATACTTTCAGTTCTATGTGCTCTGAAGCGGAAATTTGTGGTATCCTTTCAGCAATCATGGTCAATGATGCAAAACTTCGAAATCATCTGAAAGTTTTTCCATTATAACCTTTCCTGTCAAAACATGAGTTAAGTTTTCAAATTTCTCATGATTTACCCTGAGCCCGAAAAGCAATTCCTTGTGATATTTCTGGGGAATCAATTCACCATTTTCAAATTTCTTTTTGAATTCTGTCACTTGCTTTTTTAAGTGTTCATCTCTAGCTTGAACACCCTCTACATGTGCATATTTTCCAAGAAATCTTCTCGCCCAAGTTATAACTGATATTCTATTTTTTATTTGCATAGTCTTCAGGTCTTCATCCGTCAGATAATTCATGAAATTGACTGTGTTTTGAGCTGTATCTTTGGGTTTTTTACTCAAAATTTCCTTCATCGTTGTACAACTCTGCAAAGCTTCATTTGCCACTTTTTATTTCTCTTTCATGAAACTCAATAAGGTCTGAACTTGGTGGCTTCGGTTATAATTGAATCCCAAATCATATGTTTGGCTCCCTACATTCGAACCTACCCTGTTACCTGCGTTATAAATCTTTGGTTCCTATCCACCAATTCCTTATTTTTGTCCATTAATGCCTGTATTTATTCATCCGTTTTGTTACTCTCTTCTTCTAGCTTCCTCTTTTCTTATTTCAACTCTTTTATTTCTACTTCTCTTAAGCTAACCTAGGACATAGCCTAAACTAGGCCATCTGTACTGGTCTCTTCACCTGCTTGATCAACAATTGGATTCTCTTGTGCCAAAACCATCAATTTCCCCTTAAGATATTCAATCTGGATTTTGAGGCTTATTCGGTCTTTCTCCCACTCAACCTCTTTCTCTATAAATTTCAGTGATTTTGATTTGTGATCATCTAGCTCTCTGGATAACTTTTCTTTTTCTTGCTCAAGCACAATTAAATCAAAAGCCTGTATTGGTTGTGCTGTTGGTATTTTTAGCTTCTTCTTGAGCAACTGAATAGTTCTCTCTTTCTCCATCAACAACTTCTTGCTTCCCTCACCTTTCCCTGCTCCATCTTCAACCAAATCTATTTGCAGTTTCTTAATCTGCTGTTGATGGGACTTATTCTCATTCCTTTCCTGCCTCAACTGGATCCCCAATCTGTTGACAGTACTCTCCAATTTAGAAATATTTAGGGTAGATTTCATCAAATCATCATTTATTACTTCCTCGATCTTCCTATGCAGTTGAATCTTGTCAGGGATTGCTAGCTTTTTCAAGTTCAACTTCATCTCTGTTACCTTGTCATCAGATGACACAGCCAAGTTCAAAGTATGTTTGGAGGCATCTCTGCTGGTCACCAAAGTGACTGGTAAATTTTTCGTATCTATGACTCTAGGAAATGAGGTGCAAGTCTTTTATGAGCTCACATGTCTGTCTTTCCCATACTTAACATACATCTCAGCTCTATACTGTAACCTCTTGGTGTCACCAGCCTCCTTGGCTTCCTAAAAACTGTATTGCTGCACTTGAATTTCCAGAGCTAGGTACTTCTCCTTCTTCTTCTCTTCCACTCTCGTGGATACAACCAAATCACTCGGAACATCTGATTTGAACATTTTTGCCCCTTCTGACTCCTCTATTTCTGTGTCGGAGATTTCTTCAAAGCTCCTTTTTCTTGCATTCTCTATTGCACCTGAAAGTACCACTTCGGATGAGGATTTTATGGAGTATCCGGATCCAAATGTGAACATGACGGGGTCTCTTCATCTGATTCGTATTGCAGAAGATTCGCTCTTTTGGATAAAACTTCCACCTCTTCATGATCGAAGGCTCTATTCTTGTTTTGCTGTCTTCTGTCATAGATTATGTGGCAGGGGTCATACTTAACAACAATATCCTTTTTGAATTCCAATCCTTCCAATTGTTTCTCTATAAACGAGAGGGAATGTTTATTCTTCACAATGAAGGGACCTACTTTTAGGGGGAACTTGATATCATAAGCTTTTTTGACGGTCACGAAATGATCATCTTCAACAATCAACTTATGTTTGATAAATTCCAAAGAAAAAACCCTTGAGGTAAAAAATGATGGCAATATGTAGGGTTCTTTCACAAATCTGTATAACCTGATAACTGTATGCTGCTTGAATAAAAACGAGTCCCCGACTGCTAAATCCCATTTTAACTGCATGGAAGTTCTCATTTCTGGAAAGACTCTTGCCAATTCCTCTCCAAAGATTAACTTGTAGACTTCTGCAACAATATAGTTCATATAATTGAACATGTTGTCTTCCATCGAATCTGAATAAACTTCTGGCAAAAACCTTATAGCTTTATGACTTGAGAAAATCAACATCTTCATAAGATGATACTGGAACCTGAAATGACGGGTATTGTAGAAATCTACTAGTTGAGAATGGATATTCTGAGTCAGGGATTCATCAAACTTAAGGCATGGTACTTGATGGTACTCCATCTCTGGTAAACCAAAGCTTATTCTGAAGAGAAGGCATAGTTGAACCTCGATCACTATAGCATCACTGTCAAGTCCTAAGAGCTGGGCAATCAAAGACAAGACCAAATGAGTGTTTTCATTAATGAAATCCAAATCTAACGGGTAGGGTGTGTCTTGGATATCGAGGTCCGGTTTTAGGCAACTAGTGAGGAAAATCTGTTTGGATTCGGGGGAGGACTGGCGATAATGACTGACTAGGGCTTCCTTGGAAAAAATCTCCAGGTCATGGGATTGTGGCGGGGGTACTTCCAGGATTTTTTGATAACAGTGGGTTCGATAGAGGAAATGATTCTAGATTTTTGGGCGTTCATCACAACTCTCAGGGAGTAGTTTTCTACACACCATGAAACGAACTCAGGGCATCCCATGAACTGTTCTGGGCAGAAGTATATAAAGGACGATTGAAAAACCGTATGGACATCGGTACCTTCCTTATTTAACCTATCTAACTTTTATTTTATCTCCCTAACTGACATCTTAACCACAGTGCCAAAAACGTCCCTGTCCCTATCCTCTGGGGCATCTTCACTTTTATTATTTTAGACACTTAGGGATTTTGCAAATTCTTCCATTATAAAATAACCTTTTTCTAATGAATGCATGGGTTTCAGGGCCTACCTAGTATCCGCTGTCACTTTATTTGCTGCACACTTGTCCAGAGCTTTTTGACGCTGTCGCCTAAAAAACAAATGTCAACTTTCACGTGGCCTTTCTGATTTTATAACCCGACCCCAGTTATTTCCCTTGCTTCATCTTCGCCAGAAATTCTCCTCAACCGTCGATCCTCCATGCTACAATATGGGCCATCGGATCTGTGGTCCCTTTACCATCACCCTCGTGTGACCATTACCTGCCATCAGATCTAACCCGTGATCAACCTCCATCGTTGATCTTAGCACTCGCAACCATCACAGGTAGTTTCGCATGGCTAATCGGCGGTTTCCATTACTGCCTTTTCAAGTTGCGGAATGATGAGGAGCTACCACGTGTCCAGTGGTTTTGGATTCCGCAGCCGCCTCTTCCTTTAATCTGTCGCGCATCTCCATAATGCGGAAATCCCCTTGCACCGTTGATCTACCTCCCGCTGCCTGATCAACGGTGGAAGTTGCTCGCTGCTTAGACCCATCTTATTTGACCTTTCCACCTAGCTTTTTGTTATCCATTGTGCTCCTTCCTTTTCCATAGAACCTCTCGCAGTCGTCGATTCCCTTAAGGCGAAACCCCAGCCGTTGGATCCGCTTTACCTTTGGCATGTCTTAGCCAACTTCCTCGACCGTCAGATCCCCTTCCGGTTTTCACCTTAGCCGTAGAACTCCCTTGTCTTCCCTTTACCTTTCGAAAAGTGGTTCCTCTGAGCCTCTAAGTGGTTTTCATTACCGCTTTTCCAATCTACGAAACCCCGCGAGAGCGATACGTAATGGGTGGTTTGCAATTCCACAACCACCTTCATCGTTATTCCTTCATGCGACTTGGTATTGCGGAAAACATCTTGGACCCTTGATCTGGCGATCAACGGTCGATCATCCACGGAAACTATCTTCCCTTTAACTCCTCTTTATTCTCCCCGGTGGGGTCTCACTACTAACCTTCATGCTTCTTCTGCGACAAAAATCGGCCACCATCGTTGATCTCCGATAACAAGATCTAAGATGTTGAAACACCCGACCCTTTAAACCTCCCTCTATGGTTATTTCGGGATCTCCTCTCTACCGTAGATCCTGTCTCTTCTTCTATCTCAGCCGTTGGTTTCTCATTTCATGATTTTCCCAAGCCATTTTGTCGACTTCGCTACCTTCGTTTAGCCCCAACCCGCGGTTGTGTGGTATATATTTCTTAAAGGACCAGGCGCTTCCCCCTATAGAGCCTTGGACTACATTAATCACAAATTTCATTTTCTACCACCTCATTTAAGCTTTCGAAAAATACTTGTGCTAACAAAAAAAATCACAATCAAGAACCAATATCCAAACTTGTAGATTGGCGATCTTCTTGATTAGCTAAAGGGTTCGAAGTTTTTCAATAATATTGATCCTAAGTCAGTCTACCAACAAGTACCCATTGAGAAAATTGATGTATGAAAGACAAACTTCAAGTCTAAAGAAGGCCTTTTTGAGTGGCTGTTCATTCTTTTTGGCTTGACTAATGCTCCAATAACATTCATGAGGATCATTGATGATATCTCATGAATATGCACAAATTATTTTATGGTTGGAATTTAGATGATATCTTCATCTTTAGTAAAACATGGGTAGAACATTTGCAACACATTTAATAGATCCTAAGCACCTTGCAACAACACAAGTTGTATGCCAATTTAGAGAAATTCTCATTCAACATGTAGAAAATTCATTATTTGGAGTACGTCATGGATGAGCATGGTTTGTATGTGGATCTAGTCAAGATCCAATTTATTTGTGATTATCCATCCTTGAAAAATCTCAAAGAGCTTTGCATTTTCTTGGGAATCACTAACTTCTATCACAGGTTTGTGTTAGGGGTTACCTCGTATCACTTAATCCATAGTCCAAGTGACCAAGGGTGGGGCCAAAGACAAGCGCATTTGGTCCAAGTCACAACAAAAATAATTTGAGGATTTGAAACATTGCCTTTGTTTGACATCAATACTCACCCTACTAGACCTACAATAACACTTTGAGATTGAAATATATGCTTTTGATTATGTTAACGGTGTATCCCTCATTTGGTATGGACATGCACTGGCCTATCATAGCAAGACACTCTCTATTCCAGTTAGTAGGTCCCGACGTATGACAAGAAGATATACTCCATTGTGTAAACCTATCGCCAACGAAAGCATTGCATCATAAGGAAGGATATGATCATCCACACTAATCACAAGCCCTAAAATTCATTCAAATATAGGGAAAGTTATAGGATGGTTTTCATTAGAAGTGGTCCACGTACCTACAATAGTTCCAACTAAACATTAGATACTAGAAGGGAAACACAAATCACGTTACAAATTGCCTTAACTGACCTTCAGTTGCAACACTAACTACCATACTCAACTCTTGTGGACAAAATACCTCTAGATGACCCCAATTGTATGAAAACAATCTTGACTTTGTTTTTACCTATCAAACACTATGCATAGCAAAAATAGTCGAAGAATTTCATCTCTTGAGTGAACTTTGTATCATATGGGCCACTTATGTGTTCCTTCGAGCGAGAGTGAGAAGTTGATTTTAGAGTTGCATTACAATCGGGTGGTAGGGAGCTTCAGTGTGGAGAAGACAATGTTATTGTTGCAAAAGTACTTCTACCAACCAAATTTCTGACATGGCATTGACAAGTGTATAAGATCAAGCATTACCTATGCCATCACCAAAACCTACCATCAAGAAAAAGGGGTTGTACACTCTTGTAACTACCCCAAACAAACCTCAATATTTTGTCCCCATGGACTACATGCCTAGATTACCTTCAACCAAGCATGACAATGACTAGGTATTTGTAGTTTTTGTTCAATTCTCTAAGATGGCCTTTTTAATGCCCTACAAGAAGAGCATCATAGTAGAGGCCACTTCTAAGCTCTTCTTTGAGACAATAGGTCCTTGAGTAGTTCACACACACACACACACACACACACCCCCCCCCCCCCCACCACACACACACACACACACATCATATGATTTATCTCTCATAACTCTATTGGCCACAAGCATTTTATGTGTGCTTGGAGTTATAACCATTATCCCCAATTGACATATTGTATATACATAAGAATAATCCTCCCAAGTTCAAATTGAGGATATTTGCAGAAAGTCATTGCCAACTATACACAACACCATGATCACATCATCTTCCACACAAGTTTTAAGTGGGAGATAAGAGATGGTTGCATTTGTATAAAGAACTCCCCATAGAAACGCATCAGAAACTTTTCCCACTGTGATATAGGCCTTACACTACCATCAAGTTTGTGAGTGAGATTTGTTTCTAATTAAGTATTCCCCCTTTACTTGGCTTACATCCTATATTTATTGTGGAACTACTTCAACCATATTTTAGAGGACACCTTAGAGTTGGTCAAGAACTTGCCCCCTACAAAATTCAACCATGACTAAGAGCAGACAACAACCGACCAGATCATGGACACCAAGATGAATGGCATATTCTAGTAGAAAATCCAACTCTATTGGGTTCTTAAATTTAGGAATCTTCTTCAATAGGCCAAATGGCTCACCAGAATCCAAATTCAACAGAACTCTCCCCATCTAATAGAGAAAATTGATGAAATGGGAACCATTGATCCCTATGGGGGGATGACTGATCCATGTGGATACTGGTGGACACCCCCTTGTTCCACTAATTTAGAATGATTCCACATCTTGGCAATTTTACTTCATTTTTTAATTGGAGAATCAAGAAATTAGATAGATTAGGGAACTAATGATTCCAAGAAGAGGTGTTGTTTAGAGACAAAATTACAACACTTAAGCACAAGCTAGCATAACACAACAATAAATACATCAAAATGAATTAAGGAGGCATATTCTATCACACACAATTTCTTACCACTTACTTGCCATGTTGGATTGACCCATATGTCCATCCCTTTATAACACCAATATGTAACAAAATCCCTTCAAGTGAGGAAGACTAGATCCACATAATTAGGCCATAACACATAAAAAACTCCATTATTTCCACCCTATTCTTTGTTATAATCAATTGTTTTATTCTAACTGCACATCTAGCCAAATGGTTAGTCGGTCGACAAGTCAACCATCTAGTTGAATCTCCTAGTCAACTCGACCATCTAGTCAACCACTCAATCGACTATCGATTATTGATTGTTTACCTCCATATGTTTAGAGTTGTAATGAACTATAAACTCATGTTGTTCCAACACCCCCCATTAGCACAATGCTTTGGATATTCAAGAGGTGAAATTACTTTTACATACCCCCCATAATTGCAGCTTCCTAATGCCCACGCACAAATGAAAATTTCACAAACTGAGATTTTGATAAAGGATTTTTAAATATATCGACAATATGATCACTAAGTCTACAATATACATGATTCACAATGTTATCTTGTGCCAAATGTCATAGGTAATGAGAATGAAGCTCCACATGCTTCATCTTGCTATGTGCAACATGACTGTTGGCGCCTTGTATTACACTTTGGTTATTATAAAATATTATAGTCAACATGTTAATTAAAAAACCAATCTCTCCCAAAATCTATCGAATCCATACTTCCTATGTGCCAACGTTAACTACAACACGATATTCAACTTCTATGGTGTAAATAGATACCACCTTTCGCTTCTTGCATGACTAGACCATGGGTCCAAAAGAAAGGTGAAACACATAGCTAGATGTAGACTTTCTATCATCACTATTTGCTACCCAACCTTATCCATGTGGATATTGGTGTCCACCCACCGGTTTCATTGAGTTACAATGGTTCTCCATTCCATGGTTTTTCTATGGTTTTTTTAGTCCCAAACTTTTGAGGTCGTTTTGAGGTTCTAAACAATGTTTCTTGCACATTCAGGGGGACAGGGGTTGTCATGGCATTCCTTGGCCCTAGCAAAAGTTTGCACTTGTTAATTAGTTCTTTCCAATGATCTATCATGCGCCCTAATGGATATCCCATGGAAATGTTGTGCCCTCGAGAAGTTTACTTATTAGATAGCCACCTCAGGGCCCACAAATCCCTTTGGCTCTTCATCTCCTAGGGTTAGGTTTTGGATGTTTAGGGTTTTTGTATATTTGGATTTATGTTTATGATAAAAGATCATTTTATGTCTCTTTGTAATAATCTCCTGTGAATGAATGTAGCTGACACATCTCTCTTTAGAGATAAGCTACCACCATCCAATCTAGTTTGTATTGTTTTGTAGTTTACAATGTTTTCCATTCCATTCATTAATAGAATTTGGGTTTTACTATAGTATTGTGCTCTCTGCAAAATATTTGCTTTTGTGTTTCCATTTTCTATATTGTTTCCTTCATTTCATTCCCTAAATAATCCATATCAATGGTATCATAGCAATATGATCCTGAGTCTGCTCTATGCATGTCCCCAATGATATCTAGGCATTAGGAGTCGGGTCTCAAACTAATTGTGCATGAGGATAATAACTTTCATCAGTCCAATAAGCCTCACACGGAAGGAGAAGAAACGAGAGATGATGAAGTAGGAGATCCTATTAAGTTGTCACTTGAGGAAGCCTTGCATGATAGAGGAATGAGATGATGGATAATTTTTCCCAAATCCTTTGATGGTTAACAACAACAACAAAGATGATTTCAACTAGAAACCATTTCGAAGGTGTAGCATTCTTCAATGTACAAGTTAAATTTGAAATATCTGAAGCGTAGATAGCGGTATATTCTTTGGAGAAATGGTTAAATATTTTATAGGGTTATTACTTGATTGAAAAAAAATTCGACAGCTAAAATATCACCTTCACACTCCTTAAGTCTCTCCCCCATGTCGAATATTAGTGAGACGGTTACCAGAAGAGGCATGATAGAGATGAATTACAACATATGGGATGGAACCCACTTGGGAGGCTTCTTTCAATTCCCTCAAGGATCTACCTTGTTAAAAACTATGATCATTAGTACACAAGATGAACAACTATGTTCCTAGAGAAAGACCAGATGGTGTTGGATTTTACCAATATATTCCACACCTTGCACTCAAAGCTGGGTATCATAGACACTAAATGGCACTTGGATCTATAGAACTGCAATATACTACATAGGTACATCCAAACATAGATGTATTTCCTAGACACCTCCTCAATGGGAGTCGCTTATTGATATGTTGTCAAAATTGAGCAAAATATCAAGCAAAAGAATAATCAGGAGTTTGGGTTTAAAAATAAACATCAATAGAACCCTTGTAAAGGTGTCCCTAACTCACAAAACTAAGGACATATTGAGGATATTCAAACTCATGATATCCATTCCAAATAATAGGTAAATAAGGGTAACATGAATTCAAAGGAGGACACTGGAAATTGGTGTGAGTTCCACAAAATACCCTAGCACAACACCGATGAATATTGATCGAAACAATCATTGTTGGTAGAGATGAAATCCTTGAGATGGAATTTAGACCAGACTCTGATTTGGAGCAAGATAAAGGAAATAAAATCATTGACATGGAACATAGCCCCACGATCACAACTCCAAAGATACAACTAGAATAGCCAGATTAGATAGAGGAAAGGGAGCGACTCTTCAACACTCATAGATGTGGGTGAAGGGGAATTCGATACATTTCATTATTAACAATGATAACCAGAAGAACTTGATCTTGATCAAGGTCATCAAGATGTTGAAGGTTTCGATAACACCACACGCCCAACCATACACCATCAGTTGGTTGAGCCAAGGGAGAGATATTCGCTTCAATTAGCAATGCCACCTATCCTATGACATCAATCCCTTCAAAGATGAGGTAATGTGTGATGTTTCCCCACTTCAAGTTTGTGATGTTCTTTTAGGTCAACCCTATATGTGGAAACATCAAGTTTTTTTATGAGTCTAGGCCCCAAAGTGTCATTGTTATTTTGGGAGGCCAACTCTACAAGGTACATGAGGTAGTTTTGACTATTGCAATTTCCTTGATCTTGGAAAATTAGTGTTAGAAGGTAATTTCGTAAGCTGTGAAATTTTTCCTCCTCATGGTTCAATTAGAAGGTGGAAGGAAGGTCATTACAACCACCATAGCCAAATCACGAGGCCTCTTTACACAACATAAGGAGGTGGACAAGATTGTAGAGGAAGACCAAGATATATTTGCCTCACCTAATGGGGTGCCTCTGCATTGGCAAGTCAAACATTAATGATTCGACACTTGGAATTCCCTTACCTAATAACACAATATATATATGCTCTCTTCTGGAGAATGAGAAAATAAAACATTAGATTCAAGAACTCATCCAAAAGGGTGACATTCGACTAAGCTCCTCACCTTGTGGGAGCCCAATTGGCTTGGTACATAAGAAGGATGGGACATGGAAAACTTGCATTGATTACAGATCCCGGAACAAAATCACCGTGAATAATTGATACCCAATACCTCATATTGATGATCTTCTTGACCAGGTTAATTTTTCCAAGTTCTCTAGCAATATTGATATGAAATCAGGATACCACTAGGTCCTGATCGAGTATACCTATGTATGGAAGACATCCTTCAATTCTAAACAAGTCTTTTTTGAGTGGTTAGTCGTGTCTTTTGGCATGAATGATGCTCCAACAACATTCATGAAAATGATGGATGATATCTTGTAGCCATTCAAAGACTCTTTCTTGTCTGTATATATGGATGATATACTCATCTTCAAACGAACTTGGATGGAACATTTGCAATACTTTCAACATATCCTGAGCACCTTGTGTTAACACAATTTATACACCAATTTGGAGAAATGTTCATTCATCATGGAGAGAATTCAGTATTATGATGCATCATGAATGAAAATGGGGTGCATGTGGACCCCATCAAGTTCCAAGTCATTCATTATTGGTTATCCTTGATGACTCTAATAGAGCTTTGCAACTTCATGGGCTTCACCAACTTTTACCACAGGTTTGTGTTGGGGTTCTCTCATATTGCTTGTCCCTTGAGACAAGTGAGCAAAGGTGAAGCCAAATCCAAGTATGCTTGTGGTGTGTCATAACATAAAACATTCGAGGATTTGAAATGATGCATATACTTGGATCTAGTTGCCACTCTTCTAAACCTACAACAATATTTTGAGATTGGGATAGAAAACTTTGACTATGCTATCGGTGTGGTCCTCACAAATCATGGACATACATTGTCCTACCATAGTGAGACACTCTCTAATTCTATTCATCGGTATCCCACATATGACAAGGAGATTTACTCCATTGTGTAGGCATGTCACCAATGGAAATATTGCATCCTAGGAAAGGATATGCTCATCTACATTTATCGCAAGCCCCTAGATTTCATGTAGACATAGGGAAGGTTACAAAATGACCACCATCAAATGCCCCCCCCCATACATGCAACAATTCCACCTGAACATCAAATGTAAGAAAGGAATCACAAATTGAGTTGTAAACTACCTCAACCGACCTACGATTTTTGCACTAACTACTTTTCTCAACTCTTATGGACACGAGACCTCCAGGTGGCCCCAATTATACTACCAAGACCTTGAATTTGTTGTTACCTATTAGACATTGCACGCAGGAATATTGGTCTCAAAATTTCATCTCTAGGATCAAATTTTATGTCATCTCGCCGCCTTTGTGTCCCTTGAGAAGAGTGTGAGAAGATGATCTAGGAGGCACATTACAGTTGAGTGGTAAGGAACTTCATAGTAGAGAAGACAATGTAAATATTGCAAAAGTACTTCTACTAGTTGAAGCTCCAATAAAATGTTGTAAAGTACATCAGATTATGAATTGCTTGTGCCATTGCCAAACCTACCATCAAAAAGCAGGGGTTGTATACTCCATTGCCTACCCAGATAGACCTTGGGAATTTGTCTCCATGGACTACATGTTTGGCTTGCCTTTAACCAAGCATGGAAATGACTATGTATTTGTTGTTGTTGACTAGTTCTCTAAGATGACAATTTTAACTCTCTGTAAGAAGAACATCACATAGAGGCCACTGCTAAGATTTTATTTGGAAGTGTTTGGGTTCACTTTGGACTCCTACGGACCATTGTTTTGGAAAATCAAGACAATATATTCCTAAGTACTTTGTTGTTCAGCCTATGTTCGATGATGGACACCAAGCTAACCAAATGGATGGGTATATAGAGGTGGTATAGGATGATTCTGCATATCCCAAGAATGTACAACTCCAAACATCCATGTGCTTGGTATGAGAGCCTTATGTTTAAAATAGTTACAATAGATGCTTTCATGGCTTGATTTACCACTTCCCCTTTGAATGTGCTTGGGGTTCTATCCATTAGCCCCAATTGACGTAGTGCTTCCCATTGCTTTTACACAGGAAAAATCCTCCCATACTTAAATTGAGGTTGATTGGGAAAGAAAATTTGTTGAATGGATCCATCACATCTAACAACAAGTTCAAGATGTTTTACAGAAATAAAATCTCAAGTATAAGCAACACCATGATCAACATAAGGTTCCATACAAATTCCAGGTGGGAGATGAGGTATGGTTGCATTTGCGAAAAATAGTGACTCACAAGATCCTATAAGAATATCCACCCACTCCAATATGGACCTTACTCCATCACCAAGGGTGTGGGTGAGAATGATTTTAAATATTCCCCTTCCTTGACTTGCACCCTATATTTAATGTAGAGCTGCTTCGACCATATTTTCCACCACTCTTGGGAATATCAGAGGTATTCGAGCACTTGGAACCTAGAGAACTAAATACTGAGCAGGGAAGAGTCAACTAGATCATAGACACTGATATCAAGGGCACTCACCAGCAAAACATCCAACTTTATCATATCCTTAAAGTAGGGGATCTTCATCACGAGGAAACGCAACTCACCAGGAGTCAAATTGACTAGAAGTTTCCCCATCCGATGGAGGAACTTGATGCAATGAGGACCATTTATCCCTAATGGTATTGGAATGATATACATGGATATTGGAGGCCACCCGCATGTTCCATTGAGTTAAAATGATTCTCCATATTCTTGGTAATTTTCTATAGTTTTCGGGTCCTAAACTTCTGGGGATATTTTGAGGCCCTAAACGTTGTTTCTTGGCCATTCATGAGGCCAAGGGTTTTCATGGAATTCTATGAAGCCATCCAAAATTTTTATTTCTCATTTAATTCTTTATAACAAGTTACCAGGCACCCTAAATGGACATCATATGCAAAAGTTGTGCCCCCGGGAAGTTGACTTATCAGCTAGGAAACTTGGGGCCTGCAAATCCTTTTGGCGCTTCATATCCTAGGGTTAGGTTTTTATATGTTTAGGTTTTTTTCCTATTTGGATTTATGATTATGATTAAATTCCCTTTTTGGGATCTTTGTAATAATCTCTTGCGAATGAGTGTCACCACCACATCTTTCTTCAGAGATAAGCTACCACCATATGAGCTAGTTTGTATTACTTTGCAGTTTACAATATTTTTCATTTCCATTTATTAATAGAATTTTGGTCTATTTTACTATTGTTCTCTCTGCAAATTATTTGTGTATGTGTTTCTATTTTATATTTTTCCTTCATTTCCTTCTCTAAATAATTGAGATCAGTGGTATCAGAGCAATTTTCTCTTGTTGGTTCTTGGTGCATGTTCCCAACAAGATCCAGGTACCAATAGTTTGGTCTCGAAATATTTGATCATGGGGAAAAACACTCTCATCGTCCCTAGCATCTTCACATGGTCGAAGAATAAAATAGATATGACAGATTAGATGATCCTATTAATTTGTTTCTCTAGGAATCCCTGGAGCGACAAAGGAATGAGAAGAAGGATAATTTTGCACAAATCCTTCGATGAATGCCAACAATGATGAAGACACATTTAACTAGCAAAAATTTTGGCGTTGCGACACCACTCAAGGTATAATTTAACTTTGAAATTCCTTTATTTGAACATTAGATGGATGCAAATGCTTTGGAGAAATGGCTAAATATTTTAGAGGTTTATTACTCTATTCAAAATTTTTGCAACAATGAAAATATCACCTTCTCACTCCTTAAGTTCCTCCCCCATGTCAAATATTGGTGGGATGGTTAATGGGATAGGAATGCTAGAGATGAGTCTACAACATATGGGACAAAAGTCACTTGATTGGATTTTGTTGATTCCCTCATGGAGGAGTTCTATCCCATTGGAAACTATGATAACCACTACACAAAATGGACAACTTTGTGCTAGGAGTGAGACTAGATGATTTCATATCTTACCAATATATTCCATATCTTTTGCTCAAAGATGGGTATTAGATAATCTAAATGGAACTCGATCTTAAAGTATTGTAATATCCTATATAGATACATCCAAACATAGATGTATTTCCTAAAAATCTCCTCGACGAGAGTTGCTTATCGATATGTTTTCAAAATAAAACAAAAAATCAAGCATAATAATAATCAAGACTATGGGTTTGCAAATAAACCTTAGCAAAATCCTGCCAAAGGTGGCCCTAACTCACAAAACAAGGGATAAAGTAGGGATATCCGAACTCATGACAACCATTCCAAATCACAGGTAAATAAAGGTAATTGGAAGTCAAAGAAGCACACTAAAAATGGCGTGAGATTCACAATCCCTTGGTACAACATCGACAAATATATCTTGAAACAATTATTGTTGGTTGAGATGAAATCGTTGGAGATAGTATTTGGATGATCCACATCGTAGTTGGCATTATTGTCGGATGCTAACTTCGACACATCTGCGACAAGTCATCGGCGTCAACACAACTTCGACAAGTTTTGATTCCGACATGACTTCGACAACTTCGTGACTTTGAAAAGTTCCGTGACCTCACAGTTTCGCGACATCGACATGCAGCGTCGATCTGCGACTTGTGACAATCAAACTTCAACAGACTGTCTCTCTGTCTTCCAGTCGATTGTAACGATTGAAATGTCGAGCCATTCTAAATTCTTTTGTAACTGAACGTAACGGGAAAGCACCCTAGCATCTCAACACTCTCTATAAAATCATGTAAACTATTGTAATATACATCTTAGAATCAATCGATGATCTCATACCCAGTAATAGAAGATCAATTTTCATTCCATCGTATTGTCTGTGTACATTTGTGTTCTGTCTGTGTAGTGTATTCTTGCTTTGTGCATTCTAATTATTAATCTTCCGCCATAACAGAGCTGACTCATTCATGTAAATATTTGAATCAGAGATCACTACTCCCTCTAAATCGCCCTAAGATCTCAAGTGGTATGAGTCTCAATATCAGTATATACTCATAAACAATATAGACTCAAACAACTAGATCTGCATTTACCAACTGAAATATAAATGCAATCAACCACATAAACAACAGATGTACCCTGGAACCCTTCGGGAAAAACCAGCTAACTATGGGGCTATCTTCTCTCTCGAGCCCAAATCATATAGATGTATAAATGAAAATACAATACAGGATTACCTCAGTCGGTAACTCAATCCCTCTAAAACAGGACAAACTCTAAATTTGCATGCATCTAGCTGATGCATGCACTGAAGAAGTAAGCCTTAAATGCCAAACTGGATCTGAGTGCTCTGAAGGTGCCTCTGACTAATCTTCCCTCTCTATATCTCTCTGCTCTGATATGCTTGCTTTGAATACTTCCCACTAATGAAATCGGCCTCCTCTGCATGCACAAGTGCGCCCTCCCCTCTGGATGTCAAATGCTCGTACTGGTCCAGATCTCAACAGATATGATCTCCGATCGTCCCTAACCTTCCTCCAATGCTGAGGAAAGGCTATCTTGGAAGTCTCAGATTCCGAATCGGTCAATCCAGCTCACAACGAGCTTCTCCCCCCTCAGGAAAAATGTCCTTCTCCAAGAGAACTCGGCCTCCTCCAATCTCCACAGAAATCACACTGTTGAGCTCTCTCAGCTCACAGTACTAGGTGTCTAGCCTCTCTGGAACTGAAGGTCACTGATCTAGTTCATATATAACCTTCCTAGCTCCTGCAACAACTCCTCTCTATCTCAGAAAGTCACCCCACATGTGCAACTATGCCCTCCTCACTCTAACAGTATCTCTCTCTGACAATGCAACTGAGTAACCTCATCTGGGGACCCCCTGCCTCTATAAATAATCTCACCGATGAATTAGGTTTTCCAAAACCCTAATTCTCGGTGCATGCAAAAAGTCACTTTTGCATCATGCATGCAAAAGGTCACTTTTGCATACAATCACTGAATGCTGACAGGTCATGCAATACTCATGCATGCAAAGGTCAATCTCCCCTGAAGCTCCGCATGTAGCCCCCACTGGGCTCATGCCACTGAGTAGAGTTCCTCTACTCCATCCTGATGCCTATGTAGCTAATGTACCTCCATGTAAGGCATCTGAACCATGGAGGACATACTAAAGTTACCATAATCTAACACTCCCTCATAACGAGGGAAGTCCTGACACTGATGCCTGGAACCATCAAGTACGCTGCTGCTGCTGCTGCCACTGATCTAACTGATCTGCCTAACATTGCTCTTTGACCTGAAGGACTCTGATCAATCTCCATATGTGTGGCTTTAGAAGAATCCCTCCTGTCAACCACTGCACTCTGACTCTTACTCCCTCTGAGTCTCTGCTGCTATAACCAACTCTGAAATCCTCTATCAAGTGGATCCACTACTTTGTAGGTCATCTTCCTATGGCCCTGAGTTGACTCAGTGCTGTAAGTCAACTCCCTCTGTCTCTGAACTGACTGAACTGACTTAGCTCTCTCCTGAGCCAAGTCCATCTCAAGCATGTCATACGAGCTCACTCTCTGATTGGTGCCTGTATGAGCAGCATGCGCATCCATCTGATATGATCCCAAGGGATCAATCTCCTAATACTCATCACTGTCAAGAGAATCTCGCTCATCCATCGGAACTCCAGAATCACTGCCCTGATCCTCATCATGATGAGCATCTCTCCCACCCATCTGTTGAACAAGCTCACTCATCCTGGCCACATCGTTTCTATGAGCATCTCTCTCATCCTCCTCCTCTGTATGTGAAGAGGATGCACTCAGCCATCCATATGTGCCCGAAGTAGGTTGTCCATGAACCAAGTAATCACCATCGATCATGTGACCAAATAAGACTGGGTCTACTCCTCTATGATAGATGAAGAACTGATCCCTGTGAAGCACTACAGGGTAGCCTGTTGTTGCCAATGTTGCTACTGAAAAGACACTCCTCTCAGTCTTGGAACAAAAAACACTCTTGAAACCTCCAGGTGCTCTCCACGGTCAAGCATAAATATCACTCTGCCCACTCCAGTAACCAAATGGTCAACCCCATGAACATCTCGACTCAACTGTATTGAAGTATGCTATAGGATCAGGAATGCGTCTCGCACTCCTGTCATATGACTGCTGAGAGTGCTGTCCACTCTCCACCTCTGATCAACCTGAGCCTCTGGTAGGATACTATCATGTCCTGACTGAACTGTGGCCAAAGAGAATTCCTTCTCAAACCTGTTCGGGTACAAAGGGTACTCCCAAAAGATTGAACAACTAGAGCAACCAATTCACACAAACAGATGACAGATCGATACACCAATGTTTCGACGTGGTTTAAACCCTCGAGAGGGAAACACTCCACGGCCCTGGCCAAATAGCTTCTACGGAGCAATTTATTATGCAAACAAAGAAAGTTACAAATGAGCTTCTCATAGTCGATCAACTAAACAATGACCCTCCATGCTCTTTAAATAGAGATCATGGACCAATCGGGTGTTAAGCCACAGATCAAGGTTAGGTATGATCTAAGAGAAGTTGAATCGTCGGATCACAACATATCGTGACCATCAGATTAAATATTTACAAATGCATACTAATGCATACTAAAGAAACACACTTTTCCTAATGGATATATTACACAAGTTGATCTTAACTAACTCCTAAGTGTCTAAATATCCTAACATCCCCCCTTAAGAACAACTTGGGATAGGATTGAAAGATTTACAAAAGTGACACTATTAGGAGAAGGAAGGAGGCATTAGAGCCTATATCCCCTTAATGACAAATTCCTGAACTCCTAACATAGATTGAAGTTTAGAAAACTTCGCTTCTGTAAGAGACTTGGTGAAGATGTCTGCAACTTGATCATCTGTAGGACAAAAGAGCACTTCAAGAACACGATCATGAACAAGATTTCTGATGAAGTGCATATGTAGCTCAATGTGTTTGCTGCGTTGATGTAGGACTGGATCTTTGGCAAGCTTGATGGAACTTTGATTGTCACACCGAAGTGGAGTAGGATGCTACTGCTCGAATCCAAACTCTGAAAGGATTTGTCGAAGCCATAAAGCTTCCTGACTGGCATTAACTAAGGCTCGATATTCTGCCTTTGCTGAAGAAAGAGCAAGAGCTTGTTGTTTCTTACAAGCCCAAGTGACAGGCCCAGATCCCAGACTGAAAACATAACTTGCAGTAGACTTTCGATCATCAGGATCGTCGGCCCAATCTGAATTAGTGAAACCAACCAACAAAGGTTCCCTCCCTGTACTGTAATGAATCCCAAACTGAATTGTACCTCGAATATATTGAAGTATTCTTTTAGTTGCTTTCCAGTGACTTTCATGAGGTGTTTGCATATAACGGAAAACGCGACCAACGACAAAGGAAAGGTCAGGACGAGAATGAGTCAAGTATAAGAGACTACCAACAAGCTGACGATACAAGGTGGCATCTACTTCAGGTGAAGTACAAGTGGCATAAAGTTTGACTCCAGACTGGAAGGGAGAAGGGGTTGGTGTACAATCTTCCATTTGAAAGCGGCGAAGAAGGTCATAAGCATACTTAGACTAAGAAAGAAAGATTCCTTCTTTGGTTTGCAGGACTTGGAGACCAAGAAAATAATGCAAATGTCCTAAGTCTGACATTTCAAAGTTTTGTTTAACACTGGATTTCACATGGGTTATAAGCTTAGGGTCACTACCAGTAAGAATAAGGTCATCAACATATAGAACAAGTATGAGGAGATGGTTTCCTACTTTCTTGGTATATACATTGGGGTCAGAATGGCATCTAGAAAAACCAGTGTCAAGGAGAAAGCTATCCATTTTTGCATACCAAGCTCTAGGAGCTTGCTTAAGGCCATATAAGGATTTCTTAAGGCGGCAGACAAGGCTAGAGTTATTCTGAACATATCCAGGAGGTTGTTCCATGTAAATTTCCTCCTGTAAATCACCATGTAAGAAGGCATACTTGACATCCATTTGATGGATTTCTCAGTTATGTAAGGCTGCAAGGGAAAGAACAAGGCGGATGGAGTTCATTTTTGCGACAGGAGCAAATGTTTCATTGTAGTCAATCCCTTCAACTTGGGAAAATTTTTTGGCAACTAACCTTGCCTTAAGTCTTTCAACACTTCCATCTGATGCATATTGAGTTCTATAGACCCATTTACATCTGACAAGTTTTCTTCCTTTTGGAGGAGGTACAAAATCCCAAGTATCGTTCGCCATTAAGGAACGATATTCTTCATCCATAGCTGCATCCCAATCTGGATTTCCTGAAGCTTCTGCAAAAGTTTCTGGATCATGATTCTTGGAAACTTGAGCCAAAAGAGAAGAGGCTCGCTGAAACTGAGAACGTGTTCGACGTTGATCTCTAGGATCACCGGCAAGATCACCAGCTGCTTCACATGTTGAACGGACCCATCGAGAAAGCACTTGTGTTGGTGCAACTGGAGGAACATGAGCAGGCGGAGGTGGCTTTTCATCCTCACTGTCATCATCAGAAACTGGAGTTGGAAACCTGTCAAGGAAGTTGGAAGAAGAAGAAGGCACAATCGCCGAATCAGGCTCGCAGGCCAAAGATGGCACAATCGTCGAGTTAGTCTTGCAGGCCAAGATATTTTCATCAAATTTAACATCTCTTCGAATGATTAAATCATGAGAATGTGGTTGAAGAAGTCTATAACCTTTTACATCTTCAGAATATCCAACAAATATGCACTTTTCACTTTTAGGCTGCAATGCTTTCCGTTTTTCATCCGGAATATGATCCCATGCTTCACTACCAAACACACGGAAGTGACTTACATCTAGTTTAATTTTACTCCATGCTTATTTCGGTGTGATACCTTGTAAAACTTTAATGGGGGTGCGATTAACTATGTAATTTGCACAATTTATGGCTTCATCCCAAAATTGAAGACTTAGTCCCTTAGATTGGATCATACAATTAGCCATTTCTTTTAAAGTGCGGTTCTTCCGTTCAGGTACACCATTTTGTTGTGGTGTATATGGAACAGTGTGTTTTTGTTGGATTCCTTGTTCAGTGCAGAAAGTAGTGAAATTTTTGTTAACATATTTTCCTCCATTGTTAGATCTTAACTTAATAATTTGATGACCAGATTGTTTTTCAACAAGGGCCTTGTAGGCCAAGAACATGTTAAATACTTCGCTCTTAAGTTTTAGGAAATAAACCCAAGTGCATCTGGCGTAATCATCAATGAAAGTTAAGAAATATTTGAAACCAGAAAAGGAAGCAGATGGAAGAGGACCACACAAGTCACTATACACAAGCTCCAAGGGAACCGAGGCGTGCCAAGAGGCACGTTTGTCAAAACTGTCCCAATGATGTTTTCCGAGTACACAACCAGAACAAACACCATCCTTGCAAGATACCATCGGAAGACCTTTCACCATATTTTCTTTACATATTTGTTGCAATGAGCGATAATTTAAGTGACCAAATCGCTCATGCCAAAGTTTGCTCAAGTTATCACTATGAGCAACAAAAACTGACGGAAAAGGTGATGACCCAAAGTTGTTAAATTTGTACAACCTGGTAATATCATCAACAATTCCGGTAGCTAGGACCTATTGAGGGTCTTTAAAATCCTTGATTACAACTTGGTGAGGTGTAAACGTTACAGTTTTACCTTCACTAGAATGAGTGATTTGATAGACTGATAACAAATTGCAGGAAATTCTTGGAACACATAGTACATCACTAAAATGACTATTATCTACTGGAACTGTTCTAGATCCTACAACACTTAGAGATCTATCATCACCAACAAATATTTGTTTGGTGTTACATTCATGCATAGTAGAAAAGATGGCTTGATCCTTAGCCATATGATAAGATGCTCCAGAATCAATGAGCCATTCATTTGAAGTAGAAGAAGAAGATGCATTATAAGAATAACCAGAAGCACAAAGTGCATGACCATGAGAGGTATATTCTAAAGGTGAATCTAGCTTGATGTGGTGGTTCTTCATTGCTGCTTCCAAGGCTGCCATCTTCTTGAAACACTTAGATTCATCATGATTATATTTCCCGCAATAGTTGCAATAACGCTCAGTCTTCTTGCCTTTTGGCTTGGATCCTTTGTCATTTTTTAAAGAAGGAGCTGACTGATAGGGTTTGGGACCCTTGTTTGACTTATTATTGCAAAAATTTTGCTTCTTGGGAGGCTTGGACTTTTCTTTCTATTGGGACAATAAGGCTTTCCTAGATGTATCTGCATTGTTAATTATTCCAAGATGGATGAGCTTATCTTGCTCTCTAACCAAGGAATCACAAAAGGATTCAAGACTAGGCTCTTGATAGCTAGCTGCATTCAAGGATTCTTTCATGGAGTAAAATGTAGATACAAAAATAGAATATGCAGGTCCAAGTTTGGAAAGAATATGATAAATGCATTGTTTGTCTTCCCTTTTAATCTTGCATTCTTCACATAAGAGTTTAAGAGTTTTGTGATTAGAGAAATAATCTTGTATGCATGAAAATCACTGGGATTTAAAGAAATCAATTCATTTTCGAGTTGGTGACCTCGAATTTCATTGTGTTTACTAAACATAGATTCCAACTTGTCCCAAGCAGCATCAGGTTCATCAATTCCAGATATGTGGAATCGCAAATTAGTAGAGATTGACATCCCAATCAATCCACGAGCTTCGTCACATCTACTTGCCCATTTGATTTTCTTATCATCATTAGTAGGTTCTGTTTCTTTCCCTGAGGTAATTATGAAAAGTTCTCTACTTCGTAGAACATCCTCCATACGAGATTTCCATGAGAAATAGTTGGAACTGGTAAGTAGAATATCACAAGGGGCAGCCATATTTGTAAATTAATGGATGTAAAAGCAGAAACCGATAGTCTGGATGCGAAGAGCTCGAAAAAATAGGCTGTTTAAAAAAAATGGCACTAAAAACTGACTCTGTATAATGACGTTATGCTTGATTAAAGAAAATGTTGAAGATGTCCCCAATAGTGACGTGGCAGATAGAAAATGACTAGCTAAAAAAAAGGACCCCCCTCTTCCCAAGACGAACCTTTGACAATCACTTTACAGGAAAGTTGCTTTAAGTAAATCACTTTTGTAAAATAAGTGAATTCACTTTTACAATGATGTTACTTTAAATAACGCAGCAATAAAAATGAACTTAAGTGACTCACTTTTTTTTTTTAAAATTATTTAAGTGAGTTGCACTTTTACAATAAAGTAACTTGAAAATAGAAATTGCATGCACTTTTTCTTTTAAAAGTAACTTCGTAAGACTTGAACTCAAGACCTATTAAGGAATAAAACAACTTTGAATCAAGTGAGCTAGATTAAAAGGTATGTAAAATATGGGAAGGAGGAAGGGTTTTTTTTTTTTTTTACTCTTCTTGCTCGATTTCCGTGCTTGCATTTTTTCCTTTAAATCACACCATAAACCAAACAATTTTTTTTTTCCACACTTGTGGGGTTAGATCTCGTTAGCTTGCCTAGAAAGTCTACATTTTCTCTCTGTTTCTGATTTGCCGAGATCGCACAAGGTGCACGGCAAAGAGCATACTCAGCCAAAAAAAACCCTTCCCCTTTATGTTTCTGATTTGTCAAGATCGCACAAGGTGCACGACAAAGAGCATACGCAGACAAGGAAAGCAACATTCCGAAACTAAAAAAAATCTAATAATAAAAACTAATAAAATATGAGATTTTTTTTTTTAAACAGAAATAAATAAAACGTCATTGTAACATTATACCTTCAAATCTGATGAAATACGCGTTTATGAAGCAACGGGAACCGTTTTCGATCAAATGAAAACTATTTTACCAATGGAAACGGTGCTCCGGACGCAATGGAACACTCCCACATCCCATAAATGCACAAAAATACCATAACAATAAACCCTTTCAAGTTTCGGCAACAACAGTTCAAGATCTAGATCATAACCAGAAGCGACTCTTCATAAAAGCTATGATACCATGTTCGGGTACACAAGGTACTCCCAAAATACTGAACACCTAGAGCAACCACTTCACACAAACAGATGACAGATTGATACACCGATGTTTTGACATGGTTTAAACTCTCGCGAGGGAAACACTCCACAGCCCTCGCCAAATAGCTTCTATGGAGCAATTTATTATGCAAAGAAAGAAAGTTACAAATGAGCTTCTCATAATCGATCAACTAAACAATGACCCTCCATGCTCTTTAAATAGAGATCATGGACCAATCGGGTGTTAAGCCACAGATTAAGGTTAAGTATGATCTAAGAGAAGTTGAATCGTCGGATCACAACATATCGTGACCGTCGGATTAAATATTTACAAATGCATACTAATGCATACTAAAGAAACACACTTTTCCTAACGGATATATTACACAAGTTGATTTTAACTAACTCCTAAGTGTCTAAATATCCTAACATCCCCCCTTAAGAACAACTTGGGATAGGATTGAAGGATTTACAAAAGTGACACTATTAGGAGAAGGAAGGAGGCATTAGAGCCTATCCCCCCTTAATGACAAATTCCTGAACTCCTAACATAGATCTAAGAGAACTTCTCCCCCCTTAGGAAAAACGTCCTCCTCCAAAAGAACTCGGCCTCCTCCAATATCCATAGAATCACACTGTTGAGCTCTCGCAGCTCACAGTACTGGGTGTCTAGCCTCTCTGGAACTGAAGGTCACTGATATAGCTTAGATCTAACCTTCCTAGCTCCTGCAGCAGCTCCTCTCTATCTCAGAAAGTCGCCCCACATGTGCAGCTACGCCCTCCTCACTCTAGAAGTATCTCTCTCCGACAACGAAACTGAGTAACCTCATCTGGGGACCCCCTGCCTCTATAAATAATCTCACCGATGAATTAGGTTTTCCAAAACCCTAATTCCTGGTGCATGCAAAAAGTCACTTTTGCATGCATGCATGCAAAAGTTCACTTTTTCATGCAGTCACTGAATGCTGACAGGTCATGCAATACTCATGCATGCAAATGTCAATCTCCCCTGAAGCTTCGCATGCAGCCCCCACTGGGCTCATGCCACTGATTAGAGTGCCTCTACTCCATCCTGATGCCTATGTAGCTAATGTACCTCCATGTAAGGCATCTGAACCATGGAGGACATCCCGAAGTTACCATAATCTAACAATTCAGTCGAACTGTTGTTCCCCTCGTGCTTCTTGGCCATGTGCAGATCATTGGTATCAGAGCACTAAGCTTTGTTCATTCTTAAGTTTGCGTAGACACTTCCAGCGAAGTTACCGACTTATTCCTGTTCAAACACTCTCCCAATCTCAGCAATCCAAGCAGACGCTACCTATAGAAATGAAAGAAGAGACAAACAATAGACATGTAGCCGAAGAGACAGCACAACTTATTTAGCAAGTGCTGACTCGACAACGGATTGAAATGTTTGCCTAGTTCAATGAAATTCTCACGCGATTTGCTTCGACATCCGGAGGATTTTCGACGAGAACTCACTCCGACAAAATCATCCCCTTTAAAGTGCAAATGAATTTGGACATACCGAACCTTGAAGGAAATATTAACGCGGAATCCGTTGACAATTGGGTGCAACAATTGGAATCCTATTACTCTGTGAATCAACTCTCATAAGCTGACAAGATCACCATTGCAGCCTTAAAGATGTTAACATTTGTGCACTGCTGGTGGGAGAACCTCTCGAAAAATATGGAGAAAAGCGGAGACCCCATCGACACATGGGATAAATTCGTCGAACACATCCGAAAGGAATTTTACCTGCCCAAATGCCTTGACAAACGGTATAAGAAGTGGCAACAACTAAGGCAATGGAAAGACCAATCAGTACAGAGTTACACCAACGATTTCTATCAATTCATGGCTAGACTCGGCGTCCAAGAAGAAGAGCAATTGCTTGTTTTGAAGTACATCAACGGATTGTCCCAGTGCATTCAGCAAGAGATGGAATTTATGACTGTCAATACGTTTGCAGATGCACTCCACTATGCCAACAAACTTGAAACCAAGTAGAAAGGGAAATCACGCTTCATGACAAAGCCGACATCAGGACGACCACCCGACAAGAAGACATCAACCGACTTCGACAAGTCCAAATATTCTCAGCCAACTCCGCCAAATCCAGATCACAACAAAAAACATTTTCAGAAAAGGGAATGTAGCAAACAACCGCCAACGAGAAATGGTGCGATTACCACCACTCATCTTGATATGATACATCTGAATGCAAAGCTCGAAAGACATTTTTGGCGAAAGTGTCGACATCTGATGTGTTTGACAAGAAGGTGGAAGAATCTGATCCAAATGCAACGACCCTTTTTACATCAACATCGACCACTCCAGCAGCCTTGACTATCATCAACGAGGGGGAATGAGAGCGCCTGTTCCATACACGGATATGGGTTCATCACAATCAATTGCATCTGATTGTGGACAACGGAATCCAAAAGAACTTCATTTATGAAGATCTCGTAAAGAAACTAGGTCTTGTCACCATTCCGCATCCTCATCCTAATAACATCGGTTGGATGAAGGATGGACAGAAACTACGGATCACCCGACAATGCAAACTCGCATACTTCATAAATCCTTTTGAAGATGAAGTACTCTGTGACGTAGCACCACTCTCTGTAGCCGACGCCCTGTTTGGGAAACCTTACCTATGGAAACGCCATGGAAGTTATCAGTCACGACAGCAGAAGGTGATTGTCAAAATCTAGAATCGATGGTACAACATACCAAAGCGACGACCTACACCAACGGTATCAAGAATATCTGCTAAACAGACAAAGAAGCTCATCAATCATGCTCAGAAGTTCGCGTTAATCATGATCAAACCGCAACATTCTAGGAAGAATGCAGCGACGAGTCGACTTACTGACCAAAGAAATTCCCGACGGAAGCAGTTGATCGACAACGTTCTCGACGAGTATCAGAGTTTATTCCAAGAGCTGGACGGAGTACCTCGACATTGCAAGGTAAAACACTCCATTGAACTTGCTCCTAGTTCTTATTTTCCTAATGCATCTATTTACAGAAGATCCATTCTAAAAAATGAAGAGACTCACAGACAAATCCAAGATTTGCTCGACAAATTTCATATCTGACCTAGCTCCTCTCCTTGTGGAAGTCTAGTCGTCCACGTTCCAAAGAAATATGACACTTGGCGTATGTGCATCGACTACAGGACACTCAACAAAATTTCGGTAAAGAATCGCTGCCCTCTGTCACTGATAGACGAGATCATCGATTGTCTAAAAGGAGCTAAATTATTTACTAAGTTCGACCTCAAGTCGGGATATCATTAGATTCCAATCGAGCCCTCAGATGTGTGGAAAACTGCTTTCAATACCAAGGAAGGATTGTTTGAATGGTTAGTCATGGCTTTCGGCTTAACCAATGCACCTGCGACTTTCATGCGATACATGGAAAACATTCTTCGACCTTTCATCAGAAAATGGGTCATTGTCTACCTTGATGACATATTGATTTTTAGTCGATCATGGGAAGAACATGTTGGACAGCTTCGACAAGTCCTCTACACTCTCCAGCAACATCGACTTTACTTGAACATGGAAAAGTGTACCTTTGAGATGAACAACATCAAATATTTGGGGTATGTAATTGACTCTGCAGGAATTCATGTCAATCCAGAAAAAGTACAGATCCTCAAAGATTGGTCCATTCCTCAAAGCATTCAAGAACTAAGAAATTTTCTTGGTTTGGCAAATTTCTATCGACGATTCATACTCGGGTTCAGTCACATAGCCCGGCCCTTGAATCATTTGACGAAGGGAAATGGAAAAACTATTTTCAAATGGACATCGACACAATAAGAATCTTTTGAACAACTCAAGCACAAGCTCTGCACTGCACCAGTACTTATGTTACCTGATTTGCATCAGCCCTTTGATATTGACACAGAAGCATCTGACTATTGCTTGGGCGCAGTGATCACTCAGTCTGGTCACACGGTCGCTTTTCATTCTGAAACTTTTAATGACACAGTTAGAAGATATTCGACGTACGAAAATAACTGTATGCCATTGTGCAAGCTCTCAAGAAATGGAGGCATTACATCCTTGGCAAGGAAACGATCATCCTCACTGACCATAAGCCTCTATAGTTCGATCTGCCTCAGTCAAAACTACAAACAACCAGACAACTCAAGTGGAGTAATTACCTACAAGAATTCCAGTTGGTGATTAAGTATCAGAAAGGTAAAGCTAACGTCGATGCCGATTGTCTGAGTCGACCACCCATCACTCTCCTTTTCATAGTGATGAGTATGCAGGGATAGGACATGACCACTTGGCATCAATTATATTAGGATGACATCAAATTCTCACCAATCTACCGACAACTTCATAATGACAAATCGTCGACCTCCGACTACTTCCTGAAAGGCACCTTGCTATACAAGCTTTGACAACTTTGTGTACCGTTCGGTGAGCAATGACAAAGCTCATTTGGGATGCGCACTACAACAAGACTGCAGGACACTTTGGAGTAGCAAAGACACTTTCTATTCTCCAGAAGTATTTCTTTCCGCCTACACTTAAAACTGACGTCAACAAGTACATTCTATCATGTGTGGTTTGTGCCATTGCTAAACCGCCTAATCGATGAAAAGGATTGTACACACCTCTGCCAATTCCTAGTCGGCCATGGGAGTCTATTTCTATGGACTACTAGATGGGGTATCCTACTACCAAACATTATCATGATGCGATATTAGTAGTAGTCGACAGATTTTCCAAGATGGCCATTCTCATACCATGCAAGAAGACCACGACAGCGCAACAGACTGCTCAACTCTTCTTCACACATGTTTGGAAACACTTTGGTTTACCCAAAACCATTACTTCCAACCGAGATGCAAGATTCACTAGCATATTTTGGAAGACTCTCTAGCAATAGCTGGACACACAACTCTCATTGTTGACATCTTTCCATCCTCAGACTGATGGACAAATGGAAGTTGTGAATCGCTTGGTAGCAGAACTGTTTCACATGTCCACAAGCATCGACGCACATGGGATGAAAGCATTCCATACATACAACATAGTTACGATCATGCTCAGCACAGATATACAGGAAAGAGTCCATTTGAGATCTGCTACGGATTTCAACCCTCAGTGCTTATCGACTTGATCAGCTCCTTGACACAAACGAACTCTGACACCCACTACAGCCAGCGAGAAGTTGATAAAGCCTTGAAGTTTCATGATCAGATCTGTGACATCCAGAAGCAAGCACAGGAAATGTTGCAATGAGAAAATGAGAAAGCTAATGCCTAACACGACAAGCATCGTATTCCTCATTCATTCCAAATTGGGGATAAGGTCTGGTTACATCTCAAGAAGGAGTGCTTCACTGGTCCATTCAAGAAGCTCAAACCTTTGGATATGGTCCCTACAGTATTCTTTGACAGATTGGCGAAAACGATTTCTAGCTTGACATTCCTGTGTGCCTGGGTCTGCAAGCAGTATTCAATGTGGATCTAATTCGACCATACCACGCACCACTGTTGGAACAAAATGATTTACCGATAGCAGAACCCGACGACATCAATCCAAATGTTCATGATCCTCTTCCTTGCGATACCATTGTGGGACGACGAGTACGCCATACAAGGACAAACACAATTCCCTTGTTTCAATTCGCTAAACCCAGACATATCCAAACATAAGGAAAGTAGTACTCTACTACTGAACTGACCGTCAAGTTTCCTCACCTTCATGAGAAAATAATGGGGACCATTGTTTCTTAAGGAAGGAGGTATGATCCACATTGCAGTTGGCATTATTGTCGGATTCTAACTTCGACACATCTGCAACAATTCATTGACGACACAACTTCGACAACTTCGTGACTTTGACAAGTTCTGCGACCTCACAGTTTCGCGACATTGACATGCATCATCGTTCTGCGACTTGCGACTGTCGAACTTAGATAGACTGTCTCTTTGTCTTCCATTCGACTGTAATGGTTGAACTGTCGAACCATTCTAACTTCTTTTGTAACTGAACGTAACGGGAAAGAACCCAAGCGTCTCAGCACTCTCTATATAAGCATGTAAACTATTGTAATATACAGCTTAGAATCAATCGATGATCTCATACCCGGTAATAGAATATCAGTTCGCATTCCTGCATATTGTCTATTCACATTTGTGTTATGTCTGTGTATTGTATTCTTTCTTTGTGCATTCTAATTATTAAGCTTCCTCCATAACAAAGTCGACTCATTCCGTCAAACTGTTGTCCCCCTCGTGCTTCCTGGCCACGTGCAGATCATTGGATTAGACTCTAATTCTGAGTAAGATAAAGGAAAGTGGATCATTGACATGAAACCCAATGCCACCATTGCAATTGTAAATATCTAACCAGAAGAACTAGAGGATCCAGAGGAAGTAGAGAGACTGGTCCACTCATAGATGTGGGTTAAGGGGACTCCACTACATTTCATTGTTGGTTGTGGTAGCTAGAAGAACCTGATCTCATTTAAGGTCATCAAGATGTTGAAGTTTCCAACAACGCCACACCCCCAATCATACACCATCAGTTAGTTGAGACAAGGATGAGACATCCACATAAGTCTGAAATGTTTCCTATCCTATGACATCAAGCCCTTCAAAGATGATGTACTATGTGACATTGCACCACTTACATTTTGTGATTTTATTTTAGGACAACCTTATATGTAGAAATTCCATGTTTTTTATGATTCTAGGCCTTATAGTGTCATTGTTACTTCGGGAGGCCAACTCTATAGGGTACTTAAGCTAGTTTCAATTATTGCAGTTTCCTTGATCTTAACAAACTCAATGTCGAGAGGTAATCTCTCATATTTGGAAATTTGTCCTCTTCATGGTTTGATTAGAAGGTGGATGGAAGGTCACTATGATCACCAAATCCGTAGCATGATTCCTCTGTCACCTAAAGGGGTTCCTCTTCATTAGAAAGTTAGACACTCAAATGATTTGATACCTAGAAATACCTTACCTAATGGACCAATATACAGAAGCTCTCTTATAGAGAATGAGAAAAATAAAATGTTAGATTCAATACCTCATCCGAAAGGGCCAAATTTGACTAAGTACCTTACCTTGTGGGAGCCCAATTGTGTCAATGCAGAAGAAGGATGAAACATGACAAATTTGCATTGATTACAGATCCCATAACAAAATCATCATCAATAATCGATACCCAATCCATCGGATTTATGATCTTGTTCATTAGATTAAGGATGACAAGTTCTTCAACAATATTGATATTAGGATGCCATCAAGTCCTGATCAAGCAGACTGGTGTATGGAATACATGCTTCAAGTATAAATAAGGCTTTTTTGAGTGGTTGGTCATGCCTTTTTGCTTGAGTACTGCTCCAACAACATTCATGAGGATGATGGATGATATATTATGTCCATTCACAAACTTCTTTTTAGTCATATATCTCTATGACATCCTCATATTTATTCAAACTTGGATGAAACATTTGCATCACATTCAGTAGATCCTAAGCATCTTGCGACAACACAAGTTATACGTCGATTTGGAGAAATGTTCATTTGGAATGGAGAGAATTCAATATATAGGATAAATCATGAATGAACATGGTGTGCACGTGGACCCAACCAAGTTCCAAGCCATTCATGATTGACCATCCCCGATGACTCCAATAGAGATTCGTAGCTTCTTGGACTCACCAAATTTTATTGCGAGTTTGTGTTAGGGTTCTCTCATATTTCTTGGCCCCTGAGACAAGTGACTAAGGGTGGAGCCAAAGCCAAGTTTTCTTGGGGTGTGTCACAATAATAATCCTTTGAGGATCTGAAATGATACTTTTGCTTGACTCCAATCCTCACTCTGCAAGACCTGTAACAACCTTTCGAGATTGAAATAGATGCCTTTGACTATGCTATCGGTGTAGTCCTTACTCATCATGGACATCTAGTGGTATACCATAGTTAGACACTCTATGATTCTGTTTGCTGGTATCCCACCTATGACAAGGATATGTACCCAATTTTGTAGGCATGTCTCCACTAAAAAAATTACATCCTAAGGAAGGAGATGATCATCCATACTGATCACAAGTCCATGCAATTGAAGTATATGCTATAACCCAAATCTACACTTCTAAGTCTGTGAAGACAATTTCTCAACGACACTTAAAACATCGATTGTTGGACACAAAAGGACATTTTGGATGCAATATCCTTTGGTATTTGACTTTATGGCCTTGATGATTCACTGATTCCCTAGCACTTGTGAAGATTTATAACTGAAATTGAGAAGAAAACGCTCCTAATGCTCTATCAACCAACCTTTCCAATGCTTGTTGCCTTCAGTTTGCCATCGTTTTCCCCTAAAACCATGAAAATGCTCCTTCATTTGGTTTGTATGGGTCTGGAATGATTTTTCACCTTGATTCGCCAACATTTTTCCCTAAACAACCCATAACATTAATAAAATGTCTAAATTGGGGTAGTTTGAGTAACTACTCCTTCAATTACAACAAATTTCTACTTGATGGAAACTGCCTCCATTAACTATAAAACTAAGGGAGATAAACCATTGAGGGGACACTAACACTAGATTTAAGCACGAGGTCGTGTGAGGTTGAGTGGAAGGGAAAAACCCATGATACTTAAACCTCGCACTTCATGTGAGCTTGGTGAATAAGAAAGGTAGGGATTGTGAAATACCCCTCTTAGACTCCATAAGTGAACATTCAAACCCCTTAAAAGAAACATTGCAATTATCTTAACCAACTAAAATCCTCCACAGGAGGTCACAAAACAATATTTTAGTTAGGTAGGATTGATTGGGCTAGGCATCCATTAATGCCCACTAATCTAGTTTCATTAGCAATATTTTGAAACATAGCATTGTTGTCTCATAGAGTACTTACAAAATCCTGCTATAAGAAAGTGTTACAAGAAAACCCTAATCAGAAGTGCGTGGTGAACAAGGAGGTGAACGCCAAGGTATAGCTTCCTTGCTCTCCCCTGCAAGCCACTCAGCTTATTGTAGGGAGACGACACTATAACATGCAGGCCGAACTACTGATCCACACTTGACGTAAGGTATCTTAGTGGCCCAACTTAGGACATCACCAGGAAGCAATTGTGAGTGAAATTGAATCCTGAAGTTAGCTATTGCCTTTGGGAGGTGTTTCCAAGTCTTCTTGATTGGAACATTGGCCCCATTGCCAAGATAACTAGCTCTTTGTTACCTCCACTAGTCGATTGTTGAGTGGATACCATTATCACTATCAAGTGAGATTTTGAGAGGCCCAGTTACATTTGAGAGGAAGGATGTTAGGTATTCTAGGGAATTTACATTTATTTTATTTTTAACTAAAAGTTCACTAACACATAATAAAAAGAACCTACATGTGGGAACTCATGCACTAAAACCGACATTGCACATATCACTCACTTATCGCACCATTTTGCATTTGTTGTGGTTGGCATATTTTTTTCATTTGTTCAATTGTGTTTAAATTCCACTATCACTCTCATTTGAAATAAAGCCTTCACCATTGAGGAACAAAACAACATCCTAAGACAGTCTCGTAGACTGGAAGGCCTATCCCCTCTCTTGAGGGGTTTTATTACACCTTCTTTCCGTGTTTCACAAGGAAGGTACCCTAACTAGGAACGCTCCTAGGTTAAATTGACAGGATCATCTGGTCGAGGCCAAGCCTTTCTAGGTGCATTTTATCCTCTCAGAGAAAATATTAATTACACCACTTCTTCCCCATCGAAAGCAGTACCCCACTAGATTCTCCCCTTGGAGATACCTCAGTTCTAGTCGATCCATTCTCTCCCATAGGAGGACAACCATTTTTTACAACACCACCTGGGTCTCCCCCTCGTGGAAATCACATCCCACATACAATGGAAAGACTATTTGTCCCTACATTACCATTCATGTATAGTTTAAATCTACCCAATTTGGCCAAACTAACTAATGATCCCATTGATCATGATGCGACATGGACGGCTATGCCAAACAAGATTCCTTTTGACATTCCCAAATTTGAAGGAAAATAAGGAGACGATCCCATGAACCACATTATGTATTTCGACTAATGGTGTTCATCTAACAACATAATGGATGACCCTGTGAGGATTGACCTCTTCCAGTGTACCCTCATCGACACGACTGCAAAATGGTACGTAAATCTAGAAAGTGGAACCCACTCCACATTTGCGACATTGGTCACCTCATTTATTAGGTACTTTCAATTTCCAATCAAACATGATCTAGGCCTCGATATTCTCACTGAGTTTCGTCAAAATACTTCCACTCACATCGCGGTACACATCCATGAGTGGCGTAGACGTTGCACACTATGCAAGATCGAAATACAACCTCCCTTGTTGTTGGATTGGTTTATCAAATATCTCCAACCTATCATCGATAAAGACGTCGCCACATCCATGCCAAAAAGAGAGGAGGAGGCCATTATTAAAGCACAACATTTCAACCTCATATATGCACAATCTGGCTACCTTTACACAATCCTCCCTGATGTCCCTCAGCATCGGTCATTGGATCCTACACCTTTGGGTTCGTCACATTCGACGGATGGGATTATTGGGTCAATTTCCCATCTGGGAAAGGCTCCTCCTACCACATTAGTTCCATTTAACATGGTTCAGTATTACCCATCCGTGCCACCTACGTCGGTACCCCCTACACCGGTACAAACACCATCAATTGGTCAATTACAGTATGGACCATATAGTCCTACATACCCGAATGTTAGCCAATTAATGACGGTTCCTACATCACCAATGGCGCAAGCCGTTCCTACATACACTTCTTATGGAATTCAAACTGCATTTATCCCACCACCAAGATATAACCCATATTACCCTTTCCCATGCCCAATTGGTCAGCAACCTTCCCCCCACATGGGGTTCAACCTAGTTCAACCTTCTTATGTTCAACAAGATCAAAAATTCGTGCAATTCAATGCCGCAAACCCTCAGAATCCATAGAATCGGGGGAAGAATAAAGGTAAGAACAAACATAATTAGTATCTGGGACAAGGGGGAAATCCCCCTCCCCAACAGAACCAAAATACAGGTGATCCTAATGCAGGGAATAACAATATCCCAAAACAAGGGAAGAATCCCCCTTGAGAACCAATTATTGTTTCTCCATTTGCGGTGATTATGGTCATTACACACATCATTATACTCTTATCCCCGACTTCCAACAGTTATTGGAAGCCAAAAAGAAGATGATGGTGAACCATCCTCATGCAGACAATCCTCCCCAACCAAAAACCACTGTGTTACAACAACCCTTTTCCAATCAAGGGGTAGTCACACAACAATAAGACCCTCGCTTGCCCGACGATGATTCTTTCCAAAATATCTATACATTATACATAAACCTTCAGACACGAGCCATATGTTATGACGAGCCTTCGGCCCCCCAAGTGGAATACATACCTATCCCCTCAGGGGGCCCTCTATAGATACCACACCTAAATACACAACAATAAGACCCTCACATGAAAGCCACCCAAAATTATAGTATTGTGGACAACTTAGCTCAATCCTTTAAAGCTATTTCCACATTAGAAGTGTTATAGTCTTTCCCAACATAGCGAAAGGAATTACTCAGCGCACTCGGCGGGGATGGTCTATCCGAATCACACATCATGACTTTTGATGTTGACAAAGGTGATCCACGACTACCATCATCAGTCGCATTCCAAGTCCCAGTCACTGTAAAAATTATCATGATCCATCGTTGTATCATCGATGAAGGTGCATCCACTTGCATTATGTCCATAAAAGTATGGAAACAATTAGGATCTCCTGAGTTGGTACCATCGTCTATCGCTCTTCACACGTATGATGGGAGATCAACCCAACTAAGAGGATTGTACCAAAATGTCCTCATGGATATGGGGGGAAAGATGGTTATTATCAATATCGAATTAGTCGATGCAGAACTCGACTACAACATCCTCTTGGGGAGTAGTTATATGTATTCCATGAAGGCGTTAGCCTTCTTAGTCTTCTGAATCATGATGTTTCACTTAAATTGGAAGGTAGTTACCCTCAACCAGCTTAACTACTATGACCCTAATACCACAAGCAACCTTAACAATGTCCAACCGACTGTACTAGGAGATGATCAACCATATGTTGACATTTCCCTGGGTATGGACAAGGACTCCAATTTGTTAGGAGTATATTTGGGACCACAAACAAAGATCCCTACATCAAATGATTGCCTAATGTGCATAATTTTCACTGCTGAAAATGGAGCCGCCTCTACCTCAACACCATGATCAGCACCACTGCTGGGTCATTGCATTGAACAAACGTTGATTCCATTGGTAAAACCAATATTTCAAATCCCATTCTTGTATCCTCCCACATGTGTACAAGGAACACTAGTTATGGATCAATTAACTCTACCCGAGCTAACTTTGGGAATCCCGGTTTCATACCTTACACCACCCTTCCCAGAGATGGATTCCAAACCAGTCTTCCATTACGATTTTGTCCATGTTTCAGCTAGTATGGCTGCAAGGCCTGTAACACATTCGATTACGACATCCCAACCTATGATATCTATAACTACACCACAATCGGTAGTCGCTAAGACTGCCAATGGGGGCACCAAACAACCGAAGTTCAAAGGTCCCCTATTACCTAACCTGACCTCTAATTCAGTAGAAAATGTGAATCCTAAGGCAGGGGGCATCAACCATCAAGATTTAAAAACCCTAGCTATGATCAATCGTCCCCATCAAAGGGTCGCACTGTCGTGTTCTCTTTGCAGGAAGCTAGGCCGGAAAACCAATCTATGTCCTACTCTAATGAAGTTAAGGAATCTTCTAACCACCCCTATTAGCATCACCCACGCTCCACCAACGGTGAAAGGGGGCACACCTACCTCTCCTACATCTAAGTCCAAAACATTGCATACAATCCATGCATGTTCCATATGCACTGAGTACGGGCACTATACGCACCATTTCCCCGAACTCCCTCGATACTAAGAGGCATTGGAAACACTTCATCTCACTCAAGTAACGATTGGGGAACCCCCCTTCTTAATCCACGAGGTAGCATCCATTAACGTGATCACCACATCAGCGAAAACATCAGTCATGTTAAATTTTCAGAATTTAATTCAATCTAATCTAGGATCTTAACTGAGAGAACAACATGTACAACAAATCTACAGCATATCAATCATGGACACAATAATGCAAGAACACAAGAGACACAGAGTTTACTTGGGGAAAACCATAAAGGTGAAAAAACCCAATAACTTCCTCAGAGATAGATAGAGCAATGATACAACCAGAATACAAGAGATAGTCTTCTCCTAGCAGTAGAGCCTCCTCCTCCACAAGTGCACTACTCTCCAAAGTGTGAGTGAGAGAATAGAATGTGTAAAATGAGAGAGACACACTCTCTACTTATACACTAACTCGACTCGACCTTTACTCAACTAGGTCGGCCTCAACTTAACGACTTAACATAATGTTGACTGGGCCGACCCCCACTAGGGTGGTCTAATAACCCTTTGACCCACATGGCCAACCCCCAATAGGGTGGTCTAATGACCCTTTGATCCACATGAATTATACAGGGACGACCCCAACAAGGTGGTCTAATAACCCATCAAGTATAAGTTACGACACTTACAATATAAATGACGACACTTCCGTATAGAGGAATAATAACATGCCATAGGACAAAACCTCGAAAGAGCATCTGCTAATTATCCCAGGGCACAAATTACATGACATAGGAAAAACCTCGAAAGACTATCTGTAGATCTCCCAGGGCACAAATTATATGTCCTCCCAAGCAAAACCTCGAAAGAGCATTTTCCAGATATCCCAGGGTACAAATTACATGCCATAGTAAAAACCTTGAAAGACTATCTGCAAATCTCCCAGGGCACAAATTACATGCTTATCTGCACAACCTGTTCCATGACCACAGAGTATCAACCTGATACTCACCATACATCATCCTGATGTACACATGATCATCCTGATGTACACATTATCATCCTGATCATCATCACTGCAACATCCTGCTGCATGTCATCTGAAGCAACATCCTGAAGCTCGTCATCCATGATCATCTTGATCATACAATGCTTCTACCTGATACATACCAAGTATCTACCTGATACATATAATCATACATGATCCACCTGATACAAATACAAATACATGATACATATCACCATACATGATCCACCTGATACATATACAGATACATGGTCCAAGCATCCAACATGATGCATATACAAAAATACATACAAGTGATCCAACTGATCATATCCAAAATCCAACATGATGCGTACATACAGATACATATAAATGATCCAACTGATCATATCCAACATCCAACATGATGCATACATACATATACATATAAATGATCCAACTGATCATATCTAGCATCCAACATGATGCATATACAGAGCATTAACTGGAGCATCGTCCTGATGCTCATCATTCGGCGCTTATATCCACAGCCATGTGAAGGATCCTCCTTCCAACCTGCTTGGAATGGATTTTGCAAATGTGTCCATCACTTCTTCCTTGAAGTGTCATCAATATGAAGAACACCAAGCCTCTCCCTGAAGTACTCAAACTTCACCCTGGCTAGTGGCTTCGTCAGCACATCTGCAATCTGCTCGTCCGTCGCAATGTACAGGAGCCTCACAGCTCCTCTCTACACCATATCCCTGATATAGTGATATTTGATCTCTATGTGTTTCGACCTGTCATGAAACACTGGGTTCTCAGACATCCTCACACAACTCTGGTTATCACAAAAGATACCAATAGCATCCAACAGAAGATCAAATAACTTAGACAGTAGCTTCCGTAGCCATACTGCCTCACAACTAACTGAACAGGATGCAACATACTCTGCCTTAGCTGTACTCAGTGCTACGCAGGACTGCTTCCTGCTAAACCAAGAGATCACACCTGATCCCATACTGAAGTAGCATCCAGATGTGCTCTTCCTATCTGTAGCACTGCCAGGCCAATCTGAATCAACATAACGCTACAGGTTAAACTTTTGATTCACTTCATACTTGAGCCCATAATCCACTGTACCCTTTAGGTACCTCAGAACATGCTTTACAGCAACCAGGTGAACACTCCTCGGATTCGTCAGGAACTGGCTCAATGTGTTCACTGCAAAGCAAATATCTGGTCTCGTGTTCGTCAGGTACATCAAGGACCCAATCATCTGACGATACATAGTGATATCAACCAGCTCAGATGAAGCATCACACAGACGCTTCAGGTTTGATGCCATAGGTGTGGCCATAGCCTTGCAGTCCATCATCCCGAACCTCTTCAGGATCTCTACTGCATACTTCCCTTGTCCAAGGAAGATTCCATCACTCTGCCACACCTCCATGCCAAAAACAAATAGTGCATCATCCCCAAGTTCTTCAACTCGAACTCGGCAGCAAGCTTCCGCTGCATGTCGGCAATCAATCTATCCTCACATGATACAAACAGGTCATCCACATAGTAGTATCACTGGATTTCCTTCCTCAACCTTGTAGTAAAGGTTGGAATCCGCTTTATTCTTGGTAAATCCCAAACTGGATAGAAATTTGTCTATCCTACCATACCAAGTTATGCACATATATGACTCCCTGTCATGTGTCTTAGAACCAAGTGGCTTCTCTGCATACACTTCTTCTTCAACTACACCATTCAAGAAGGCTTTCTTGAAATCCATCTGGTGTATCTTCCACTTCATCACTGCAGCCAGAGCAAGTACGGATCTAATGGAAGTGTATCTGGCTCCAGGAGCAAAAGTCTCTATGCTACCACCTGCAGCATGCTTGGTCTTGTAGATCCTCTTGGAAGTCACTACAGACTACCCTTTGGGACTGCATCCCAAACATCTTCATGATCGATTGGTACTCCTCGATCATGGCATTCTTCCCAGATCCTGGGAACTTCAATATCTTCAATATTTTCAATAGATAACCTTGTTGCTGAACAAATGTTGTAGTCCTTCTTTTGTAGGTTATGGTATACGATCTTTCCTACACAACAAGTTAAATTGCATGATTAGAAAACATCTCATAGTTTTCAGAACAAATTCTTACACATAAATAAATATGTCATACAGTCATGCAATTATCTTAGCCAATGCTTCAATACAACATTTATCCATATTCCGTAACTTTCTAGATGCCTTCCAATCTCTACCAGAACATTGTTAAGAGTGTGCACAACTCCTAACATGTCAACAAAGAGGTTTCATTATAGATAAGTAGCAATGGAATGTTGTATAGTGCCATAGGCCACTTACCCATGTTTATTAGTAGTATACTGTTCATCATTGCAACTATTCTAATATGCATAATACACAACCTAATTTTAGGAACATAAGCATATACATCATTAAATAACATTATGTAAGAAATGACAATTCAAATACTTATCTTTGTTTGGTTGCTAGGTGGACTCCCTCTGAATCTTTGCAATTCCATTCTAATGTGGATTGTGAGAAGTGGTCAACTCCCTCTGAATATCTGCATCCTTGCAGAAACTACTAAAGTGTGCTCCTTTGCTTTCTTGCAGGAACAACTGGAGTGTGCTCCCTCTTGATCTTTGCTTCCTGGATTACTTGTTCTTGAACTTATATCCATCCTTAACCACTATGCATGCGTATTAGTATCATCATTGTGTTATCCTTGAGGTCTCATACATAATCACACATTTATTAGTATAATCTTAATACTATCAAAACACAATAATCTTAAACATGTATAGTCATGATCATTCACAGATAATAAACATTAGTATTCAAGGTTTCAGGGAAGTCTTCTTTTACTCATGCATATTCTTATTTGATCATAGGACTCTTCTGATTAGTTAAATCATCAATGCATAAACCCGTGATTACTCAAACCTATACCTTCATGATTCTTCTGGTTAGTCATATCATCAATTATGGTAAGAAACATAATATGCATACAACCATGACTATTCAAACTTATGACTTCATGAATAATCATTATCAACAACACAACAGTATAAGATCCTAACACAAGGTAGGATTCTAGCTTTATATAGGAAAAACATACCTGGATTAGCATGCTAGCTAGTTATGTCTAACATACCCGCATAATGTCTTCTGGTTCTCTTCAATGACTTGTGCTAGTAACCTGCATGTATCATAAGTTAACCATTGTAGAACCAAGTTATACATACCTCGAAAGTAGATCTTCTATGTGATCCATGATAATGGATGAATCTTTGTCTTCATGTCACCATGATCATATGTTCTTGAAGTAGAACATGATTTGTCTTTCTTGGTGTACCTTTTATGTTAGCAGACAACATAAACCTCATACAACGCCATAATGCATTAGTGCAATCATAAGTGTCAACACCCTAACCAATGAATATCTTCTATCATGCATTCATAATTTTGTTAAGGTGATACGACAAATCTAAAATCAAGATTGTACTAACCGTAATAACATGAAGATAAACATATCATAAACTTAATCATGAACAAATCTCGAAACATACCTCGATGAGTCATACCTGTCGAGATCGCTTGTAATCTTCTTATGTAAGGCCTTAGCCTCATCTCCCTCTGAAACATGAACTTCTTCACTTATGCAGGTGACCAATCCATCTTCTTCTAGGATTAACCCAATCCACTTGATTTGTAGGAACTAGATCTGGAGAAGAGATAGTGTTTGTCAGAGAAACCACAAAAATTCAAACTTTGAATTTCAAACTTCCGAAAGGATAGAAATATGCGCCTTGATGAGCTAATCAAGCTGGTATATTCAGAATTTGAAAATTGCAAAGTTTCACTCAATTTTGCCTTTGAAACTTCCGGATTCACTGGACGTGACCCCAAACTGGGGTTTGATGAAGCCCACTCTTCTTCCCAATCAAAATGTTTGATCCAAATCACTAAGCTTCTATTTTTATGAGGATCTTCCAGTCGTGGTCACAGATTTCAAAAATTCCCATTTTTGCAGAAGCCCTAATTTTCCACTTTTCTGATCAAAGTCCCGAACTAGGGTTTGATCAAGCCCGGCCTTCTTCCCAACCAAAAATTCTAATCTTGGTCTATAAATTTCGATTTTGATGATTTGCATTCAGCCGTGGTCTCCGATTACAAAAATTCCAACTTTATCTGAAACCCTAAATTTCGGAAGCCATGAATGAAGGTGCTAAAAAATAATTTTGTTTTGACAGAAATATGTACCTGATTGTTTCTGGTGGAACTCCAAACTTTTCAATCCACAGGGTTTGAAATATTTTCTTGAGATATCCCGGCCTGTCATCTTTCCATCCCGACAGGTCTGACCTCAATTGGATTCTCTGAGAGAGATTTATGCCAAGTGTCGTAACGTGACCTGTTTATGGGATAAAAAAGGAGAGCGCACTTGTACGGCTTTCCACATGTCACTGGTTCAACCTCGGCCTCTGAAAAATTTTCCTGTGATATTACAGTCTGTGTACTACATGTCACTTTTTACGAAATTTCATTTGGAGCTTCCTAACCCAAGTTATGACCTTTTTGCCAAGGTCACCTGTTTTTTACTCAGATCTGGAAGAGGCATAATCCCTATATTGTACAGATCATAACTCACAAAGTACAATGAATTAGAGGTTTTCCTTTGGACACAAGGTACATGGGGATCTGATATTCGACCTGTAAAATTTTTAGACCCTAAAACGTCGCCAAAACGGATTTATAGCGAAAGTGCTATGATGACTGGTTTTTGCTATATCAAGCCCTAGTATCGTAAGTGCAACAAGTGTCATACATGCCATATCATGCCTTCTTTCAGGCTAGCTCTGATACCATGTTAAATTTTCAGAATTTAATTCAATCTGATCTAGGATCTTAACTGAGAGAACAAAATGTACAGCAAATCTACAGCATATCAATCATGGACACAATAATGCAAGCACACAAGAGACACAGAGTTTACTTGGGGAAAACTATAAAGGTGAAAAACCCCAATAACTTCCTCAGAGATAGATAGAGCAATGATACAACTAGAATACAAGAGATAGTCTTCTCCTAGCAGCAGAGCCTCCTCCTGCACAAGTGCACCACTCTCCAAAGTGTGAGTGAG
Source organism: Larix kaempferi (assembly GCA_027924585.1). Classification (NCBI taxonomy): domain Eukaryota; kingdom Viridiplantae; phylum Streptophyta; class Pinopsida; order Pinales; family Pinaceae; genus Larix; species Larix kaempferi. Next base: position 27,732,780 of record BSBM01000093.1, on the reverse strand, counting down.
AAAATAGAGTGTGTAAAATGAGAGAGACACACTCTCTATTTATACACTAACTTGACTTGACCTTAACTCAACTAGGTCGGCCTCAACTTAACCACTTAACATAATGCTGACTGGGCCGACCCCCACTAGGGTGGTCTAATAACCCTTTGAACCACATGGCCGACCCCCAATAGGGTGGTCTAATAACCCTTTGATCCACATGACTTATACAGGGCCGACCCCAACAAGGTGGTCTAATAGCCCATCAAGTATAAGTTACGACACTTACAATATAAATAATGACACTTCCGTATAGAGGAATAATAACATCTCTATAGGAATACAACCACTTCCGGATAGAGGAATAATAACATCTCTATAGGAATACAATATACATATATGTGAAATACATTCTGAAGTTACATATACATCAACAAGTCACATATCCCACAGAAGTTGCATCAGTTGCCGAAAACGTGGTAGATCCTATAACGTCATAAGAACCATCTAATCTTACAACAACAACGCCAAACCATGAATGCTCTTCCTATGGGAATTCCACACATATTTTCCCTACTAGCGTGATCGCATGCATAATGGATTAAATCAACACTCAGGAAGAGTCACCAAGAACTCTTCTATCCACACATAACTAGACCTTTCTGATCTTGTGGAGAGACCACCCACTTCTCCTTTCAATGCCCCATTGTGCATGCTAAATGAAAAGCTCGTCTTGAACTAATGATAATACAAGATCAATTACAACCCCTCCATATAAATCTGCAAAGGTTACCAACTGAGGAAGTAACACCGATCTTACCAGATACCATCGATGTTGAATCTCCTTTAGCTGGTGTCCTCACTTGCAGTGATGCCTCATATTATGACGAAGATGCAGACCATCTACAAGCTTTACCCATAAATTAAAAAATCAACAGGCGCTTTTATGTCCCCCCGCGACACAAACAAGACATCCATCACCAACCTTTAATATTCGTATTTATGTCAAAAATTTACTTTCGTTTCACATTATCTCGAATTAGAAAGTACACTACCTCTCTTCTTAAATGCAGATAGCCTCCTAGTCGGATATCTACATAGGATATGCTTACGATGCCAGTCGAGGGTCCAAACATCTAGCATTCACTTCATGGGTTATATATTCCCCCTCCCATGCACTCCGCCACACCGACGAAGTGTGCTTGGGGGCACTGACAAATAACCAAGTAGAATATGATGACGTAATAGGTATTTTAAGCGATGCCCTGCACCTAGACATTCACCATCTGCAAGTACACCTCAACACACAACTTGTTGTGTTGCAATTGAATAATTTGTTTTGTGTTTTCAACTCGCTCCTCTTCCAAAAATTTCTGCACGTGCGCCTTCTCATTAGACAGTTTGAAACCCTAACTTTCACACATATACCGAGAAACATCAATGCATTCGTCGACTCCATCGCCAATGAGGTATTGAATTGGCACCTTGCACATAACCTGGTTGTGTAACCCTGCATACAAAGCATACATAAATACGTATATTTGCTTCACCTATGACTACACATACATGTATATCATCATCATAAAGTCTTAAAGTTGATAAAACATTCCCAAAAGACCAAAAAGGACCCCTCTCCACCCAGAGGAATCCTAAACCTAATTCCACCTAGATAAAATTAAAGAGTAAAAGGGTGAGGCATACCTGGAACTCATGGCTTGACGAACGTGCACTGGATCTCCCAGAATTACTCAAAATGTACTCTAGAAGGTCGGTGGCACAAAGTACAAATGATTTCAAAAATTGGGCCCCACCCCTATTTTATACTCGTTTGACCCAAACTTCCAATTGATGCCATAGACAAACTGCAACTCTGTTTCCAAAATTGTACGCACCACGATGACCATTTCTTATAGCTCTTTAACATGGAACCAACCAATCCGAATTCCCACCAATGTCACCAGGACACTATTTTCCTAGCCAAGTACCCCACAGGTACGCAATGTTTTGGTTATATGATTTTTGCATTGTCAATACCTTGGTTATGTTCTTTCCTACACTTGGGTATATGCACCATATGTGTAGGATCTTGATTGTGACAATATGGAGCTTCTTGTTTTTCCAGTATAAGAATAAAACTCCAATATCTAACAATGGGAGGCACGCACCCTACTCCATGTATCATTTCGAAGACGACATATAGACACTATTTAACCTTCGTTTATAATGCATCTTCCAGTATTCCTGATGATAACCATAGGTCCCCCGTTCATGACCTTGATGTGCTATCAACATCATGACCGTGAATAGCAAGTTCTCCCATGGGTGTGCGCACCATATCCATTCCCTCATCAATATTTGACACCCATGATGTCGACCCCAACAAGCCCAAGGAATTTGATCCAGCATGAAAAGACCCTCCCTTAGAGTATCATTTTGCAATTAGGCATTTACTCCACCAAGTAGAAACTTGCCATATTATTTGGAACATGTTATGAGAACGATTCACAAATCCATCTCATACCTCAATGAGAAATTTTTCCCTTCGCAATATCCCTCGTATCATCACCCCTGCAAAGGCACCTATGGGTCCCCCATATTTAGAACTAACCCATTCTATTAATTTATCCCACAGGTATATACTATATGGTATTAATTCATGGGGAAACCGTCTTTGCATCTACAAGTTAACCCCCACTTCATTTTGGAAAGCGTCCCCTAACCCACTCAAAACCGTGGGGACTTCTCTGATCATCAAATTGGTCCCCCAACACACCCAAAACTATGGGGACCCCACCAACATTCTTTATGTACAAACATGTTCCATCGTCACCTCACATTGAGGGAACACCATATTATTTTGGCAGCAACCCATGGTCGCCTTTGATCGATGTATTTGAGTCTCCATATGTTCAACAATATTTTTTTTTCCAATTACCGTCACTCATCGTTTTGCATCTCCATCAAATCCCTTTCATTTGCAGTTTGTCTCTATCCATTTCAATCTGTGTGATTCCAAAAGAAAAGTTTCCATCTCTACTCCCCATGTTTACATCGATCAAAGGAAGTTATGATCCCCATGATTATAAACTAGTCTTGTGTCAGGTCTGTTCGTCCATTAGTTGGTTACAATATGATCTTAGTTCTCAGGATAAGACTCTCATATTATCATGTGATTCGGCTCTCGTCGACGTCAAAACACTACATTTCGAGAGTTGCAGTAGTTGCAGTTGTACCTTGGGATCCATTTCAATCACTATAAAGGATCACCTTGAAATTAGTAGGAAGAGTCATTAGTGATCCCTAACTAAGTGGTTTCCCTTATGCTCGAAGTCAACACATCATCACATTAGGGGGAAATGTACTTTTGAAGGTAGCAGTGTTCACATTTGGAAATCATGGTAGTAGTCTATTTGGTATAAGTGAAGCTCTCATGCAGATTCACATACCAGTTTGGTACCCCACCCCAGTGGGCTTGTCATGGTCACCAGCAGTTCCACTTCTTCAACACTCCGTAATAGTTCTTGGGTTATTTACTCACACATGGATTGAATCCGCCTTCATCGATGTCCCAATAGTATAGTAGAGTCGAAACCTTAGTCCTCTATCATTGTAATCACTTTAACAATATTTCATGAGAATGGGTATACCTGCCAACAATCTTCCCCCATGGGAGAACCCTATTTTTCCACATATGCTTCATCCTACAGAACAAGAGAGAAACAACATAAAACATGATGCATTATCGGCTCTACAGTACCCTCAGAACCTCATAGATCAGGGGGCATCTGTTAACGCCTAAAAATCGCACACATGCGGCATTTCGACGATTCATCCAGTAAGGCGTCATCAACATAGAGAATGTGTATCACCACAGGAATCCTCAACAGATCCAAAACATATCATGAGCCCATAAGTTCCAAGTAACAATCAAAACAAAGGGGTAGCACAGGTAATACATAGTTGACCCACACTATAGTGCAAGTTATATGAACAACATCTGCTCTACACCTGTGCGGATTTTCTTTTGATAGCCGCGCTACTTTCAAAAAAACGAGAACACTCACTCCCAGTGGAACATTGAAGGCCAATTCCTCCCCAAAGATCCAAATTTGTCTCGTCACACACTTGGTGGCATTAATCAACCCCCCTTGTGTACCTTGGAGATGGTTCATGAAGGAGGAGAGTTAACATTTGTATCTAGTTGTTTGTTGGCCACTTCTTGGCCTATAAAAGAAATCCATTGGCATGCATTTTATAGGGATAAATCAGAGTGAGGTTATGCTACTGTATTTGAGTTGGAGCTTCCTCATAGCCCACCATTTCCTACCATTGTAAGCATTCCCAAGTTCCCTTGCCACCTTCCATCTAGGGGAAAGTGTTTCTCTCCATTGTTCTTCCATCTACTTAGCATTCAATTTGGATAATAAAGGCCTCGCTAAGGGATATTGTTGGCTTCCCTTGAATCCCACACCTCCTAGGTGTTGTACATATATTCCATTGGGTAATACAAGAGTGGTTTAACATATCTTTGGTTGTTGTTGAAGTTTGCATTCTCCCCCATCTCTTTCGTTTTATTATTATTATCAATATTTCTATGTTTGAATGTGAACTACATTAACAATCTCATGCAGGATCACTTGGAGGAATACCAACCAAAACCCAAAAGGGGCTCCAAGGACTAAGGCCTTGCTACAACCTACAAGGCTTAGCCCCTTACCAAGTGGAAGAGTGCACTTGTCAAATTTTTTCCACAACAATTCTAATGGCGACCATACTTATTTTTGTTCATTTCTATTTAAACTAGGTTGTTTTATGCTAAGTATATAATTCTAGGTATTTATTACTTGTGGGAGAGCAGGTATTCCACCTCTTGATTCCATAAATTGGCCCCATTACGACCACAATTTATATTTTTACAAAGCCGCGCGGTTCTCGGCATCTTTGCAGTGCTGACAATGCAGAAATGACTTTGACAGTTGCGCGTACAGTGCAGGTTACCAATGTTATATCCGTGCTACACCGCTCATCACACCCGCATGAAAGGTTAGTGTATTATCTGCGCTACCAGCGCGTTTGTTTTGTATTAACCCGTATTGTCCACGCGACAGAGTGTGGTTTAGCTGTGATACTGTTGTTTGTTTGATTTTTATCTACATTGCTTAGTTTGGCAGTCCAAATACTGCTTAATAGTGAACTTAAATTAGGGGTAATTCACATAATTACTTAATTTTTAAGTAATTAGTTCACCTAGACCAATATTAGGAAGTAAAGAGTTCATCTCTCTTGAAACTTACCTAGGTAACCAAATTTGAGGCTTTCAATGGGCCCCATTGTTGTCACTAGTATTCAAGACCATTTCTTGTTTATGCATCTATCGACATGTTGTTTTTAGTAGTATTGCTAGTGTAGAAAACAATTTTTGCACACAAGCAAGGTCCTAAAGACACCACTCTCCCAAAGTATGTTCTTCACCTCACACTTCATGTGAGCTTGGTGAATCATAAAAATGGTAAGAAGTGTGAAATACCTCCATTACACACTTGTCTATTAGTTAGAATATTTGATTTTTCAAAGAGCCATGAGCATCTCCTAGATTTAAAAAGTACAGATTACTTGATATATTCTTTTAGTTAATTTGCCAATAAAATCGTTTTTTGCTTTCATCATATGTGTTTGTACCACTAGAACACAATAAGAGGCATAAAGACTCTTCCAATCCTAGTATGCTCTTCACATCGCACTTCATGTGATCTTGGTGAATTAGAAAGGTAGGAATTGTGAAATACCCCTCTTACACTCCATAAGTGAACATGTCACGTCCCCATCTTGACCCTATTGCATTAAAATTGTAAATGATGTAATATTGTTATAAAATCGTGGTGAGGAGCTCAAGACCAAGGCCCTGCCATCGATTTAGTGATGCATATGGTTTACATGCTAACCAGACACATAGGAATTTCAAATATCATGTAAATATGCATTTTAATAAAATACCCAAAACTAGCTATGCAATGCAACAAGAGGTGGGGGCATGATTTTACAAGGAATTGGGAGGGAAACAATTCAAACTCTTGGAGCCAATCAACTCAAGCCAAGTGTCAATGAGAGATCCATAAAACCCTCAACTACCCATGTTGACTTTTGTACCCAATCATTCATTTCTCCCAAGAGTTGGTTGAGGTAGTTAATGCCTTGGGGAATGGGAGGTATGGCTGTCCAAATTCGAGTATGGGAAAGCCACCCTGCATGGAAAATTGTGTTGGGATTCCTTGGCAAGAAAGAGCCACGCAATTGCTCCCCAAGCCATTCTTCACCCATCAGTTTTGCTCTCTCATGAGTTTTGAGCTTCCTGGGCGTTTTTCCCCATCGAAATTATGTGTTTTCCTTCATTCTCAGCTGGGATAAGGGCGTTTTTGTGTTGTATACCAGTGGGGAAGAAGGGGAAACGAGTTGGGGTTCCATAGAGACTGTTTTGGCTACTGAATGCCTAGATATTTGGGGGAGAAATCGTTTTCCTCCTTGTGATTGTTTTTCCCCATCCCACAATCCATTTTTGGATGGAAACGTTTTGGGGAAAACCCCTGTCCATCTTGTTTGTAAATCCCATTTTTAAAATGTGTATCCATGTCCAATGATCTTGCTGTGTGAGAAAAGAGTATGTTGGGGTATGGGTTATGGGTATCCATTGCTTTGGCTTGAGCTTGAGTGCAAGCATCCAGAAAAGAAAAGGGTTCATATTTAGCCTGATAAACCCAGCTGTGGACTGGCTTGGCTTAGAGGCATTGAGTTTTTGGCTATGTATGAGCTTGAGCGTCCCCTTTTCCTTGTAGAATTCATGCCCAACTCAGGGGTAGTCTCTGGGTACTGAAAGAATACAAGCTAGGAAGAGACCTATGTTTGGGTGGAACGTTGCAACGACGTAGCTAGTTGCATGGGACCATTTCACCATAAAGATAAGTGTTCTTCTGTCTATGTGTTTACTTCTGAAATGTTATAATTTGATGATTATTTTGATATGCTGGATGAGCATGAAATGTGCGTGGATGATGTTTTATTTCTGCTATGCATGTTTGTTGAATTGCATCTACACACATTTGTTCTAATTCGTATGAATTTAATGAATGGGGTTGAGCATATGTTAAAGCCCAGGAATTGGTATCATGTTCCCTTCTAGGAATTGGGTCCGCGGGACGGGACGTGCAGTCAAACCCCTTAAAATCAACATTGTATTTGTCTTAACCAACTAAAATCCTCCACAGGAGGTCACAAAAAAATATTTTAGTTAGGTACGATTAATTGGGATAATCATCCATTAATTCCCACCAATCTAGTTTCATTAGCAATATTTTGAAACATATCATTGTTGTCTCATAGAGTACTTACAAAATACTGCTATAAGCAAGTGTTAAAAGAAAACTCGGATCAGAAGTACATCGTGACCAAGGAGGTGAACTCCGAGGTATAGCTACCTTTCTCTCCCCTACAAGCCACTCATCTTGTTGTAGGGAGACGACACTATACTGTGCAGGACTAACCACTGATCCACAGTTGACGCAAGGTATCTTAGTGGCCCAACTTAGGACATCACCAGGAAGAAATTGTGAGTGAAATTGACTCCTGAAGTTAGCTGTTTCCTTTGGGAGGTGTTTCCAAGTATTATTGATTGGAACATTGGCCCCATTGTTGATAGAACTAGCTCTTTGTTAACTCCACTAGTTGATTGTTGAGTGGATACCATTATCACCATCAATTAAGCTTTTGGGAGGCCCAGTTACATTTAAGATGAAGGATGTTAGGTCTTCTTGGGAATTTACATTTATTTTCTTTTTAACTACAAGTTCACTAACTCGTAATAAAAAGAACCTACATGTGGGAACTCATGCAATAAAATCCACATTGCACATACCACGCACTTATCGCACCATTTGGCATCTGTTGTGGTTGGCATATTTTTCCATTTGCTCAATTGTGTTTAAATTCCACTATCACTCTCATTTGACATAAAGCCTTCACCATTGAGGAACAAAACAACATCCTAAGACAATCTCGTAGACTGCAAGGCCTATCCCCTCTCTCGAAGGGTGTTATTACACCTTCTTCTAGTGTTTCACAAGGAAGGTACCCTGCCGAGGCTGCTCCCAAGCTACATTGATAGGATCATCTGGTCGAGGAAAAGCCTTTTTAGGTGCATTTTTTGCTCTGGGAGAAACTATTAATACCACCACTTCTTCCCTCAACGGAAGTAGTACCCTGCTAGATTCTCCCCTTAGAGATCCATCGGTTCCAATCGATCCATCCTCTCTCATAGGACAACAACCATTGTTTACAACACCACCTAGGTCTCCCCCTCGTGGAAATCACATCCCACATACAATGGAAAGAGAAATCGTCCCTACCTTACCATTCATGGCTACTTTAAATCTACCCGATTTGACCAAACTGATTAATGATCCCATTGATCATGATGTGACATGGTCAGCTATGCCAGCCAAGCTTCCTTCCAACATTCACAAATTCGAAGGAAAACAGGGAGACGATCCCGCAAACCACGTTATGTATTTCCACTTATGGTTTTCATCTAACAACATAGTGGATGACCCCATGAGGCTTCTCCTCTTCCATCGTACCCTCACCCGCATGACAACAAAATGGTACGTAAATCTAGAAAGTGGAACCCACTCCACATTTGTGACATTGGCCATCGCATTTCTTATGTAATTTCAACTGCAAATCCGACATGATCTAGGACTTGATATTCTCACTGTGTTTCTTCAAAATAATTCCACACACATTGCAGACCACATCCATGAGTGGCATAGACTCCACATACTATGCAAGATCGAAATACAACCTCCCTTTTTGTTGGATTGGTTTATCGAATGCTATCGCTAAATACGTTGCCACTTCCATGCCAGAAAGCGAGGAGGAGGCCATTCTGAAAGCACAACATTTTGACCTCATATATGCACAATCTGTCTACCTTTACATAATCCTTCAAGATGCCCCTTGAAATCAGTTGTTGGATCCTACACCTTCAGGCTCATCACATTTGGTGGATGGGATTATTGGGTCCATTTTACATCTAGGAAATACTCCTCCTACCACATTGGTTCCATTTAAAATGGTTCTGTATTACCCATCCATGCCACCTGCGTCGGTACCCCCTACACCAGTACCAACACCATCAATTGTTCAATTACAGTATAGACCATATAGTCCTACATACCCGAACATTAGCCAAGCAATGGAGGTTCCTACACTGTCAATGGAGCAAGCCGTTCCTATGTCCACCTCTTATGGAACTCAAAATACATTTATCCCTCCATCGAGATATAACCCATATTACCCTTTCCCATGCGCAACTGGTTAGCAACCTTCCCACCAATGGGGGTCAACCTAGTTCAACCTTCTTATGTTCAACAAGCTCAACAATTTGAGCAATTGAATGCCACAAACCCTTAGAATCCACCGACTCATGGGAAGAATAAAGGTAAGAATAAACATAATCAACAGCCGATACAAGGGGGAAATCCCCCTCCCCAGAAAAAATAGAATATGAGTGAACCTAATGCGGGGACTAACAATCCCCCCAAACAAGGGAAGAATCCCCCCCTGAGAGCCACTTAATGTTGCTCCATTTATGGTGATTATGGTCATTACATACATCATTGTCCTCTTATCCTTGACTGTCAATAGTTAGTGGAAGCTAAAAATAATACGATGGAGAATCCTCCTCAGGTAGAGAATCCTCCCCAACCACAAACCACCGTGTTACAACAACCCTTTTCCAATCAAGGGATAGTCAAACAACAAAAAGACCCTCTCTCGCCTGACAATGGTTCTTTCCAAAATATCTATACATTGGACATAAAACTTCAGACACGAGCCATAGGTTATGACGGTCCTTCCACCCCCCAAGTCGAAGACGTTCCTACCCCCTCGGGGGGCCCTCTACAGATACCACACCCGAATACCAAAAAAATACCACGGATCCTGAAATTTCTACTTCGGCGTACCCCTAATCACCCTCACATGAAAGCCACCCACAATTACAGTATTATGGATGACTTAGATCAATCCCCTGCAACTATGTCCACATTAGAAGTGTTACAGTCTTTCCCAACACATTGAAAGTTATTACTCAACGCACTCAGCGCGGTCGATCCATCCAAATCTCACCTCACGACCTTTGATGTTGATAAAGGTGATCCAAGACTACCATCATCAGTTGCATTCCAAGTCCTAGTTACGGTAAAAACTTCATGATCCATCATTTCATCATTGATGAAGGCACATCCACTTGCATTATGTCCGTAAAAGTCTATAAATTATTAGGATCTCCTGAGATGGTCCCCTCGTCTATCACTCTTTGTGTGTATGATGGGAGACCATACCAACCAAGAGGATTGTACCAAAATTTCCCCATAGAGCTGGGGGGAAATATGGTAATGATCGATATCGAAGTATTCGACGCAGAACTCGATTACAACATCCTCTTGGGGCATATTTATATCTACGCCATGAAGGCGGTATCCTCCTCAATCTTTCGTATCAGGATGTTTCCCTTGAACAACTTAACTACTATGACCCTAATACCACAAGCAACCCTGAAAATGTCCTACCGACTATATTGGGCGATGATCAACCATATGTTGTCATTGCCCCCGGTATGTACAAGGAATCCAATTTGTTAGGATTATATTCGGGACCACCGCTGAGTCATGGCATTGAACAAATGTTGAGTCCGTCAGTACCACATATATTTCAAATCCCATTCTTGTATCCTCCCACGGGTGTACAAGGAACACTGGTTATGGATCAGTTAACTCAACTTGGGATAACTTTGGGAATCCCGGTTTGGTACCTTACACCACCCTTCCTAGAGATGGTTTCCAAACTAGTCTTCCATTATGAGTTTGTCCCTATTTTGGCTAGTACGGATGCAAGGCCCGTAACACACTCGGTTACGACAACCTAACCTATGACATCGTAACTACACCACAGTCGGTATTCACTAAGACCGCCAATGGGGGCACCAAAAAACCAAATCTTAAAGGTCCCCTATTACCTAACCTGACCTCTAATTCAATAGAAACCGTGAAGCCTAAGGCAGGGGTCACCAACCATTAGGATTTAAAAACCACGACCATGATCAATCCTCCCCATCAAAGGGTTACACCGCCGTGTTCTCTTTGCGGGTTTCTAGGCCACACAACCAATCTATGTCCTACTCTACCAGAGTTAAGGAATATTCTCAACACCCTTGTTCGCATCACCCACGTTACACCAAAGGTGACAAGGGTCACACCTCCCTCACCCACATGTAAGTACAAAATATTGCGTACCAGCCACACATGTTCCATATGCACTTAGTATGGGAAATATATGCACCATTTCCACGAACTCCCTCAATACCAAGAGGCATTTGCAAAAATTATTCTCACTCAATTAACGATTGAGGAACCCCCCTTATTAATCCAAGAGGTAGCATCCATTAACCTAATCACCACATAATCAACAACGCCAGTCGCTCCTCCCACAGAATTTGTTCCAACTACCAAAAATGTGGTAGAGCCTATAACGTCGCAAGAACTATCTAATCTTACGACAACAATACCACACGATGAATGCTCTTTCTGTGGTAATTCCACATATACGCTTCCTCCTGGCGCCATCACATGCATTATGGAGCAAATCAACAATTAGGAAGACCAAGAATGCTTATGTCCACGTGTACCCATACATTGCTAATCCTGTGGAGAGACCACCCACTTATCCTTTCAATTCCCCATTGTGCACGCCGAATGACAAGCTCGTAGAAAACTAATGAGAATAGAAGATCAAGTACAACCCCTCCGTATAACTCTGCAAAGGTTACCAACTGAGGAAGAAACACCGATATTACCAGATACCATCGATGCTGAATCTCCTTTAGCCGGTGTGCTCACTTGTAGTGATTCCTCTTCTTCTTACGAAGATGCATACCATATGCAAGCTTTACCCAAAAATTAACAAATCAACAGGGGTTTTACCCCCAGCGACACAAACAAGAAATCCATCACCAACCGTTAATATTCTTACTTGTGTCAAAAATTTACTTTTGTTGCACATTATCTCGAATTAGAAAATAAACTACCTCTCTTCTTAAATGCAGATGGCCTCCCAATCGGACATCTACATAGGATATGTAGATGGTTCCAGTTGATGGTCCAAACATCTAGCATTTGATTCTTGGGTTATATATTCCTCTTCTCATGCACTCTAACACATTGGAGGGTTTTGCTTGGGGGCACTAACAAACAACCAAGCAGAATATGATGCCGTAATAGGTCTATTAAGTGATGCCCTACAATTGGGCATTGACCATCTGCAAGTACACCTTGACTCACGACTTGTCGTATTAATATTGAATAATGTGTTTCGTGTTCGCAATTCTCTCCTCTTCCAAAAGTTTGTGCATGTGCGCCTTCTCATTAGACAGTTTGAAATCATAACTTTCACACATATACCGAGAAATGTCAATGCATTCGCTGACTCCATTGCCAATGAGGTATTGAATTGACATCTTGGACATAACCCAACTACATAACCCTGCATAGAAAGCATACAGAAATACGTATACTTATTTCACCTATGACTACACATACATGTATATCATCATCATAAAGTCCTAAAGTTGATAAAACATGCCCAAAAGACAAAAAAGGACCCCTGGCCACCCAGGGGACCCCTAAACCTAATTATACCTAGATAAAATTAAAGAGTACAAGGGTGAGGCATACCTGGAACTTGCAGCTCGATGAACGGTACACGAGATCTCCCATAATCACTCAAAATTCACTATGGCAGGTCAGTGGCACAAAGTTCAAATGATTTCGAAAAGTGGGCCTCGCCCCTATTTTATGCTCGTTTGACCCGAACTTCCAACTGATGCCACGGAAAAACCACAACTCCATTTCCAAAACTGTTTTCACCACGATGAATAGTGCTTCGAGATATTTAACATGGGACCAACCAATCCGAATTCCCACCAATTTCAATGTCACACTATTTTCCTAGTTGTTGTTGCTGCAACATCCTTCCCCAAATTTTTGAAAATGTTGGGGCCCCTCCTTCTTCATTTTGGTAACAAATGTTTTTCTTTCCTTGAAGCTTATCCTACTCCAACTTGGCAAACTTCAACACTTGTTTCCCAAAGAAGTTTTCTCATTTTTTATTTTTTTAAGGCAAAGTCACCTTTAGCCTTCGGCGTAGTTTTAACCATAAATCTTCCGCCTTCGGCGCAAGTTTAATTCATAAGACTGCTGCCTTCGGCGCAAATCTTAAGCCTAACTCTGCCTTCTCGGCAGTAATCTTAACTATAATTCGACATTTTTTGGGGGCTCTCTTGCACAAACTTTAAATTTAAACTGCCCACTAATTGCACAAAATCTAAAGCTAACCTGACTGCTATAGGCGCACTTCAAGAGCTCATTTCGGCTCAACCATGGTGCAATTGCCGACATTTTTTTTTGGCCGCCTTCAGCGCAGAGTTTAACTTCATAAAGGATGTCGACACAAGAATCTTCTAAGTCTTTTCGACTCTTTGGCACATCTTTCATTAGCGCACATGTTGTGTGACTAAATCCTCCGTCGACGCGCATATCCCTATAACGGCCGCCATCATAACCGTGCCTCATCCTTGGACGCAGCCCCGAGTTCAATTCTTGATGTAGCCCATCGACACAAATTTTAACACTAAGACTACCGCTACATGCGCAGGAAATAGCCAAAAAAATCGCCGCTACATTCACTATCCCGTTCACTTGGTCGTTGGCGCATCTATTGGGCGCAAGACTTAACAATATCTCCTCCGCCCAGCGCGCAGAACCTAACCTTAAGACTCCCGCCAAATTCATACTCTTTGATAAAACCTTGCCGTCGGTGCATCTCTTGGGCGCAGGTCCTAGTGATAATTTCCCCGCCGTGATCGCAAGCGCTACGCTTAATAGTGCCGCTACACCAATCCCGCGCCATCGCAACTCTTGAGTGTTGAGAACGCCTTTCGATGCCATTCATTATGCCCGAGTGTTAAGTCGAACTGCTAAGCAGTAAAACCTGCAAACTTTCTAACTTACCTGATGTTGCTTATTTTTGATAATTAGATAACATCTGCGGTATGAATTGCTTATGATTATGCCGAATCTTTATTTTTGCCTACCTTAATTAATGCAAGTTTGACATGCTAGGAAAGCGCTACAGCAAGAAGAAAGGGGGGAAAAATTCTACCCCCAACCCTATTGGTCTGGCACAGCTGGAGCAAGGGGCAGCAGCATCCCAAGTCGGAGTTTCAAATGACATGAAACTAGGAGAACATGGGACAATTCAAAATGAACATGCTGCCAAATTACAACAAGAGCAAGAGCAAGTTATTCAATTGCAGCAAGAGGAAGAAAATGTTAGAGTCCAAAAGGAGCAAGAGGAAAGAACCTTGTTGGAGGAAGCAAACAGGTTAAAAGCAGTGATAGCCGAAAGGCGAAAGAAAGAAAAGGCTGATAAGATTGAGATAGATCAGGCTACACAAGCAAGTGAGCCTGTTGAAGGGAGCAAGCCAGCAGAAGAAGAGCGACCCAATGAGATAGTAGAGCCAGCTGGACAATAGCTTGCCTTATTCGATTTTAACAGTTGTTAATCGTATAATGTATATACAGACAACTATCCTTTCCTTGGTCTTTTGTAAAAGGATTGTCACGAATCATCAAGATTTTCTTTTTTGATATTTTGATGATAAATCAAATTTCCTAGGTTTAGGGTACAAGTGGCAGCTCAAAGAGCATTGGGTAAAACTATATATAGGAGAATGAGAGGAGAATTAAGGACTTTTTGCAGGTGAATGAAATTTCTTCCTTGTACGTGAACTACTTTTCTACTTGCTCCAAGAATTGGATTTTGCCTGGGAGATGTGTCAAGTGTGTGCTGGATTATTCATGTATCATTTACATATTGCTATGAGATCATTCTTTGCTATCAAGAATTGTTTCTACGTGATGAATGCTCTTACATTTTCCTGTGCAAATTTGTTTATCTCAAATGAGTAATGGAATGTATTAAATAATTTGAAGCTATCTTCAATATCTGTCATATTCTGCTGTAGACACATATTTATGATTAAATGGATATCTGTGTGATCTTTAGGTGTTTCTTGCAGTTTATTACTCATCTCTATAGTTTGCTCCTTGCAAGGATAGGTTAAATTTTCTTATACAGTTTTAGATTAATTTAGATTAGCTACCTGCATTTAGCTTAGGGCACTTGCATTTCATCTTTAAAATAAAAATACATAAACGGTGGATCGGGCCGCGACCGGTGCAAAGATCAAGAATATTTAAATCTTACGGTAGTCGGAAACGTTAACTGGACGGATTCCCCACACCAAACAATGGACAATCTAATTGGGCTTGCTTACCAAGGAGAATCCCTTGTTGCTTGATGCTGCGATTTTCAGGGCATCAACAGTTTTGGTGCTAGAAGGAGGGCCTACAGTGCATGGCTGACAGAGGAGACTCTTCCTGTCAAGCAGATCCTACTGAAAACCTGCTTGAGACAGCAATCCCAGGAAATCAAGAAAATCCCAATTCTGATTCTGAACAACAAGAAACGTTGTATGTTGCACCTTTTGTTGAAGTAGCTGATTTAAGAAGGCACACACGAGCTTATGTTAAACAAATCAGTGGCTTAAATGCAATAAATTTTCTCCCTAGAAGAAGAATTCGTAAAAGAGAAAGATAGTATACCCGTGATTCAATCCTTGTGCAGAGCTTCGAAGAGCTGGTAGATTTGTCTTTAGAAGAGATCACGCTGCCTCTAAAGGAAATCGATTTTGAAGATCCATAAAATCTTGGAGAAATTTTTACTCCAAAGAACACTCCACTTAATTCACCACACGATTCTCCACCTAATTCTCCACATAGAGCCATGGTTGTACCGTCTTGGAGAGCAAGGGGAACATTAAATCTAGCTGGGCCATTTCACGATCTGCCTAAAAATCCAGAGAAAGTTTTTCCCAAATATGACCCAGGTAAAGGCATATCTGATGAAGATCATCTTAAGAGTTTTTATTTAGCTTTGAATCTTTTAAATGTACAGCATGAAGATGTAGTCTGCAGAATCTTTCCATATACTTTTGAGCCTAAGGTATCATCCTGGTACTTTAGTTTACAAGCTAGCTCAATCTCAAATTGGGAAGAATTTGAGAAATGTTTTTTAAAGAAATATGGGAATCAGAAGACAGTAGCTACACTCATGAAAGAGTTGCTATCCATGAGAATGGAGAAGAAAGAAAAGTTTCAAGAATTTAACCAAAGGTTCACTACACTGTTAAATAATTTTAGTGAAGCAACTAAACCCGAAAAAGAATCTTTAGTTGAATATTATAAAACAACGCTCGATCCCCCCATAGCAATGTTTGTTAAAAGAACCAAGAAAACTACCTTAATAGAAAAATTTTAAGAAGCTAGGAAGGTAGAGGAAGAAGCAGACAACATTGCTAAACACGCTCTTGACATAGAAGCAAAGCCAACAACTACTAACAAAACCTTGCTGTTAACAAGAAACAAAGAAGAGCCATCGACAGACATGGAAAATGTAGTCAAAATGATGCAAAAGCTGTCAAATAAAATTGTAGACCTTGAAAAGGATAGAGTGGCTAGTACATCCAGGAAGCCTTTTAAGCCTTTCTACAAGAAAAGAGAAGAAAATGACCAGCCGCATCCGCCTATGAACAACTCTCCTGTTTTAAATTTAAATGAAGTAGGGATGGAACATTTATGCACTTTTCATCAGGAACAACACTCTGAAAAAAGATTTCCACAATGGATAAATTCAATGAGCTTAGTGATGAACCAAATGCTGGACTCACAAATTCTGGATCAAGACAATCCTCCAGAAGAGCAAACTCCCGAACCAGAAGACCCCGCCCCAGACACCACTATGGTCTTATGGGACTGGGTACCTTTAACTGAGCTGATGGAAGATGAACTCGAAGAAAGTCAAGTTTCAGCATTCATTATCACTACCCGTAGTAAGGGTTCTATCACTGATCCAAGCTCAACCACAACCAAACCTAAAGCCTCCAAAGAATTACCTAAAAGGCACATCACAGTTATTCCACAACAGCCCAAGGCTAACCAAATACCTACCAAACAACCAAGCGTAGAAACGACTCAACAAACTAAGGTAACCTTAAACAAGATAGACAATCAACCAAAAGTTGTAAAGGAATGTGACATGGGATATGATATAATCGAATACATAAAGAAAGTAAAAGCAAACGTGTCTATATTCGATATGTGTAGTTTGCCTCAGCAAAGAAAGAAGTTGTTACAAGCTCTTGAATCTCGATCGAGCGCTCCGTTAGCAGACACTCAAGAAGATTTTGAAATAAATGAAGCTAGTATTGGCGGGAAATCTAAATCCCAAACATTACCTTTTCTGTTGACCTTTGAAATCTTCAATCACAACATGCATAATTGTTTAGTAGATTCTAGGGCTTCCTCGAATGTAATGCCTCTGTCTAGTTGTAGAAAGATCAATGGGTATCCAATTCCATCTCCAACCCAGATTATTCAGCTGGATATAACTATTGTTAAAGTAATTGGGAAATGAAAGATGTGCTTATTAGATCGTCTACTGATTCTAGAGTGTGTCAGTTCATAGATATAATGGTAGTTGATATTCCGGAAGCTTATGGTTTGATCTTGAGTAGGGACTGGTCTACAAAACTAGATGGTTATTTTGCAACAAATTGGTCTCACTTATGGTTACCATACCAAAATAGGCAAAATCAGATCAAAGTACTACGAGAAATACACATGAAGTAGAATGTGACTAAGCTAGAAGAAAAAAATGAAGCGGTAGCTTTTTCATCTTCAGTCTTGGGAAATTGTTTCTTGGAAATTGAACCGGGTAATTATCAATCCGAAAGTGTTTTCCATGAATCAGATGAACAGTCCGATCTCCTTCAATTCTCCCAGACTGATGATATTGACTGTAATATAGTTAGCTTAATTGCTGATTTAGAGGATAAAGATACTAACTTAGTTAGATCAAAGAATGTTTTTTGGGTTTTGTACTTTGATGGTTCCAAGACTCAGGAAGGATCTGGGGTCGGTTGTGCTCTAATGGATCCTGATTGGAACAAGCACTTCTTGTCTTGTAGATTAGAGTTCGATTGTACTAATAATATTGTTGAATATGAAGCTTTAGTCCATGGTTTGAAGAAAGCCATCGGTTTGAATGTGAAATATCTGAAAGTCTTCGGTGACTCGGAAATAGTCATCAGAAAGGTAAGAGACACGATTCATTGCCTTTTACCACATCTGAAAGGCTATCAATCTGAGGTATGGGATCTAATTACCAACTTTGAAGCTTTTAATATAAAATATGTTCCTAGATTACAGAATGTTGCCACTGATTTGTTAGCTACCTCTGCTTCCAGGTTGGTGCCTACCAATAATAAGTGCTCTATTGAATTGGTTTTCAGGCCTTGCGTTCCAGATAATATAACAAATTTCAGGGTGTTCGATGATGACAAACAAAACATTAGTTTCCTTACAAATGAAGACATGTTTCAAGAAGCTGTTATAGACGACGAAAAACATGATGTTGATCTACAAAATAAGGATGCAGTCAAAGGAAATTTCATGCCTAAAGGAGTGAGATCACTTGAAAGTTTGTTCAATCTGCAAAGCAAGTTCAAGAAACCAAAAAATGTTAAAAATCATAGTTCTACTATGTAGCATGAATTGATAAATCTAGGCATAGAAGCTGAACCAAAATATGTCAATCTTGGTAGATGTTGTTCGCCGGGTGAAAGATACAGGTTCATTAAATATTTTTCGGCAATATAAAGATGTGTTTGCTTGGACGTATGAAGATCTAAAAACATATGATATTCGCATCATTCAGCATGTCATACCTATGAAGACAAGTGTTAAACCTTTTCAGCAGTAGCTAAGAAGAATGCACCCTGCTCTCGAGCCTTTGATTCAGAAGGAATTAAAGAAGTTATTAAACGCCAAGATCATCTTTCAAAGTGTGCAGTTCAAGTGGACAGATTTAGAGAAAGATGCTTTTAAAGATATCAAATCATCCATAGCCAATTCCCCCTCTCTAAGAAGTCCATATTTTGACAAAGATTTTATTTTATATACCTTCGCTTCAGATGACTCTCTCGCAGTTGTGCTTACGCAAAAGGTGGAATTAGGGGATGAATACCCAATATCTTTTATCAGCATTGGTTTACAAGGCACTGAACTGAACTATCCTGTCGTAGATAAATAGGCATACGCCGTATACAAAGTAGTAAAACAGTTCAGGCCATATATTCTCAAGAGCAGAACTAAAGTTGTAGTTCCCCATCTAGCCATCAGATCCTTGTTTGTTCAAAAGGAGTTGGGAGAAAGAAGAGGAAATTGGGTCACTGCCCTTCAAGAATACGATCTAGAATTTAAACCATCCACCATTATTAAAGGTCAAGGCCTATGTAAATTTCTCACTGAACACCCAATAGACGAAAAGCGAGATTGGGAAAACGAGGCCGAACTAAATACAATTGAAGTCTGCTCTATCTTCACAGCGCTTGAATCTTGGTACAGAGACTTAGTGCACTACTTGCAACAAGGGTACCTACCAGAGCATTGGAGTTCTAAGCAAAGAAGAGCACTCCGCTTAAAGTCGGCAGCTTACTAGATCATTGATGGAGTACTTTTCAGAAAAAAAATTATGACAGTATTTTTCTCAGATGTTTAGAGAAGGAAGATGCAAGTAAGGTGGTCAAAGAGCTACATGATGGCCTTGCTGGTGGGCATTATTCTGGAGACACCACAGCTCACAATATACTGAGGGCTGGATATTATTGGCCCACTTTGTTCAGAGATTCTCATGCCTATGCACGACATTGAGATGTATGCCAAAAAAGTGCTGGGAAATTACCCAAGGCAGCAGGACCATTACAACCGATTATCATCTCGGATCCTTTTGAACAATGGGGCATAGATGTCATTGGATAGATAAAACCAAATTATTCTGCAGCACTGGTATATCCTGACAGCCATGGATTATTTTACAAGATGGACAGAGGCTATCCCAGTGCGCAAAATCAATGAAGATGCAGTCATTAGTTTCTTGAAAGAGAACATCATAACCAGGTTTGGGGTTCCAATTTCCCTAGCCTTTGATAATGCTACTTATTTATCGTCTTTTAAAATAAATGAATTTGTTTATGAAAGAGGGATTAAATTATATTATTCATCCAACTACTATCCCTAGGGAAATGGACTAGCCGAGTCCTCAAACAAAAATCTCATCTGAATTCTCAAGAAAACTGTAATTGAAAACCAGAAAAGTTGGCACACTGCTCTTCCAAATGCTTTATGGGCGGATAGAGTCACTCCAAAGAATGCCTTGGGAGTTTCCCCATATACCCTTGTTTATGGCAGAGAAGCCATCCTCCCTCCGAACCTCTTACTCCAGTCTTTGCAATTAGCCCAAGCATCCCGAGGTACTAGTAGCCAAGTTTTGCAGTCTAGAATTAATAACTTACTGAAACTTGAAGAAGCTCGGCAGAAGGCTAGAGACCAATTCCACCAACATCAAGACATAGTCAAAAGATGGTTTGATAAAAAGAAATCCGACAAAAGAAAATTTGAAGTAGGAGACTTAGTCCTGAAGTGGGATCATCGGCATGAGGGAAAAGGAACGCATACAAAGTTCCAACGTCTATGGGTCGGCCCTTATCTAATTTCCGAGAAACTTGGTTAATCTACTTACAAGCTAAAAGACCTCTACGTAGAAGAAGTAATCCTTCCTCTCAATTGAATCTCCCTAAAGCAATACTTTGCATAGTCTCATTCAGACCTTTGTACATAAATAAATAGTTTCTTTTGTTTTCTTTTCGTTTCTGTCCTTTCCTTTCTTGTTTTTGTTCCTTGAACTTTTTCAGTAGTTTAGTATGATTTTTCTTGTCTTCTCACTTCCTATTTGAGTTTGTTTTCTTTGCCAAATAAAACTCATCCCAACACCTGGCGTAGGTGTGGAACAAGGGCTTTGACCAAAACTCGAAATCTTGAGAGACGTATTTTTTCCATAAAGAAAATAGCCCCACTACTTTGCCTTTACTGATCAATCTACTGTAATGTAGAGGTCGTGTTCTGTTTGGTCAAAATAACACCAGTTAAATGACTGATGATTCAATACTTCTCTCTCACTATCTCGAGGTCTCATCCACTATAACATTAATATCTATCCCAAGGTCCTGTTGCTATTTTGGATCCATGGAAAGGAAGCATGCCTCACAGGTGTATGGTATTTAAATGATCCCATGCTACACATAAAATCCAAAAGTGACTATATCAAAGAGTCTGGTTCCCAAAAATTCTCGCCTCAATTAAAGCATGGCTGAGATGAAGCAAAACTTTCAAATCAGAAAGCTGTTCAAATAATTCGGCTCAAGCAAAGTTCTTCTCCGTCCGTGAATCTTGAAAACCAAATAAAATCTCGCTGACACAAAAGGACATTATGAATCGAAGAACCGAAATCAAAGGATTGGATTTTTTCAAGAAAGTTATTTATGGGAGGCTCAAACAGCAAAGCTGCCAATTATAGAAACATCCAAAAGGGATGCAAATAGCATGGAAATGAGGAACAAACAAATATCCCTGTGAGGTATTGTTACGATCCTGTGGAGTCCTTTCTTAGTCAGAGCACCATAAAGACAGATTCTAAGGGAATTAACTTCATACTCTGGCCTTGAGAGAGTTGGAAAGAAGCATGATTCTACGTCTCCTTTCCCAAGTGATCAATATGACAAAGAGACCACTACATCCTTGAAGGTTGAATGGTGAGGCATCTGTTACACTTGTGGCTATTATTTTTAGAAAAAGTTAGTCTGATCTGGACAGGATTGTGTTTCAGAGATCTGTTTTCGCCAACGAATCACCAATTGTTGTTGCTACAACATCCTTCCCCAAATTTTTGAAAATGTTGGGCCCCTACTTCTTCATTTTGGTAACAAATGTTTTTATTTCCTTGAAGCTTATCCTGCTCCAACTTGGAAAACTTCAACACTTTTTTCCCAAAGAAGTTTTCTCATTTTTTTATATTTTTTTTAGGCAAAGTCGCCTTTAGCCTTCGGCGCAGTTTTAACCATAAATCTTCCGCCTTCGGCGCAAGTTTTAATCATAACACTGCCGCCTTCGGCGGAAATCTTAATCCTAACTTTGCCTCTTCGGTGGTAATCTTAACTATAATTTGACCTTTTTTGGGGGCTCTCTTGCACAACCTTTAAACTTAAACTGCCCGCTAATCACGCAAAATCTAAAGCTAACTTGGCCGCTTTAGGCGCACTTCAAGAGCTCATTTCGGCCCAACCATGGCGCAATTGCCAACATTTTTTTTTGGCTGCCTTCGGCATAGAGTTTAACTTCATAAAGGACATCGACACAAGAATATTCTAAGTCTTTTCGACTCTTTGGTGCATCTTTTGTTAGCGCACATATTGTGACTAAATCCTCCACCGATGCGCAAAACCTATCCCTATAACGGCCGCTATCATAACCGTGCCTCATCCTTGGACGCAGCCCCGAGTTCAATTCTTGATGTAGCCCATCGACGCAAAGTTTAACACTAAGACTGCCACTACACGCGCAGGACATAGCCAAAAAAATCGCCACTACATTCACTATCCCGTTCACTTGGTCGTTGGCGCATCTATTGGGCGCAAGACTTAACAATATCTCCTCCACCCAGCGCGTAGAACCTAACCTTAAGACTCCTGCCAACTTCACACTCTTTGAGAAAACCTTGTCGTTGGCACATCTCTTGGGTGCAGGTCCTAGTGATAATTTCCCCGCCGTGATCGCAAGCGCTACGCTTAATAGTGCCGCTACACCAATCCCGCGCCATCGCAACTCTTGAGTGTTGAGAACGCCTTTCGATGCCATTCATTATGCCCGAGCGTTAAGTCGAACTGCTAAGCAGTAAAACCTGCAAACTTTCTAACTTACTTGTTGTTGCTTATTTTTGATAATTAGATAACGTCTGCGGTATGAATTGCTTATGATTATGCCAAATCTTTATTTTTGCCTACCTTAATTAATGCAAGTTTGACATGCTAGGAAAGCGCTACAGCATGAAGAAAGGAGGGAAAAATTCTACCCCCAACCCTGTTGGTCTGGTACAGCTGGAGAAAGAGGCAGCAGCATCCCAAGCCGGAGTTTCAAATGACATGAAACTAGGAGAAGGTGGCACAATTCAAAATGAATAGGCTGCCAAATTACAACAAGAGCAAGAGCAAGTTATTCAATTGCAGCAAGAGGAAGAAAATGTTAGAGTCCAAAAGGAGCAAGAGGAAAGAACCTCGTTGGAGGAATCAAACAGGTTAAAAGCAGTGATAGCTGAAAGGTGAAAGAAAGAAAAGGCTGATAAGATTGAGATAGATAAGGCTACAAAAGCAAGCGAGCCTGTTGAAGGGAGCAAGCCAGCAGAAGAAGAGAGACCCAATGAGATAGCAGAGCCAGCTGGACAATAGCTTTCCTTATTCGATTTTAACAGTTGTTAATCGTATAATGTATATACAGATAGCTGTCCTTTCCTTGGTCTTTTGTAAAAGGATTGTCACGAATCATCAGGATTTGATTTTTTGAGATTTTAATGATAAATCAAATTTCCTAGGTTTAGGGTACAGGTGGCAACTCAAAGAGCATTGGGTAAAACTATATATAGGAGAATGAGAGGAGAATTAAGGACTTTTTGTAGGTGAATGAAATTTATTCCTTGTACGTGAACTACTTTGCTACTTGCTCCAAGAATTGGATTTTTCCTAATGAAAGCCTGGGAGAAGGCATTTTTTCCTGGAAGATGTGTCAAGTGTGTGTTGGATTATTCCTGTATCATTTACATATTGCTGTGAGATCATTCTTTGCTATCAAGAATTGTTTCTACATGATGAATGCTCTTACATTTTCCTGTGCAAATTTGTTTATCTCAAATGAGTAATGGAATGTATTAAATAATTTGAAGCTATCTTCAATATCTGTCATATTCTGCTGTAGGCACATCTTTATGATTAAATGGCTATCTGTGTGATCTTTAGGTGTTTCTTGCAGTTTATTACTCATCTTTACAGTTTGCTCCTTGCAAGGATAGGTTAAATTTGCTTATACAGTTTTAGATTAATTTAAATTAGCTACCTGCATTTAGCTTAGGGCACTTTCATTTCATCTTTAAAATAAAATACATAAACGGTGGATCGAGCCGCGACCGGTGCAAAGATCAAGAATATTTAAATCTTACGGTAGCCGGAACCGTTAACCGGACGGATTCCCCACACCAAATGGTGGACAATCTAATTGGGATTGCTTACCGGGGAGAATCCCTTGCTGCTTGATGCTGCGAGTTTCAGGGCATCAACACTAGCCAAGTACCCTAGAGGTACGCAATGTTTTGGTTATATATTATTTCTGCATTGTCAATACCTTGGTTATGTTCTTTCCTAAACTAAGGTATATGCGCCATATGTGTAGGATCTTGGTCAGGACAATATGGATCTTCTTGTTTTTCAAATATAAGAATAAAACTTTGTAATGTACCAACTAGGATTAGTGATACAAAAACTTACCGTCCTCAAAGAATCAATTAAAAACAATGGTCCAGGGATCTAGTTTGACTGTGGGTGGGAAAGAGAAGAAGATATGGATGGAAGGAAGACTATGATATATGTTAATACCTATGCACAAAGTACTGGGACCATTGATGGGTCAAAATCAACAAGGCTGAAATCTACTGCAATGCTCGTGGGCACCCCAACATATGCATACTAGTATTGCTCTATACTTTGACTGGAAGATATGGATGAAGGTTTCTGACTCAGGGAGTCTAATAAAAATGAAATATCAGTCAATAAAAATTCATACGTATCTCCAGCAAGTTTGAGTAAGTTCTGATAAATATTCACAAAGATACAAGCAAAATGACATTCCAGGATTGCACAACTAGTTAATTTCAGGAACTCCCAAACAATCAATGAAGGCTAACGAATTTATTATATCATAAATGTAATGGGTCATTTAACATATTATTTAACATCAGTAATAGAAATAAAATCATTTGGATCTATTCTCATTCATTTATCAAATGCATTCTGAAAACTAGTCAAAATCTAGGAAAATCTAGAAGGGGTGGAGAAAAATCAGAATATTTCAGACTTCTGCAATATTAAATGCCATGAATGATAACATAGGTTCATAATGAATGTAATTAAATCATATATGAGCCAATATGATTCTAAAAATATTACAAAAACTCCTTTCCTCTTCAACACAACAAACTAGCACTATAAATCAACAAGAAGCTTGGAGATTCGAACCATAGACCTCATGATACTTTTCTGAACTTCGAACCAGCCTTGGATCAGCTACATGAACTAAAATAAAACCCAATGATAATGTCTGAATGCCAACATCATCTCATAGGAATCAGGGGCACATCACCCAGCTTGGACTAGGGGCACATCTTCCAAGTCTCTGAGGCACAATTGCTCTCAAACCAAAACTCAAACGGACAAAAGATGTGAAAGGGGTACGCACTCATTCATTTATAGAGAGAGGATGACTTGAGGAGAAATTATCCTTAGCTAATGCACCCTCATGAGTGGATAAGGAAATCTAGCTTTCCTTCCTTTTCCCGTTTTGCTTTGCTTTCCTTCTTTTTCCTTTTCTGCTTTCTGCTTTAGCTTTTTTTGCTTTTCCTAGATTTTCTGATTTATCCTGCTTTTCTGGACTTTCCTGATTTTTCAATTTATCCTGCTTTCTTCTTTTGTGCTGCTTTATGCTGCTTTTCTGATTTGCTCCATCTTTCTTTCCTTTTTCCTGATTTTCTAGATTTGGTTTCTTTCTTCTTAACTTCTTCTTCAAGTCATCTACAAGTCAACCTCATCCAATAATGTGCACTAGTGGAGCATTATCCTCATTTATTTATGACAAAATTATTAAATGAATGAAAAATAATTATTCCATGTGCATAATAAACTTTAGACAAAAATTAATTCATACTCCTAATTAATTAAATGCCTGAATTCAAAATTAACCCCATCGGAAATGAAGTTGTCTCCTCAACCCAAGGGATTGGTTGGGTCAGGAACTTGATCCAATGATCACTGTTGAGAGGACATGACATTCCTCCCAACCCAATACTGCTTGTCCTCAAGCAATTTCAAACTGGGACGCTGTAAGATGTGTTCTCCTTCCCAAGTAGCATCCTCACTAGGCAGTCATTCCCATTGCACCAAAAATTCCTTAATGATTCTGCTCCTTAGCTTCTTCTCGCAGACCTCCAAAATATTCTCAGGGATTAGTACCAAATGTACTTCATCATCAATGGGTGGAAAGTCTTGTGAAACCTTGACTTGCTTCCCTATTGCCATCTTCAAACAACACACATGGAAAACATTGTGAATCTGGCTACTTGGAGGCAAATCTAGCGCATAAGCCACTTCCCCGATCCTCTTCAAGACTTGGTAGGGAACATAGAACCCTGGATGAAAATTCTCACCCCCCTTAGACTTCAATTAGGACTTGATATAGGGATTCAACCTCAAATATACCAGATCTCCTACTTGGAAAGCTCGCTTAATTCCATGCTTGTCTGCATGCACTTTTTTACTGTTCTGTGCTACCCGCAAGTTGTCCTTGAGAGTTCTGAGTATGTCTTGACTCTCTTGGAGCCAATCATTTACCTTATGTGTCTTATAGTCACCAAATATCAGATCAGAAAAAGTGATTGCATCATATCCATATAGATATTTAAAGGGAGACATACCAATCGAGAGATGAAGAGTAGTGTTGTATAATTGAAGCTCTTAGGAAGATTCACACACTAGTTTGGTACCCCACCCCAGTGGGATTGTCATGGTCACCAACAGTTCCAATTATTCAACACTTCGCAGTAGTTTCTGGGTTATTTAATCACACATGGATTGAAGCCTCCTTCATCCATGTCCTAGCAGTATAGTAGAGTAGACACCTTGGTCCTCTCTAATTGTAATCGCTTTAACAACATTTCATGAGCATGGGTATACCCGCCTCGTTTGTATAAAACCTATTCTTTATTACAACTATAATGGTCATCAGCAACAATATTCCCCCATGGGAGAACCCTATTTCTCCACATATGCTTCTTCCTACATAACATGAGAGAAACAACAGAAAACATGATGCATTATCGGCTCTACAGTTCCCTCAGAACCTCATACATCAGGGGGCATTTGTCAATGCCTAAAAATTGCACTCATGTGACATTTCAACAATTCATCCAATAAGGTGTCATCAACATAAAGAATGCATATCACCACAAGCATCCTCAACAGATCCAAAACAGAGAATGAGTCCATAAGTGCCAGGGAACAATCAAAACAAAGGGGTAGCACGGGTAATACACAGTCGACCTGTGTTGTAGCGCAGGTTATCTGAACAACACCCACGCTACACCCAAGCGGATTTTCTTTATATATTCATGCTATTGTTAAAATGATGGGACCACTCACTCCTAGCAGCGCATTGAAGGATCAATCCTCCCCAAATATCCTAATTCAGCTCCTCACACACTTGGTGGCATTAATCAACCCCCCTTGTGTACATTGGAGTTGGTTAATGAAGAAGGATAGTTCACATTTGGATCTAGTTGTTTGTTGGCCACTTCTTGGCCTATAAAAGAAAGCCATTGGCATGTTTTTTGTAGGGAGAAATCAGAGTAAGGTTATGCTACTGGATTTGAGTTGGAGCTTCCTCATATCTCACTATTTCCTACCATTGTAAACATTCCCAAGCTCCCTTGCCACCTTCCATCTAGGGGCAAGTGTTTCTCTCCATTGTTCTTCCATCTACTTAGCATTCAGCTTGGACAAGAAAGGCCTCCCTAAGGGAGATTGTTGGCTTCCCTTGAATCCCACACCTCCTAGGTGTTGTACAACTATTCCATTGGGAAATGCAAGAGTGGTTTAGCATATCTTTGGTTGTTGTTGAAGTTTGCATTCTCCCCCCATCTCTTTCATTTTTTTTATTATTATCAATATTTCTATGTTTGAATGTGAACTACACTAACAATCTCTTGCATGATCACTTGGAGGAATACCAACCAAAACCCAAAAGGGGCTCCAAGGACTAAGGCCTTGCTGCAACCTACAAGGCTTAACCCTTTACCAAGCAGGAAGAGTGCACTTGTGCAATTTTTTCCACAACACCTACTAACCTATAATAGAACTTGATACAAACTGATAATACCCTTGGAGAGTGTCCCTTGCTTTGTGAGGATAGTTGCACCAAGAAGGAATATCAACGAAGGCCTTGTTAACTGTTCTCGAACATTTGTTGTTTGGTTGTGGGACTTAATAAACATACATTGAAATTTGAAAGGCCCTTTGTTTGTTTGTTTGGATCCATTCCCTAGGAATTTTTATTAGTGGTGTGCTCTTTGTGCTATTTGTGCTTAGTTGGAATTTAGATATTTCGTATTTGTTGAATCATAAATCATGGCTCATACTCTTGCAGACACCAACCAATGGACCCCTATTCAAGGGTCTCCTTGTGCTTTTCCATTTGTTTGGGATGTTGGTATTCCCTTGATGGCCACTTTGAATCTACCTGGATTCACCCTCGAATTACCGGTTTGGTTATTTTGCACTTCCATTTTCCAAAATGCTCTTGATGCTTCTCAATCAAAAAATTTATATCAAAAGAATCAAAACCATATTCCTTCTTCACCACTGACATATTCTCCTCCTCCTTCTACTTCATGTGGTGAAAGTATTAGTACTAGTAACCAACAATTTAAAATGAATAGATGGAAGAAGATGCAAAAGCAAGGGGGTAGCCACCCATCCTCTGGAAGTCATGCTGGGGGAACTCATTCATTCATTGTGAGTCATACTGGAACCCACCCACCCAGACTCAGGAAGTCATGGTAGGGGCACTTATCCAGTCATTTTCAATCATACTGGAACTAGCCACCCAGCCTCTGGAAGTTAAGATGGGGGCACTCATCCAATCATTATGATTTGTATCGGAACTACTCACCAAACCTCTGGAAGTCATGCTAGGGGCACTCATCCAGTCACTATAGGTTATAATGGTAACCCACAATCAACCTCTGGAGTTCATGTTAGGAGTAAAATTTTATTCACTACAAGTCATATTGAAAGTATGGCATCAACCAATTCTAGCCATGTTGAGGACATGCCATTTATCACTGCAAGTCATATTAATGAGAAGTCACCAGTCACTGCAAGTCATACTAGATACAATTCATGAGTTACTGTAAGTCAGACTTAAGACATCAAAACAACCATTAGAAGTCATGCAGAGAAAGATGATATAGTCGACAAACCTAAAAAATAGAAGCTTAAGTTCACTTGTAAGCTTTGCGAGGGAGGGCACCTTACTCATTTGTGCCCTATACTTCTAGAAGTGCAAAGGGTGTGGTCCCTGTCTCAAAATTCTTTTGCTTATGAGAAACCAACCACTGCTAGTCATGGTGAGGGAAATTAGTCAGCTAATGCGAGTCATGTTGAGAGTATTTATACTATTGAGAAATCTAAACTTATAGGATGCAATCCTAAGTTCCCTTGTAAGCTTTGCGAGGGAGATCACCTTACTCATTTATGCCCTACTCTTTCAGAGATACAAAGAGTGTGGTCCATGTCTCAAGGATATTTTGACCTTGAACAACCAGTGATTTTCCAATAGTTTATTCAACCTTTGGTTGATGAAGTGGTTGAACCAATGCAATATTTGGTCAATCTCACTCTTCCTTCGGAGGGTGAAGTGGTTGAATCGATGCAATCTTCAATTGATCCCATTTTTCCTTAAGAGAGTGATGTGGCTATGCCTGAAGTCTTCTTCATTGCCCATTCAGATTTTTCTGAAAAGGGGGCACTCTATCCATGTTGAGTGAACCCATACCAAGATCTAGGATTATTTCCTTTGATTGTATAGTCTAGTTGGGCCTCATATTCCTTTGTTTGCACCCTTTTAGATAAGGGTTGGAGTTGGAAACAATACAACCCATCGATGCATTGTAGATGAAGGAGTATCTTTTAGTATTTTATCTGCCTATTATTGGAGACATGTAGGTTCTCCTATCCTCATTCCAGCTGTCAATCAGCCACTGGATTTTGATAGAAGACTTAGTGACCTTTGGGATTTATCCCTCAGTTATCTGTTACTTTGGGTGGAAACATTGTCTTAGTCGATTTTATGGTTATAGAGGGCCCTTTGAATTTCAATATGCTCCTTGGGCATGCTTATGTATATGCTATGAATGATATGGTGTATACGATCTTTCGTGTGATTCATTTTCCTCACAACGGAAGCATTTCCACTATTGATTAGCTTGCATTTGCTAATCCTCCTCATGTCTCGACTTTAGACCAGATATCCCCTTTGTATGTTCCTAGTGTTTCGTTAGACACTACCATGCCATGGTTGAATTATGTGGCGTGATTTCCCTTAAGTCGAATTTCTATTGAGAAGAATCCCTTGTGTTCATGCTTACCTTCTTGGGAATTGTTCCCAGTAATTGACCAAGTGGATAATCCAATGGGGAGATTGGAGTTTTCCTCCATCCTACTGATCCAGTTGAATGTTCGAACATGTGTTCTATATGGGATGATATACTTCCTTTTCATGAAGTTTTCCTAGATTCTATGATAAAATATGACATTCTTTTGGATATTGATGTCCTTTATAAAGATTATTTCCCTGTAATGGACCCATTTGCAATCAAATCCAGCCTCAATTTTCCTTGTATGATCTCCTTGATTATAGATCCCTAGACATTGGAATTTTTGAGTCTTTGGACTTTGATATTGAGTTGCAAGTCCTTGTTCTGGATGAGTTTGATTTTGTTACTAGATTTTTCGACTCTTGTGACAAGGAGTTTGTTCCTGTAGACTCTATTATTGATATTCCTCATGAGTATGATTTTATTGATTGTAGATCTTCAGCCCATGATACTATGCAGTTTTTAATTGTAAAATCTATCTTGGTTATGCCTGTTGTGGAATATGTTCAAGTTGCAAATACTTCTACCAAAGTGACCTATATCAAATCTTTATTTTTTTATTTTTTTGATATGATCTTGGTATTGTTGTTCCGTGGAGACATGAATTTCAGTTGGATTCATGGTTTCTTAGGGATCATTTTTTGCATGCTCTATGATCCGGTCAGGTATATTCAAAAAGTTAAATATAGTTTTAGGCTTCCCGTTCGTTATGATGCATTTGCACCTTTTTCCATCTGAATTTGTGATAGGATCAAACCTGTTGGATATTTGTGGTGTCTCTGACCCAAATAAGGCCAAAGGAAATGTAAAACCTAGAGAAAAGGGGATAAGATCAGTATAAAATAATGGATTAGGTGATATAAGGTTAGGCCAACAAGCCATACAACCAAGAAATTAAAAAAAAACTTCTAGCCTCTTTAAAAATAAAATGCATAAAACCCAAGCACAACCTTTTCCCCAATGTGCATACTATTGAATGCAAACTTGTTGTAGAAATAAACATTAAAGGTATGTGAATAAGATGCGATAATTGGAATCTATAGTAACCATATTTTAAAACATATAATTAGCCATGTTATCCGTAATAGTTATTGGATTGTAATATTATTGAAAACATGATTGTAAATACTCAATTGTTGTGATTATCATCATACCCATGTATCGATATGAGGATATTAGTACTTTTGTGCACGTGTGATGATTGGTGTGATTAACTAGTAAGTAAATAAAGTATCAATCCACACAAAGCATAGTATAATAGAGACACATGCTTCCATCTATATCCTTAAAAAAATCAGATACTGTGGTTGTCCCCTACAACCAACTTTCACTAGTATGATTTAGATTGTATGGATGCCTTCCCTACAACCATCAATCACCAATACAAATCATATCTATAATAATATAATTATATCTGAAACAATATAACATATAAACATTAATAAAATCATGTCTTCAACAATAGAAAAGATCTTCATACAAAGGTATTCTCAATCAAAGGACAAGGTGCGCTCCTTTAAGCACCAGAAACACTAGCGAGTCAAAATAGTCATAAATTGGCCATACATAAAGCTTTTTCAGTGAAACAAAAGGTGAACCTTACTAGATACATCTATCCGGATGTAATGGGATAGGTATCACAACCTAGAAATGAGAAGACGCAGGAGAACCAGAACATATGGTTTCCCCCCTCTCAACACCTAGAGAGCCACAATTGTCTATCACAAAGGAGAAGAGAAATAATAGATGGTAGAGGAGGTTCATAGAAATTCATAGTTTCAATGTACGAAATCCATTCATCCTGCTTACAATTACTGGCACTGTTGGAGCCTAGGCCGTAGCTATGGTAAAGCTGCGAATTTTGAGGAAAAAGCAAAAGTGTTGAAGGGAAAGTGCTAATTTTGAATAAACACCAATTTTTGGGCAGAAGGAAAAGGTGCGCAGTACGGTGCCAGATGGATGAGCTTAGCGCAAATTACAGACTGGAACTCGCGGAGCTCGCGCGCACACGTCAAAGGAGAATGAATGTGGCCGATTAGAAAGCTCATCTACCACAATAAATGAAGCGACGGAGTAGAGGGCTCAGCTACCCTCATTTAAGGCTAAGTACAGAAGTTATGGTTGTTCTGATCAAGGAAGAGAAACGGACCAAAGCATTGAAGACAAAGGACAAGGAGCAGTGAACGATGAAGCGGCGCCCATGCCCACAATCTGCGCCGGAAGTCACGGAACCTACAGGAAGTGGCGACGTGACTGCAAGCGGCGCCTATAGTACACCTAGCCATGTCCGTGGTTAGGGTTTTTGGGGATTACTGCTGGGAAAGGCCCACAGCTTTGTAAAGGTGCGACCGTCATGGCCACCTATATATATGTGTAATTGTAAAGGTTAGACATTAGTTAGTTAGCTAGCCATTAGATGTTGAGACGCAGGTTATCTGTTTGAGATAAGCTATCTAGTTAGTAAGTCTTCTACTGTGTTGGTAGGAGACAAGAGTTAGAGCTGGATAGCCGTGAAGCTAATCCCTGAGTTAGAGACAGTTTGAGTCGACGTCTGAACTATTGTAATCTCTGTAGAGGAAGAGACTAGATCGAAAGAAGGGCTCCCAGCTGTGTGCATGGAGTTTCCTGGAAAGATCTAAGGCTGCAGCTGTGTGCGCAGCATATTGTGTAATTCTATCCACTCCTGATTAATATAAGAGACTCCCGTGGACGTGGTTTCACCGTGGAGGTGAACTTCATAATTCTCGTTGTTATGATGCTGTGTTGTGTGATTGCATGTTTTAGTTCACTATTTGTGTATACATGAATATTGCGTTCTCTTTATGAGTATGTTAAGTAAGTTCTCAAAGCCTCCTTGGTAACTATAATCGTAAGTGTCGAAGAAATCTGTAGAACGTTGTCGCTGCAACGATAGAGAAATGCGTTACTGCGCTGGGCATGCAAGCAGAAACGATAGAGTAGCGATGCAGAGGATAATTGCCTTGCGCGCAGGAGTGAAGATACCGCGCAGCTTGGCTGTCGAGAGAGAGTTCAGCGCAGTTGCGCTAAGAGGTCTGCGGAAGAGTAAGACATTCCGCTATGAGGAATCAGAAGGAAGAGAGAGAAAAGTCTCCGCATCGCCTAGGTTAAGGAAATCTGATTCCTTAGCCCCCCCATAGCCACTTCGGGTGAGACCTCGAGCTGCTGCGCAGCTCGTTGCCGAGAGGGCCAGTGCGCCAAGGGGTTTTGTTGCTGCGCTTCATTAAAACCCGGGTCTGTCCAAAAAGCAGCCAACAAATGGTTCCGTTGCCTTGTGACTTGTTACTGTGAGACTTGTTATTTCCGCGATGTGTGAGATTGTTGCTGAAGCCAACAAATGGTTCCGTTGCCTTGTGACTTGTTACTGTGAGACTTGTTATTTCCACGACGTGTGAGATTGTTGCTGAAGCCAACAAATGGTTCCGTTGCCTTGTGACTTGTTACTGTGAGACTTGTTATTTCCGCGACGTGTGAGATTGTTGCTGAAGCCAACAAATGGTTCTGTTGCCTTGAGACTTGCTCAGCTAACAAATGTGTTACTGGAATCCTACAGCTAAATAAATTCAAGACTGGTTTTATTTAAAGGCTACAGAGTTCGCTGAACAAGAAAATAGAAGCTCTAGGCTTCAGACAGAAGACTGGTTGCAGAAGTATATCTATACTGACCTTCACGAAATTTTCTTTGTCACATTTTCACTTGAGTTGCATGCTTGGATAGCCAATTTAGCAGATACTAGACCCATTGTGCATGTTGATCGACCCGTCGCTTGGACGCCTGAGCTAGTCAGTATTTTGAAGCGGGTAGATAATTCTGTGTCCCGCGCAGTAGACTTTTGGTTGAATAGTCTGCTGGAAGGTTTCATCACTGAGTTTGCAGTAGATACAAGAAAGAGTTTCAGCGAAGCAGAGAGGAGTTTCTTCCAAGCACACAGAGGTAAGTTCTTAAATTCTCTGAACTTATGGATAAAAATGCTTCTATATGAAAAAGAAAAACTATGCATAGCTTCCGATGAATAGCATAGACAAGTAATGTCCGCAGATTCTGATAGTGATCCTGAACTTGTTGGTTGCACTCGTAGTGGAAAACGGTATAAAGTAGGCATTGACCAGCATTCTTTTGAGTCTAGCCCAGAAGATAGTCAAGTTCCTCGAGCAAGCCATATAGAGAGACAAGGGAGTGTTCATATCCCTTATCACCCCTTCACACTGCAAAAGCCAGACGGAGCTCAGTATAACCCCACAGTAACAC
The DNA here is from genome assembly GCA_027924585.1 of Larix kaempferi. Lineage (NCBI taxonomy): Eukaryota > Viridiplantae > Streptophyta > Pinopsida > Pinales > Pinaceae > Larix > Larix kaempferi. Next base: position 27,697,943 of record BSBM01000093.1, on the reverse strand, counting down.
CTTCTAGTAGCCCGCACGGTACTTCTAGTACCTCTGTACCACCTTTGTTCAACCATCCCGGAGGCACTGCTACAGCACCTCCACCTCAACCTAGCGCAAGAAGGATGGGTGATGACATGAAGCTACCAACTTTTAGAGGAACAGGGATAGAAGACCCTGAGCAGCACTGGTTCCTATGTGAATCCATTTGGACAATTAAGCAAATTAATGATGATGCTGTTAAACTGGTTCAGTTAGCAACCACACTAAGAGAAAGAGCCTTAACTTGGTTCATGAAATACTCAGCCGCACAGAATAGGACGCTTGCTGATGTAAGAAATGCTATGATTAGAGAATTCAAGAAACCTAAATCAGAATCACAGTGTATAACAGAGCTCAAAGACATCAAACAGTTACCTACAGAGTCAGTATGGGACTTTGACCAGAAGTTCAAAGCCTTGATAGATCAAGTAAGCTTTGAGTTTGCACCACAGCAGCAGAAGGAATGGTTCATTGTTGCGCTGCTCCCACACATTAGACTTCCTCTTATGCAACAGAATCTCACTACTCAGGAACAAGCTCTAGAGATGGCTATGAAACTAGAAGCTTCACTAATTGCTGGAACAAGCAACGATGTTGCGCAGTTGCAGAACCAATTAGCAAACTTAACCTTGCAAGTGCATGATATTAAGAAAGGAAAGGATGTTAAGGAAGAAATTTGGTGTACAAAATGTAAAGCGCAAGGTCATTCAAAGGACCATTGTCCCGTTTTCATAGAATATATTGCAACTGGAGCACCTAACCCTTTAACACAGGCACAGGGGCCTTGGTGTGAAATCTGTAGAACTAGAGGTCATAGACCACAGGAATGTCACTTCAGAAATATGTACAAAATCCAAAGAATCTATATTGTAATTTCTGTAAATCAGTAGGCCATGATGAGAACAATTGCAGAGCATATGATCTTATGATGGAAAGAAAGCATGATGTTTATAAAGTACAATCAGAGACACAAGGACCCACAGCAGGTCCACAGTATGACCAAACTCGCGACGGCAGAGCATGAAACTATAGGGGTCGCGGACGTGCAACAAATTTAGGTCGAGGAAGAGGACAGATCACTTGTTATAATTGTGGAGCGCAAGGTCATTTTCCAAGGGATTGCCAAAATCCTACAACCATTTGCAGATATTGTAAATCTTATGATCATATCATTGAAGAATGCCCTCAGTTGATGGCTAAGATGCAAGCAAAGACGCCACAGGTCAATCAGAATATTCAGTTGATTGGAGCAGAAAAAAGAGAACCAGACCCTACAGTTAATATAGTGACGCGTAGTGGAGCAACCACTGGTGCACCAGAGATGGGAACTGGAAAGCAAGCGACGCAATGGGTGCGCCGCGCTAATATTAAACCAGCCCCACTTAAACTGCAGAAGCAAAAAGAAGCATTCAAGCAAGCTCAAGAGTATTTCTCAGATCCGAGAGCTTCAAGTTCTGTCACAATTCCGCATAATGATATTAGATCGCAAGTGCTAAGACAAGACAACCTGGTACAAGAACAGGCCACTACATCCGGAAGGCCTGATGAAGAGGATGCACTAGGCAGTGTCCATACTTTTCTGAGGAACTGCTTAAAGTTGTTGCGCAATGAAAAAGCAACTATGGAACTTCAACACCTATTGGATAAGTGTCAACAATCTGCTTCGATGAACACACCGCAGTGTGTTGTTCACCAGATTGGCAGTCACACTAGAACTGGAAAAGAGATGAGGCTCACAGCGCAGATTGACGCATTTGAAATGGACGAAGTCATTTTAGATTTGGGCTCAGAAGTTAATGTTCTCACCATGCAGACATGGGAACAAATGGGTAGCCCTCAGCTTACAAGATCTCCTATCCAGCTAAGACTTGCGAATCAGCAACGAGTCTCTCCATTGGGTAGATTACCCAATGTACCTATTGATATCGAGGGAGTAAGAAGTTCTGCAGACTTTGAAGTAATCAAAATTCTGGATGATAGTAGACCTTACCCAGCACTTTTAGGTATAGACTGGGCATTTGATAATTTGGCTGTCATTAATTTGAAGAAAAGACAGATGACCTTTGAGGATGACCAGATTAGGGTCATTGCACCGCTTGATCCTATTCAAGGACCAAGGTAAATTGAACCCATTCGGGCAGAAGAAGAAGCGCACCACATGGAAAGTTTGTATCAGATGACTGCTAGTCAGAGTGACTATGTCAATCCCACAGCAGACGGCCATATCAGTTGGCGATGTGATAGCTCGTGCACATCAGACTCAGACGCAGGATTGGAAAACTGGCAGAATCGTTTACATGAGGTTTCTGCGAGGCGTTGCGCCATGATGACTAAATCCATTCGATGGATTGGCACAGAAGTGACCGACACTCCAATTTTTGATGGTTTAACTGAAGTAAGTAAATTCATACATACATATGAACAGCAGATTCCAGATGAGCAGCGCATACAAGCTTTGGATGTCGCACTGCACGCTACACCCGCAAGATGGTGGGGTGCACATAAAGAGAATATTTACACATGGCAAGACTGTTGTAGATTGATACTGCGCATATTTCAGGACACTACAGCATAAGTGTTGCGCAAATATGATGGACAGAGTGACCCCAGGTCACACGTTGAAGCATGTATTCAACAATGGTCAGATAGTCCGGAAGATGAGTGGGTTCACCTATTCATCCACATGTTGGATACAGTTCCAAGGAACTGGTACACTGAAACAGAATTGCGCAGAGGCACTATCACTTGGTCTCTTATGATAGAAAGTTTTCAACTTACCTTCAGTTTTGAATCAGAACACCCAAGCATCGACCACGCTTTAAAGTGTATTAAAAAGAAGGTATTTGAACAATGTTCATTACCGGAATATTCCCAACCAGATTGGGCTGTCCAGATAGAACATGCCCTGGAATGCTATAATTTCACTACTGAAGAAGAGGAAGATGATCCTCGCAACATCAATATTCCAGAATCAGAAGGGACACGCAATGTTGAAGGTCCTCAGCTTGATATCCCTGCCATTACAAAACACATCAAGCTCAAAAAGATTAACATTGGTACAGAAGCCGAACCCAAGTTTGCTTCTATCGGAGATTATTGGGATGATGAAACTGTTGGCCATATTTCAGATTTATTACGTGACTACCAGGATATCTTTCCTACCAAGTTCACAGAAATGAAAGGCATCCTAGGAGACTTAGGAGTGATGCGCATACCTCTGAAAGCAGACGCCAAGCCAGTAAAACAACGCCCGTATAGATTGAATCCGCGATATAAAGAAAAGGTTAAAGAAGAAATTGATAAGATGCTCGTAGCAGGTATCATTGAACCAGTAGAGGAAAGTGATTGGATTAGTCCTATGGTCGTACAAGAGAAGAAGACAAAAGGCGAAATAAGAATCTGTGTGGACTTGCGCAAGCTGAATGACGCATCAGCGCATGATCCATTTCCTACTCCTTTTACAGACGAAGTGCTTGATAATGTTGGAGGACAAGAGGCTTACTCCTTCACTGATGGCTTTTCCGGATACCATCAGATCAAAATCCATCCAGACGACCGCCATAAGATGACTTTTGCGACTGAATGGGGCTCATTCCAGTATACGGTAATGCCCTTTGGTCTTAAAAACGTTCCTGCTATATTCTCTCGAGTTATTGTTGCTGTATTTAAAGAATTCATTCATAAGTTTCTAGAAGTCTATTTTGATGATTGGACTGTGTTTGGTTTACTAAAGAACCATATAGGGAACCTGCGCATGATGTTAGAAAAATGTAGACAGTATCAAATTTCCCTTAACTTGAAAAAATGTATCTTCTGTGCTCCTTTTGGTATTTTGTTGGGACATATTGTATGCATACAAGGACTCCTGATGGATCCTGCGAAGGTTGCCATCATTGCTAATTTACCTGCGCCCAACTCAGTCAAACAATTGCGCACTACATTGGGACATACAGGGTACTACAGAAAATTTATCAAAGGCTATGCAAAGATCACAGCACCTATGGAAAGATTGCTGAAAAAGGATTCGAAATTCCAATGGATAGAAGAATGCCAACAGAGCTTGGATACACTTAAAGAAAAGATGATCACTGTGCCAATTCTAGTTTTCCCAGACTGGAGAAAACCCTTTCATGTTCATGTAGATGCTTCTTCCATAGCATTGGGGGTCGTGCTTACACAACCGGGAGAAGGAGGTATTGACCACCCGATTGCTTACTCCAGCAGAAAGCTGTCCACAGCTGAGAAGAACTACACAACTACAGAAAGAGAAGGACTAGCTATGGTGTATGCCCTACAGAAGTTCAGACACTACCTACTGGGCGCACATTTTAAAATGTATACTGACCATTCTGCTTTGAAATATTTGGTCAATAAGCCAGTGTTAGGGGGAAGAATTTGCAGATGGCTACTGCTCTTCCAGGAGTATGATTTTGAGGTTATTGTAAAGCCAGGTAGATTGAATGCAGGACCTGACCACTTATCTAGGCTAGAGTCGGGGGAGGAACCTACAAATCTGGAGGACAATCTGCCTGATGCGCAGCTGTTTTCTGTTCAAGCAGCAGATGAACATTATTCCAATATCCTTGAGTTTCTCACTACCGGGCAAGCGCCGGCTAAGTTTACAATCCAGCAGAAGAAGAAACTTGTTGTCAAAGCCGCAGACTTCACTTTGATAGCAGGCCAGCTCTACAAGCTGGGCCCCGACGAAGTCTTGCGCAGATGTATCCTACCGCATGAGAAGAACTCCATCATCGCAGAAGCGCACTCAGGAACTGCAGGAGTCCATTTCACAGGAAAGTCGACTGCGCAAAAGATCTTAGCCGCAAGTCTTTGGTGGCCGACATTGCACAAGGATACTAAGGAATTCTGCAAATGTTGCGATGTGTGCCAGCGAACAGGAAAACCCTCAAGGAGAGATGAAATGCCGCTAAGACCCCAGATAACACTGCGTGCTTTTGATAAATGGGCCATTGATTTTGTAGGACCTATCAACCCACCAGGAAAAAGAACCGGTGCAAGATACATCATTACAGCTACTGAATACCTCACCAGATGGGCTGAGGCTAAGCCAATTAAGAACTACGACGTTGCCACTGCCGCGCAGTTCATTTTTGAGAACATTATCACTAGATTTGGATGCCCACTAATTCTAATGAGTGATCAGGGTACACATTTCCTCAATGAGACTATAGAGGTCCTTACTGAAGAATTCCAAATTAGTCACCATAAGAGTACACCCTACCACCCTCAAGCTAATGGTACGGTGGAGGCATTCAATAAGATTCTCGAGAATGCCCTAACGAAGATTTGTAATCAACAAAGAGATGATTGGGACCTTAGAGTCACAGCTATACTATGGGCTTACAGAACCACATGCAAGAAACTAACAGGTCACACACCTTTCAGTTTGGTGTATGGACAAGAAGCAGTTATGCCCATGGAATACATTGTTCCCAGTCTAAGAATTGCGCAAATCACAGAAATGGCAGATACTGATACTATGAGTGAAAGACTTTCACAATTGCTTGCCTTAGAAGAAGACAGACTTTTAGCCGGATTCCATCAACAGGTACAGAAGGCAAGACAGAAAGCTTGGCATGACAGGCACATTAAGAATAAACACTTTGAAAAAGGAGATTTGGTACTCCTCTATGATAGTAAATTCATCAAGTTTCCAGGCAAGCTTCGTGTACATTGGTTAGGACCTTTTCAGGTCATAAAGATAACAGAAGGAGGAGCAGTTCAGCTTGCGAAGCTTAATGGAGAATTGCTACCTATAATGATCAACGGGAGTCAGCTCAAGCTTTATCGCGACGGCCACTCCGCCATGTCAACTTAATACAGTGCAAAAAGAAATGCAGATGTCCAGTGTAGTTGAAAGAGGCATCGCATTATCAGTCTACACGGAAGTCGCGAGACACTTTTAGTCTCAGGCTTCCCGCGCAGTTCCTTGAACCATCCGCGCATATCAATAAAGTTTGTTTTGAGCGAGCCTATATTTGCGCTCTTGCGAAGTTTTTTCGGGTCATCAAACCGTCGCTCTTGCGGCGTTCCCTGTGTCAAGTTGCCGCTTGAGGAGTTCTTGTTGTGGACCCCTCTATCTGCACAGTTACCTATGCTGAAATGACCCACCGAAAAATTTGAATTACAGAAGTCCTATAGCCGCTTTGAATATTAATGAAGGATAAGTTCGCCATTTAATTGTATCCGCTCTGACAGAGTCGGCTTGATCTCCCTAAGATTTGCATTTATGCCATGCGCCGAAAGCTTTAGCTTCCCCCGGAAGGCTGTCAGAACCCGTCTATCACAATTAATGCACCACAGAAGTGCGTCGGTAGGAGTCTTGTCAATTCATGCAGAGTCGCCTACAGCTAGTAACCCCACTTTCCCGCATTTACTGTCGCCTTTAGCTATAAATACCCCACACTTGTATATTTTCGGGTTACTTTTCTTGAGTTGCATAGTCTTGTTTGAGAATCTAAGTTATTGTTTTCAGAGCCGAGTTGTGCAGAGTGCTTCCTTTGTTTTCAGCGTTCATATTTCACGCTGTTTCGTCATTTGTCTGTTCAAGTTTTGTTGTCTATACCGGTTCACGATGGAGAACCTGTCTACTGAAGAAGTTGTTCATCAGTTTATGCGCCGAGGCTTAGATTTCGGCATGACTACTCCGGTGATGGCCTTGACTTACGTACACCCTGGTTGGACTGATCCTAGAAAGTCTCCGGGCACAAGGGAATCTCAGCAGCAGCAGCCGGATGAACCTGTCCCAGAGCCCTTGGCCACTATGGTGAATTACATTCTGCTGCGCCCAAACGATGCACCCGAGGTGCATATTCCGAAGAATGCTAAGTATCCGATTCCGCTGCCGCCAATGCCGGATACTGTGCGACAAGAAGGGTCCCTGCTTGGACACCTTCCAATGGTCAAGTTTTCTGATTTTAACTTGGGAGACTACAGAACATATCCTCAGTTTGCGCCAGATCGCTATCTGACAGTAGTTCACAATACCACCAGAAAGGTTGACGAATTCGCAGCAAATTTAGAGAAGTCTGGACTATTGAACTTGTTGAAGCTACCGCACTTCGGGCGTAGCAACGAAGTCAATGCAGTTGTTAAAACACTGCTATCCTGCCTTCAAGGTGGTTACCTTTGGCTGGGGAGGCCAATCGATTTGAACGTCGACTTAATCCATCGTATTACCGGCCTATCTAAGGTTGGTAAGGACCCAAATATTCATCTTGTTGGAAAGGACAAAGATAGAAAGTTAGCTGCACAGTTGGTGCAAAAGTACAAATTAACAAGAGGAGGTTGAGCTTATGACCTCACGATCGTTGAGGATGAAGCACTTAGATTTACAGGCAGTCTGCTTGCAGGCAGACTTCTCACAAAGTGCAGACCGAAGGAAGTTACTGGAGCTGTCGTGGAGCTCGCCATCGCAGCTGCGGAGGGAGAACAGTACAATTGGTCTCTCTTCCTCCTCAATTCTTTTTTGGAAGACTGCCGGAACGTCCAAGACACCCCCGGTCAGTTGTTCCATTTTTCTTGGCTTTTAATTTTATGCGCATTGGTCGGGTGGAAGGAGCCCCCGAACACTCAGTTCCTTCTGCGCCGCGCAGGAGAAGTCACAGGAATGCGATATGTCAATCTCTGGGATTCTAGCAATCCCGCGAAGCGCAAGATGAACCGCGCTGTATTTTGTGAATACTACCATCTCCTCAAAGATACCATTCAGGAAATGCCAAGGCTGAGTGAGGAGATAGCAAAAATATATGAAGGAAAGTTGGCCTTTTCTGCCGACTTGCATCAACTTTACCTCCACCCTTGCAGCATTCAAGAGGAATGGGCCGTAGGCCTTTACAGGATGACCACTGAAGATGTTGAAGAAACCATCAAGTCTTGGTCGGATGAATGGAGGGAGGCCGTCGAAATCGCACCCGCGATGCCACCTCCTACTGCGCAAGAGAAGGATAAGGGCAAGCAAGCCCCTGAGCAAAGAAGTGATGAAGGTTCGACAGAACCAGCGACCAAGAAGCAAAAGGTGTCGCATCCCCCTGAGACCATTCCCTCGGGGATCGAACAGTATTTACAGGAGCAATTTCGCGAGCTGCGGACCGCGCACGCTCACATCAGAAGTGCTCTGGACCTGCAGTTTGTAGAGTTAAAAGGTTTTGCAGGAAGAGTTGCGCAGACCCATGCGCCAGCATCTACTTCGCAGGCGCCACAAGTAACCACAAGTACCGAGCGAGTTGAAGTACTCGCAGAAAGGCATACTGTCATGCACATCTCGACTACAAGCATGACACTTCCGGATCCTCTGGCTGCACTACAGGTAAGCGCAGTTGGTCCCGTCGAAATAAATTTGTCTTTGATTCCCATAGAAACCTTGCAGCTAGTGCACGAGAAAGTTTCTGTTGAGTTGAGAGCTAGAGAGCTCTCTACCTTCCATGCAAACCAAAGACTGCAATCGCAGGAGATAGAGCTGAAGGAAGGCTACAAGAATATCTCCGAGAAGCCCCCACTTTATGAAGCACAAGACATTGGCATAAGAAACGCAGTTGATGAAATTGCCCAGGAGTTGCCGGCCTGCGAGATTCAACCAGGCCTTCCTCTGGTTGAGAAAGTTCAAATTATTGGAGGAAGGGTGAAAACCCTGGAGCACAAAATAGTTGCTATGGCTGAAGACCATAGAACGCAGATCGCCGAGTTAGAAGCTCGTGTTGCAGCGCATTCTACAGATGATAGGCAGGAACAATTTGAAGCGCTGCGCAGAACTTCCACACAACTGAAGAGCAGACCAGGTGAAGCCGAGAACTTGATGAACCAAGCTATGGAGGCTTAGACGGAGCTTGAGACGCTCCCTTTCAAAGTTGGTCTTTTGGAACAGGTACAAGCCGCAGAACAGTCCCTAGCTGTTCTGACTGAAGAAGCTAAGGCCTTATAAGGCTTAGCAAAAATGAGGAAAATGAGTGAAGTGCGCAGAATCCAACAACAACTGCACAAGCTCAGAAATGAAGATGCTAAACTCACCAATAGCATTCATCCATTTATGGATGAGTATGCTGACCTCGCTGCCCAAGTCGAGGCAAAGATTAAAGAAATTGTAGAATCTCAACAGGTGATTGATGGCATAACTGAAGAAGAAGCCACTGCAGAAACGGTGCAGACAGCTGTGGAGTGTGTCGATGAAATGGACTCCGCTATTGCGCAGTGGAAGAAAGCATTCACCGAGACCCAAGCAAAAGTAGATGCGCAAGTAAAGCGACCACACGCTAGTGCGAGTGGCTCGAGGGCGAGCCACAAGTAAGTGTTAGGGGCCTGTTGGAGCCTAGGCCGCAGCTATGGTAAAGCTGCGAATTTTGAGGAAAAAGCACAAGTGTTGAAGGGAAAGTGCTAATTTTGAATAAACACCAATTTTTGGGCAGAAGGAAAAGGTGCGCAGTACGGTGCCAGATGGATGAGCTTAGCGCAGATTACGGACCGGAACTCGCGGAGCTCGCGCACACACGTCAAAGGAGAATGAATGTGGCCGAGTAGAAAGCTCAGCTACCACAATAAATGAAGTGACGAAGTAGAGGGCTCAGCTACCCTCATTTAAGGCTAAGTACAGAAGTTATGGTTGTTCTGATCAAGGAAGAGCAACGGACCAAAGCATTGAAGACAAAGGACAAGGAGCAGTGAACGATGAAGCGACGCCCATGCCCGCAATCTGCGCCGGAAGTCACGGAACCTGCAGGAAGCGGCGACGTGACTGCAAGCGGAACCTACAGTACACCTAGCCATGTTCGTGGTTAGGGTTTTTGGGGATTACTGCTGGGAAAGGCCCACAGCTTTGTAAAGGTGCGACCGTCATGGCCACCTATATATATGTGTAATTGTAAAGGTTAGACGTTAGTTAGTTAGCTAGCCATTAGATGTTGAGACGCATGTTAGTTGTTTGAGATAAGATAGCTAGTTAGTAAGTCTTCTACTGTGTTGGTAGGAGACAAGAGTTAGAGATGGATAGCCGTGAAGCTAATCCCTGAGTTGAAGACAGTTTGATTCGACGTCTGAACTATTGTAATCTCTGTAGAGGAAGAGACTAGATCGAAAGAAGGGCTCCCAGCTGTGTGCATGGAGTTTCCTGGAAAGATCTAAGGCTGCAGCTGTGTGCGCAGCATATTGTGTAATTCTATCCACTCCTGATTAATATAAGAGACTCCCATGGACGTGGTTTCCCCGTGGAGGTGAACTTCCTAATTCTCGTTGTTATGATGCTATGTTGAGTGCTTGCATGTTTTAGTTCACTATTTGTGTATACATGAATATTGCATTCTCTTTATGAGTATGTTAAGTAAGTTCTCAAAGCCTCCTTGGTAACTATAATTGTAAGTATCGAGGAAATATGTAGAACGCTGTCGCTGCAACGATAGAGGAATACGTTACTGCGCTGGGCGTGCAAGCAGAAACGATAGAGTAGCGATGCATAGGATAATCGCCTTGTGCGCAGGAGTGAAGATACCTTGTAGCTAGGCTGTCAAGAGAGAGTTCAGCGCAGTTGCGCTGAGAGGTCTGCGGAAGAGTAAGACATTCCGCTTTGAGGAATCAGAAGGAAGAGAGAGAACAGTCTCCGCGTCGCCTAGGTTAAGGAAATCTGATTCCTTAGCCCCCCCATAGCCACTTCGGGTGAGACCTTGAGCTGCTGCGCAGCTCGTTGCCGAGAGGGCCAGTGCGCCAAGGGGTTTTGTTGCTGCGCTTCATTAAAACCTGGGTCTGTCCAAAAAGCAGCCAACAGGCACATAAACTATAAACATAACCAAGAAACAATTCAGCCTCCAAGGCACATAAACATGATAAAATAACATAAATAAGCATATGAACAAATAATTATCTTTAAATGGAAGCTGGCTTCAGCGAGACAAATTTCCTCCCAATCATAGACACAATCAAGTGCAACTCACTTCAACAGGTCACCCTTGAGCTGAGACCACATATCCACAGGAAAAGGCACACTTAGTCTAACAACTCTTAGAACTAGCCCCTTTGAGAATCACAATGCTTCCCACTACTACTTTTTTGTTCATCTCCACTGCTTATGGGATGTGACTCCCTTCATCTAACGCATCCCTTAGGATATCACCATCCCATTTACTGGATTCCTATGTGAGAACCTGGACTCGTAGAGTGATATAACAGATGTAGAGAGTAACAATTCACCAGACTAACTCTCTGGAATGGTCAAATAGACTGCTCCTTTAAAAGGGTCCTGCAACAAACACTCAATCACAACCTCAACATAGTCTCAATATTATCAACACTCATAAAAAAGTGAGATAAGACAAGGCAAGTGATCCAAACCTTAGGATTAGCTTCAATAAGGAGAGAGCACATGAATTTTATAGCACAAGGAGGCCAATCCTAACCCAAGGGAATCAACTCGAATTAGAGAGAGGTAAGGTTAGGATTCATCATGGAGACTTAACTGAAATTGGTGTAGTGGTGGATTAGTTTGGGAGATTACCCTTCTCGGATTAGCACCATGAGGAGTTACCAAATACCAAGGAGTGGAGCCATGAAGAGCACAAGGAGGTGCACTAATGCATAAGGGGGTTACAAAAAATGAAGGAGGCACATTAGGTGAGAGATAGGATCTAATAGGGTCATAAATATCTCATAAGGACAAAAATAGGGATGAATGGAGGAGTGGGGTGCACTTGTGGAGGTGGAGGCACAAATCAGGGAGGTTGAAACTAAATTATAGCTTACAAATCCTAAAATCTAGGGAGAAGGATCCTTTCCATACATAGCCTCGAAAGGGACCATTTTTAGAGATGCATGATATACATTATTATAAAAAACCTCTATCAAGTGTACATAATATTCCCACCTAGACGACTGATCCATAACATACAGTCTTAACATATCTTCAATCACTTAATTAACTCTTTCTATCTGTCCATTTGTCTCAGGGTGGTATGTTATACTCATGTTTAGTCTTGTTCCAAATCCTTTCCAAAATTTAGAAGTAAATTTCGAATCTCTGTATGATACTATAGCTTTCAGTATTCCATGCAATCTGGCTACTTCTTTCATGTAAATGTTTGCAATATTAGCTGCCTTGTGAGTTGTCTTTACTAGAATAAAGTGTGATGCCTTAGTTAACTTATCTACCACAACCATGATAGCATCATTTTGCAATCTTGTCTTAGGAAAATTTGTGATGAAATCCATTGTCACCACATCCCATTTCCACTCAGGTATTGGAAAAGGCTGTAACAATCCTGTTATATGTTGATGCTCAACTTTAAACTTTTAGCATTTTGTGCATCTAGCTATATACTCTGCAACACCATTCTTCATACCTGGCCAATAGTACTATTTTCTTGTTGCTACTACTATCTTCTGATAACCCAAATGTCCGACATACGAAACATCATGCATTTATTTCGGAACCATGTTTCTTATTTCTCCATAATTAGGCACATAAATTCTATCTTTATGCGTGAGGATTCCATTTTCTTCCAACTTATACTTATCAAATTTCTATGGGATTTTCTGTTGTTGAAATCCTTCTTTTACTTGCTGATAATGTTCATCTGAACATTGGATTCATTGATTTTGTCCTTTAAATATGACATACTAGCACTGATAGATGTTGCATGCATCACATGTATCTTCCTTCTAAGTGCATCAACTACCTTATTCTCCTTACTTTTGATGTGTTTGATGTCAAAGTCATATTCACATAAAATTTCCATCCATCCTGCATTCAAATTAGGCTTCTCAAATAAGTATTTCAACCCGTCATGATTATTTCTTAACTCAAACTTATTACCCAATAGGTAATGTCTCCACATCTTCAAGTCATGGATGATAACTGCAAGCTCTAAGTCATGAGTGGCATAGTTCTGCTCATGTTCCTTCAACTTTCTGGATTCATAACTGATCACATGTCCTTCTTGCATCAATACTCCACCAATTCCTTGCTTACATGCATCTGTGCATGCAACAAATTTTCCTTCAGGATCCGCAATCTTCAGAATAGGTGCACTGGTAAGCCTTTCCTCAAGTCATTGAAAACTATCTTCACACTTAGGAGTCCATTCAAACTTCACACCCTTCCTCTGCAAAGATGTGATAGGATGAGCTAAATTTGAGAATCCTTTGATGAACCTTTGGTAATATCCAACTAATCCCATAAAATATATTACTTTTGATACATTCTTTGGTGTTGGCCATTCCATAATAGCTCTTATCTTCTCAGGGTCTACTGAAACACCTTCTTCAAATATGATATGTCATTCTACCTTGATAAAAATAACACTTAGATTATGCAACTTTTGTTCTCTAAGCACTTACATTACTGATTTTAAATGTTCTTCATGTTCTTCTTTTGCCTTGGAATAGATAAGGATGTCATCTAAGAATACAATTACAAATTTATCTAAGTACTTTCTGAAGACTCCATTCATAAACACACGAATACTGTTGGTGCATTTGCCAATCCAAAAGGTACAACTATAAACTCATAATGTCCATACCTTGTTTTGAATGTTTTCTTACTGATATCCTCATTCTTAATTCTAATTTGGTGGTATCCTGATCTCATATCTATCTTTGAAAATACTTTGGCTCCTCTCATATGATCAAACAAGTCATCAATCCTTGGCAAGGGGTACTTGTTTTTAATCATTGCTTTGTTCAATTGTCTGTAATCTATGTAGAGTCTTATATTCCCATACTTCTTCTTCAAAAATAACACAGGAGCACACGAAAGTGAAACACTAGGTATTATGCAACCTTTGTTTAGTACCTCTTCTAACTACATATGCAATTCCTTCAACTCTGGGGTGCTCATTCTCTAAGGTGCTTTAGATAAAGGTACTATGCTTGGAACCAAGTCGATAGAGAAATAGATGTCTCTGTTAGGACGCATTCCTGATGATTGTTCAAATATATCTGCAAACTCTTGTAGTACTGGATATTCTTGCAGTTCTGTCTCTTTTCCTTCTTTTAGATCCTCCACATGAATTGCATATAACTAGAATCCCTTCTTGAAACTCTTCTTCACTTGTATAGATATGACCTATCTCAAGGATATGGGTCTAGGTATACCTTTGAATTTCACTTGGTTTCCTGCTTCATACAAAAAATTATATGTTTTATTATGAGAAGCAAGTATGGCATGGTGTGCATCAGGGAAAATTTTAAGAAGCCCCCCTACTTTTCTATATATAATAAATGGGCGAATCCCCATGATATATAGGAAAATATGAAGGATATTTATCCCCATGATTTATAGGAAAATATCAAGGCTATTTCCTCAATGTTATATTATGTATATATAATTTTTTGGCGAATATCTCATTGAATTATATAACTTTGTAAATAGTTGGCGAATATTTCACTAAAATATAAAACCTTGTAAAATCTTGGGGAAGATTTCACTAAATTATAAAACCTTGTGAATTCTTGGTGAATATTTCGGCAAGTTTCTCCATGGAAAGTCACGGTCCCCTGCATGCCCAATTATGCGGCAATAAATGAAGTCCTATCCCTCAAGAATGATGCCCCAAACACCCAAAAAAGCGTTATTGTCACATCATCGATCGCAAGCTTCACAATCCACATGTTTCTTAGGGAAACTTTGGATTTGAGGTGATGGGATTTAGAATTCTCCTAGATGCAAATGGGTCTCTATAATACCTTATAGTAAATATCAACTTCCTTCTCATGTGGACATTAAACAACTTGCAAAATGAGATTCAACCCATAAAATCTGGAGGAATGTAACTTCGACTTTGATTTCCATGATCGATAGAAGGTGAAAGAACCCCTAGCAACTGTCATTTCTGGAAATCAATGGTGAATGGGAGCTACCTAGTGATTTTTGTGGGCTAAAAGAGGTTTAAATCCATTTTTAGAAGGGCTAAATTATTTTATCTTGGATCGCCTTTTTAAATCGATGGGGATAACCTCATATTCATTAAAAATAAGTAAATAAAATGTGGGTTAATCATAGCTAATAGGTTCTTAATAAAAAATTAGCCTATTAAAAATTTAAAACCCCTAAATTTAGCCCATGGGCTAAGATTAGCCCCTAAAATTTTCCATGGTGTGCATTCAACCAATCCATGCCAATTAATACATCATACGAACCCAAGGGTATGGTGTTTATGTTTGCAAAGTTTTTCAATCCATTCATTTCTAAAGGACACACTTTTACAACTTCTGTGATTTTCCTATTGGCTTTGGTAGCTAACTATACTAGATTTGTCGTCTCAAGTTTACTTTTATTCAAATAAAATTTCTCAACTAGATTAGGTGCAATGTAACTATTGATAGTGCAATGTAAAATAGTTATGGTTTTATGAGCAATATTACCTGCTACCACAATCATTTGCGACTGGTGGTCCACTTTCCTCCCATCCAGGGATACATAGCTCCTATGAATTCTTCCACCAACATCCCCAATAGTTGAATCTTCTTGAATGTTGTGAATTTTATTTCTCTTACTCGGGCTCCGACTAACAAAGTGGTCTTCCTTGCATATCCAACATTCAACATGTGGTATTTTCTCTGAATTCTCTTCCCTTAGCTGTCCTTGCTGATAAGAATTATTGTTTATGAATGTCGAAGGCTAGAATCCTTTCTTCCTCTGCTCTGTCTTGTTCTTATTCATGTCCTTCCAATTATTTTGATATGGGGCCTTGCTCTTATTTTGTTCATATAGGTGTTTTTCCTCCAAGATGGATTCCTTAAGATTCTTTGGTCTATCATACTGGATTTTATCTCTATAAGATTCTGGTAGACCACTTAGTGTTGTAGAGAATTCATCCTACAGATAGTTAAACTCTCTCATGGACATAACTAAGCCCCTAGATACTTAATCCATGATAGAAACAAAAAAAATGGAACCCTAAACTCCTCGATTAATCATGCACAAGCATTCAAACACGAAAAGGAAGGAGAAGAGATAGATGGCTTGCCTCTAACCCGAAAGTTGTCCTAGCTCCAGTTCCAATCTTGATTTCCAAATCTCCTGAACCTGCAACATAAGACGGGAAAACAACCTTCCAAACACAATTGCATCAACAAGATATAATATCAAAGATTTTAGGTTTCCATGGTTTGCATTGTTAGGGTGGGATTTCGGATAATCCACGGTCATCATTTTAATAAAAGAGACATGACATGGGAGAACATGCCAAGTTATTATTAAGGAAGTTGAAAGTAGCCATACAAAATGCTATAATTGATGTCCAAACCAACAACACCTTCTTCCAAGATCTCGTTCATCACCCTTGCAAGACTCTTAAGATCAATATGACCTCCTCATGAGTATTATCCAAGAATTCCATGACCATAGGTTTGGTGTTTCCAAGATCACCCTCATAGCTCATGGATGTCTCTCTTCTTATAGGATTTGGGAGGCCAACGACTAAGAGGATATTATGGATTTAAGTGAGGAAGATGTGCATCAAGGATCTAAATCATGCCAAGGAGGGAATGTTAGATGGGATTCTAAGGGGGACCTCATCCCATAAAAATATCCTCGAGATCCAAAGTCAAAAATCTAATGGAAATGGTTATTCAGGGATTTTCACGTCCCTATAACTAGCAAAGCACGAAAAATGTTGTAACTTTCATGCCCCCATAGGCATGCAGAACACGAAAATAAGGAATTTTTACACCTTGCACCACTAGTAGGGCGTGAAAATATCTCTAGGAGGCTAAGAAGTGGGTTAGGTCAAGTGGTTTTCGACCCCTAAGTTGTTGGATTTTATTCCAAGTGTGACTAGGGAAGGGACCAACATGATGACAAAGGGTCCTAACATCCCTAGGAGGATCAAACATGATGTTTCTCACGGTGATATGACATAGAGACTCTCAATGGTACACAATGTGACAATTTAACGTGTAACAGATGCCCCCTAAAGTGTGAGGTGAAAAGGAATCTGATGGCCGAAACACTTTACCAATAATTAAGTCTGCAGGGATATTTGAAAGAGAGTTGGAGAAGAGTTGCAGGCAAACATCAACAATATGTCTAAAAAACTCAAGGCGGACATACCCATGCTCGGAAAAAGTAACTCAAATCATGGTTTCTAACCAATACATCGCAGATCCATGATAGTACTGACTCAACAATGATTGAAGACAAATCATGGCTACTAGACTACAAGAGTATATCCATGATAATACAATAACATAGGCACAACCAATACAAGAGTGGATATGTGTGACAGTACATCAATGAGGTCACCAACATAATGTCCATGCGGGAACCTACTCAAAAAATCACCATCGCAACCTGGATGTGCTAAATAGACTTCAGAACCATCCAGGGTATTCTACCCGATCCCAAATAGACATGAATCTAACCATGTGATTACAAGGTGTTGAAGTCAAACATGGTAGAAACCACTTGATTACCGGTCAATAATGTAAACCGTTAACAAGTGCGAGGGAAATCACCAATGATAATAATGATCCCCAAGGTATCACTAGTACATTCCAACGAATGTGAATAGATGGTTTGACGTCGCACTCGTGGAATCATTCGATCAGAGGTCAATGATGAGAACCTACTGTCGAATATGAGGAAACCTTACATTGAGGCATGCAAGTACCAAGGTACTAATGTGGTTCCTAAGTCTAATTCCTGGATGATGTATTGAAGTGGACATGAATAGACGCGTCGAAGGAGGGCCATGATGAATCCCACATCATTGACAAAAAACCAACATAGGAAAGTGATGTGAAGTAATGAATCGGATGAGTATGGACTAACACAAGGATGTAAAGGCTGACAATATAGTAGATGATGACTTAGGTAAACTTCCTTTGAACATTGAAGGGCATGACAACAATGAATTGGAAACATTGACTCAATGAAGGAGAGACCAAGACATAATGTGGAAATGACTGAGTGACAAGCAAATTACCCAACAGTATGACGAGACATAAACAGGTTCCATGTTCAAGGACGACACAAGCTGCCATAAATATTTCTAAAATAAACTTAGCTTATTCTCCCCAACCCCCATCATATTTGACGAGTACCTCTTTGTTTTTTAACCATCTTGAGGAGGATAACATATGCTCAATATAGCTCATCCTTTGGACGAGTCCAATCTCACATGTTTTAAGAACCCGATAAAGGAGGGGTTTGATCCCAAAAGTGTCCTTCGATGTTTGATTTTACGAGTCCAAGGATGGAAAACTCGATTATTTTTCATGTTTAGAGAGTCTGAAATAATCTAAAGAAGACTCCAAAAATGACTTTTTTGTAAAGTTAGTCTCCTAAGCTCGAAAGAAGGAAAAAATAATGCGAAGGAGAACTCTCTTAGTCAATGGTCGGCTAAGGAATTCCTTTTTCATAATTAATACCACTCAGCACGAAAAAGGGGTAAACTAAAATTGAATAGATTCCCTTTCAAATCCTTTCACGAGCGTGAAAGGAAGCAAGTTCGCTCAGCAACCTTTTCATTTTTCGTATAACTAGTCTTACGAGGTTGAAAAAGGGATAAAATATCACTCGAAAGATGAATTTGTCATGGTTGATAACTAAGTACGACAAAGGTAAAAAATAAACTCAGCACAGTTCCTTTTCCGTAAATAGTCTAGCATAGCCAGATAAAGAGATAAAACTATACTCGTTAGACACACATTTTTACTCAATTTTTAATGAGCATGAAAATGGTATCAAAAGCACTCGAAATATTTTTCATGTTTAAATACAGAGCATGAAAAAGGAAAAAGTATTCTCAAACCAATTTTCATATTTTTAACCAGAGCACAAAAAGTGAAAAGTAATCTCGACACCTCTTACTATTTTAACGAGATCGAAGAAAGGTTGGAAGAATGCTCATGGTATATGCTTCATTTTTTAACGAGCTTGCAATAGAAAATGAACTATTCTTGGGATGATGGTTTCATATTTTATCGAGCTTGAAGTGGAAACTAAACTATGCTCGTAATGAGGCCCATTAACGGGTTATTTCCCAACATGATTTCTAGAGGTTGGAAAGTTTTCCCGCATCATTATCTGTGAAAGATAGCGTCTTAAGTCCAGTATGATGTCCAGAGGCTGGAGACATTCCACCCCAAGCTTCGTTTCGTCTTCCTACTCTTCTTCTTCACCCAATTAAATTCCTGGCTACTAATAGGAAAAGGTTCACCAGAGGGATAAAAAGCATGAGGATCAAGTGACATGGGAAGATGAAATGAAGATTCAAATCCTAAGTCTGGTGGGAGACTCGACTCAATGGGAGACGAATCTGGTTCATTTTTTAATGAGCTTGACACAGAAAGGGAACTATGCTCGTGATGTGTTTCATTTTTACACAAGCTTGAAACTGAAAGTAAACTATACTTGTAGGGGCATGTTTCATTTTTACACAAGCTTGAAACAAAAAATAACTATGCTTGAGGTATCCCATTTCATTTTTTAACGAGCTTAAAGCAAAATAAAACTATGCTTGAAATGATGGTTGGTTTCATTTTTACACAACTAGCGTAAAACCAAAAGTAAACTATGATTGAGATTGGTTCCTACCAACATGATGTCCAGAGGTTGGTAGTTTTCCACCATCATAAGAAGCTTGTGGTATTAACTCTAGCATGATGTCTAGAGGTTAGAAACATGCCCCTCTAAGCTTCTTCCATGATGGGAAGAAGTTATCATTTCTCTAATTACTCAACTCCGGCATGATGTCCAGATCCGAGAGACATAGCTGACAATGGGGGAGGAACCACTAAGACATGCGGTACATTCAGGGAAGTATGGTGGATGGAATTCATACAATGATTGGGTGAAACACATGAAAGATGATCAATGGTCACTATGTTTCCATGATGAGGAAAATACATCACTCGAAAGAGTATTGACACTACAACTTTCATGGCATAGACATAATCTCACCCAAGAAGCAGATTAAAATCTAAGGGACCTTGGACTACCATAACATCAATGTATACAATTTTCCCTCCTAAGGTAATAGGTAATTGAGGAAGAATCCCTAAAGGTCCAGTAGGTCTTCTATTAAAATCCAATATCTGATCAGTGACTGGCACAAGCTCAGGAGATCATATAGCTTTCCAAGCAGTTGAGGATAAAATACTAACAGAAGCTCCTTCATGATCAGCAAAAGTGCGAAGTACGTTCCTACCGGTAACTTCTACATATACATGGAAAGGGACACCTGAAGGAAGATGAGATTCTGTTAGACTATTCTAATCAAAGGAAATGACATCAATACTTGGGGGGGGGTTACATCAAAATGGGTAAAATTTCCCCTTGTACAGAACAATCCGAACTGATAAAAAAAACATCAGTGGTTTTCAGTTCACTTTGAATTGGAAGATTAGGATGAGACGAAGATTGTGTCATGGTGACTACTTGAGTCTTGTCATTCTTCACTGAAAGAGTGGGACCGAGTGGAGATGAAATCGACTCAACTACTTCAACTTCACTCTTAAAAGAAAAATTGGGATGAAATACTTGTTCTCTACTCTTTGAGGAAAGAGTGGGATGGAGCAAGGATGGAGTAGGATCGACTACTTTGGATTCACTCTTCAAGGGAAGAGTAGGATCAACCAAGGATGTAACTGGATCGACCACTTTATCAACCAATAAGGGTTCAAGGGACAACTTACGATATCCGGTTGGAAGGTGATTATGGATACAGTAATGTCTTCCAATAATTGTGAAGCTTTATCCATGCGAGGACAAAGGTAAGTAAGGTGCATGTCCTTGCATAACAAACAAGGATTCTTGACTTTACCTTTTTGACCCTTAACCATGGGGACACTGTTTGGTGGGGTATCATTAGTATGATGTCTAGAGGTTTATGATATAGGTTGTTTGGAGGCTTTATACCACTCTTCTAATACTTTGGAAAGACCAGGACAATACTTAAGAAGGTGATATCCCCTGCAAATCCTGCAAGGGAACTTGGGTTTAAAAGGTGTTTGACTAGAAATAACATCAGTAGGGGTAGCTGGTTGATGCTTGGTCTCTTTCTTATTCTCCTTCTTCTTCTTAATCTTCTGATTACTAACATCACAAATTTTATCAGGAGAGGAAGAAGAAATGGAAGAAGAGACATTTGATGAAGAAGGAAAATGATCAATTTTGGATTGATGCTCTCGTGATGGAGAGTTAACATTTGAAGCATTAGGTGCATTCAAGATCACCAAATTGGAGAATAACCATACTGGTAATCCTATAGACAATCTAGGAAGATTCAAAGTATCAATAAAGGGAGGACCAATATCTCCAAATGGAGGAAAAAAAAAAGGAACCCCTTGGAAAGGGGTCTCTTGATTAGTAGTCCTAGAAGAGATTTCCATATCTAAACTAGAATAAAAATGGGATCTATAAGGAAAATAGGTACATAGGCCAAAAATCAAGCTAAAAAAACTTTATTGTAACCAATGCCACATCAAGCGAGTGATAACAAAGAGGCCAGAAAGCCAACAAGCAACACTAAAAAAAACAATACCCTCTACAAGGTAAAAGAGCAAGCAGCCTCCTATATAAGATCCGAAGACCTCAACAGACTGTATCCTCCACAAGGTGATGAAATACAAGTCGTACAATACGAAATGAGAGACCAATATAGATGAAGGGATATCCCTCTACGGAAAGGTTTCTTGGGTAAAAGAGCCCTAGAAGGGTGGTCACTAGGATACCTCGTTTATGACACGTCGGAGAAGGTTTTCTGGAGCTTCTGCCTTTTGGCCCTTATACTACCAGTATGTAGGCCATAAAATACAAGGAAGACAATGGATTGATGTCCTTAGGTTCTAAGTGGAGTGCAGTATTCCACAAATTCCGTCCGGAACCAGTCCTCACTGCTTAGACCCGTGTAATGGGAATCCCCCCAACAAATTGGCTTATAACCATGTCAATAAATACCATAGGATTTTAGCACCCTAAGAGGAAACAACTATGTTTTAGATGTAAAACAACAAGGGGGAATTATTTGGATTCCTATCCCCGATGCCCTACGTAACTACACTGTTCTTTTATTTCCGCAAATGAGGTTAATGCGTGTTTAGTTAGGGTATTTAATTTTAGAGGCTGTTGTTTTACTCAAGGGGATCGGAAGTGCAACTCAGTGGTGTGTAGAATTGACTCGAACCATGAAAATTTGGATGAATTATGCAAGTCTTTTTCTTCAATGAACTTCTAGCTAAGTAAGGAAGAGTTCTTTTCATTCCCAAATGCAAAAATACAAATGCAATTTTATATTTTTAATGAATGATAGCCAATCATGTAAAACCATAGCCAAACTACCCTAAAGTGACAAAAATATATCTTTCTATCAATAACAAATGCAAAAATTCTAATTTGTTTCCTATCTTTTTACACTTAAAAAAGACACATATAAGCTATGGGAAAGAAATATTCCGTAAATGTTTCCAATCAAATGAATGCAAAGAAAAACATTCCATATATTTTTGTAACTCAAATGCACAAGAACATGAAACAATATTTTCTTCTTCTTATGAAGGTAAGACCAAGAATGTCAAATGATCAAACTAAGGTAAGAAGAATATTTCTATTTTTCAAGCTTGTAAATCTAGCAAAAGAGAGACAAAAATGAAGCTTCTCTTTGAAAAAAAATGGAAACAAAGAATTGATCTACTCCAATAACCAATAAATCGCTAAAGATGTAAATGAAACGAAGAGAAAAACCCCATAAATATGACTTAGTGATACAAGGATGTCCCAAGTTTTCAAAGCCAATCAAAGTAATCAAAACGACACAAAAGATACTAAAAGGTTAAAAAAACATTAATATGGGTCAAAGGGACTGTAGGATACATGATCCTTGGCCCCCCCAAAAGACAACACTTATATCTCCTAACAAACAACAAGAGGTCGGGAAAATAACCTTGAACCAACAGACCAAGGCAAACCCTAGCAAAAAGCCTCCAAAAACCCAAAACAAAGGATTTTTGCCCCTGCATAGACCAACATAGAGCGAAAATATGAGATTTTTGCGCCCTAGAACACTATGGGGTAGCGAAAATTTGGAAATTTTCGCGCCTTAGGAAACTGTGGGGGCGCGAAAATATGGAATTTTCGCTCTGTAAGGTGTTTTGGGGAAGCCAAAATTTTCCTATAGGTGTACAAAACGAAAATTAATGCCTAGATACTAGCAGGGATGAAGTGTTTGGTTAGAAATAGTCCTCAGTGATGACTAAAGAGGATCTAAGGTGATGGAAAACAACACTTAGAAGAGTATTTGATGATCCAAACAAGCAACCAAAGGTGAAACTAGGGAAAAGGTCCCCAGTGGGGTCGCCAGTTTTTGTTGTAGAGAATTCGTCCTACGAATAGTTAAAATATCTCATGCATATAACTAAGCCCCTAGATACTTAATCCATGACAGAAACAAAGCAAATGGAACCCTAAACTCCTATATTAATCAGCATAAGAATTCAAACATGAAAAGGAAGGAGAAGAGATAAATGGCTTGCCTCTAACCTGAAAATTGTCCTAGCTCCAGTTCCAAGCTTGATGTCCAAAGCTCTTGAACCTGCAACATAAGATGGGAAACCAACCTTCCAAACACAAGTGCATCAAAAAAATCTAATATAACATATCATATATCAATAAAAGAGACATGACATGGGAGAATAGGCCAAGTTATTATTAAGGAAGCTGAAAGTAGCCATACAAAATGCTATACCTGATGTCCAAAGCAATAGCAACTTCTTCCAATCTCTCCTTCATCACCCTTTCAAGACTCTTAAGATCAAGATGACCTCCTCATGAGTGTTCTCCAAGAATTACAGGACCATAGGTTTGGTGTTTCCAAGATCACCCTCATAGCTCATGGATGGATCTCTTCTTATAGGATTTGGGAGGCCAACCACTAAGAGGATATTATGGATCTAAGTGAGGAATATGTGGATCAAGGATATAAATAATGCCAAGGAGGGAATGTGATATGGGATTCGAAGGGGGACCTCATCCCATGAAAATCTCCTCAATATCCAAGGTCCAAAATCTAAGGGAAATGGTTATTTGGGGATTTTTGCGCCCCTATAATTGAGCAAAGCATGAAAAGGTTGTAATGTTTGCGCCCCCATATGCATGCAAAACGCGAAAAATAAGGAATTTTCGCGCCTTGCACCACTAGAAAGGCGCAAAAATATCTCTAGGATTCTAATAAGTGGGTTAGGTCAAGTGGTTTTCGAACCCTAAGTTGTTGGATTTGCTTCCAAGTGTGACTAGGGAAGGGACCAACATGATGACAAAGGGTCCTAACATCCCTAGGAGGAAAAAACATCATGTTTCTCATGGTGATATGACATGAAGACTCTCAATGGTACACAGTGTGATAATTTGAGGTGTAACACTAGGAACCTTTGAAGCTTCTCCTTCTCATCTTTGATGAAGTCTTCCTACTTTAGAATTTCTAGAAACGTTTTCTTATAAGTATCCATATTCATGCTTCCCAACTTGAGCTCAAATAATTCCTCCATATTCTTGTCATAGTAGTGTTCAGAGAGGTATTATTTCTGGAATTACTTCTTAAACTTCCTCCAAGAGATTCTATCCTTGTCGACATGTTTTAGCTTAACTAGTCGATCCCACCAAATAGATGCTTTACCTTGAAGATGGTATATGGCTACTCTTGCTTCCATATTAGGTGTATACTGATGCAATTGGAAGAACTCCCTAAGCCATAATAAATAGGCTTCAACATATTCTCCTTGCTTCACTTGTCCATCAAAGGTTGGGAGCTTGATTCTTCTCAGTTCTCCTACTAGTTCATCTCGGGCATACCTCCTCTTCTTATGTCTCATTGGGGATCTTTCAAGGATGCTCTTTGTACTACTTGATGAATACCCCTTTGTCTTCTCTATGTGATGAGGTCTCCTTGAATATGGTATATACCTCACATAATCTCTTCTATGTATCTTGTTAGCTGATATTTTGATGGTCTTCAATGAATTTAGATCATTCATGATTTGTTCCTGAATGTGGATTATCCTTTCATTATACTCCCTACACTTCCTTACTGAATCCTATAAAATTAATGGTTCACTGCTCCTCTTATGTCTACTTGACCTTCTTCCTTAAAAAACTCTTGTTTAGGGCTATAAGGTCTATGTCATTCTTCGAAATCCATCTCCAATCTCTAACTTCCTACTGCTGAACTTGTACTTGTTGAGTCTCTATTCTTCATTGGTTTGATTAAAATTTCAATTTAGTGGCCACATTGCTCGCTTGAGTTTTTACTGGAAGCTGCAATGTGTTCATTATCAATTATTGTTTGCAGAATGCACACTGGAACAATTTTATTATCATTCAAACTAATTTTCCTTCTTAGTTATAAGGTAATAAGCAACTCTTCTTGATTACAATCCACCTAATTGGACGAGGTGATCTAGAAATCCTTCTAATATTTCTCCTTAACGGCTGGACATCAAGTCCATAGCCGCCCCAAACTAATGGTTTCTTTAACTAATTCACATTTTAAACTACATGAAGGTGCATGTATCTAATTGTATTCAATGCAAATGCCTATTTACAGAATTTCTTGTAGCTCTGCAAAATGCCCAACAGCTGCAGTGTTGAAACCTTCAGCTCTGATACCACTTTGTAGTGACCTAGAATCAACTAAGGCCAAAGGCACTGGAAAACCTAGGGAAAAGGGGATAAGATCAATATAGAACACCATATTAAGGTGATATAAGGTTAGGTCAACAATCCATACAACTAGGAAATTAAAAAAAACTTCTAGCCTCTTTAAAATTAAAATGCATAAAACCCAAGCACAACCTTTTCCCCAATGTGCATACTATTGAATGCAAACTTGTTGTAAAAATAAACATTAAAGGTACACGAGAAAGATGCAATAATTGAAATCTCCAGTAACCATATGTTAAAACATATAATTAGCCATGTACTCAATAATAGTTATTGGATCGTAATATTATTGAAAACATGAATTGTTGAGATTATCACCCCGTTCGTGTATCGATATGAGGATATTAGTACTTCTATTCATGTGTGCTTATTGGTGTGATTAACTAGTAAGTAAATAAATTAGCAAGACACACAAACCATAGTATAATAGAGACATAGGTTACCATCTACAACCTTCGAAAAATTAGATCCTGTGGTTGTCTCCTACAACCAACTTTCACTAGTATGATTTAGATTGTATGGCTGACTTCCCTCCAACCATTAATCACCAATACAAATCAAATATAAAATAATATAATTAGATCTGCAACAATATAACAAATCTACAATAATCAAATCATATATGATACAATAGAATATATCTTCATACAAAGGTATTCTCAATCAAAGGACAGGGTGCGCTCCTCATAGCATTGGAAACTCTGTCGGGCCAAAATGGTCATAACTTGGTCATACATAAAGATTTTCCAGTGAAACAAAAGGTGTTCCTTATTGGAGACGTCACTCTGGAAAAAATGGGATATGTATAACAACCTAGAAATGAGAAGAATTAGGTGAACTAGAACATATGGTTGTGCCGCTCTCAATAGTGTGAGAGCCACAATTGTATATCACGAAGGATAAGAGAAAGAATAGATGATAGAGGAGGTTCATAGAAATGCAGAGTTTCAATGTATGAAATCCATCTATCCTCCATATAATTCCTGGCACATAAACCATAACCATAACCATGAAACAATTCATCCTCCAACACACATAAACATGATTAAATAACATAAATAAGCATATGAACAAATACTTGTCTTCAAATGGAATCTGGATTTAGCGGTACAACTTTCCTCCCAGCTGTATACACAATCAAGTCCAACTCACTTGAACAGGTCACCCCCGAGCTGAGGCCATGGATCCATAGGCAGAAGCACACTCAATCTAACAACTCTCGAAACTACCCCCTTCGAGAACCACAATGCTTCCCACTACTACTTTCCTATCTGTCTCCATTGCCTATGGGATGTGACTCCCTTCACCTAATTCGTCCCTCAGGATATCACCATCCCATTTCCTAGCTTCCTATCTGAGAACCTAGACTAGTAGTTTGATATAATGGAACTCAAGGGTAACAATTTACCAGACTAACTCTTTGGAATGGACAAATAGACTGCTCCTTTGAAAGGGTCCTGCGACAAACACTCAGCGACAACTCAACACAGTCTCAATACTGTCAACACTCATAACATAGTGACATAACACAAGGAAAATGATCCAAATCTTAGGATTAGCTTTGACAAGGACAGAGCACATGAATTTTATAGCACAAGGAAGCCAATCCTAACCCAAGGGAATCAAATCGAATTAGAGAGAGGTAAGGTGTAATGTCCCCATCTAGGGTAAGATTCTTATTTACGTTATCTTATCTATGTTTATAACCTAAAACCTAAACTGGGCCAACAATGCAATCTAGAGTGTAAAAAGGGCACAGTGAACCACAAGGGGGAGAGTTTTTAAAGATTGATGACGCCACGGGATTCATTGGATTTGATTAGCTTTTTGAACACAATTAAGTTAATTAATCTATGATATATTTATGTATACATAGATACACCTATTTTTATAAAAGATTATCCTTTTTAGGTGGTTTTTAAATAAAGCCTCGTAACTATGCATAACTTTTAGTTATATGAATAGGTTGTATATGGGAAAATATAAATATGCATATATTTATTTCTAGGTTTATACTTTTATATAACTATGTGGAAACACATATATTTATTTATATGCTTATGCCTTTCTTTTGAAATGCATATATTTTTATTTATAGGTTTATGTTTGTATAAGTATATAGAAATAAATATCTTCGAAATGGGAGTATTTTTTTGGATAATGAAAAAAATGTATTGTTTTGGGGGTCTCTCTAACCTAGTTTTGGGAGGGCTGCGTGGAAGTTTTGGGGGCAGGCAAAGGAAGCCAAACCCATTTTTTCCCCGTTCATGTATTTGGGGAAAACGTTTTGAATCTTTGTATGGTCCAGGGTACTGGATAAAAAAGTCCTGAATCTCTGTATTGTGCATGGTATTGGATAGAAGACGTTTGTGAAGCTTTGCATTGTTCATCTATTGGAAAAAACGTTTTGAATCTTTGTCTGGTCTAGGGTTTTGGATTGAAAACGTGTTTGAGCTCTGTATTTGTGCATGGGTTTGTTAAAAACGTTTTTTGAGCTCTGCATTGTGCATTGGTGGGATTAAAAACGTTTTTGAGCTCTGTATTTGTGCATGGGTTTGTTAAAAACGATTTTGAGCTCTGCATTGTGCATTGGTTTGATTGAAAACGTTTTTGAGCTCTGTATTTGTGCATGGGTTTGTTGAAAACGATTTGGAGATCTTCATTGTGCACTGGTTGGATGCAAACGTTTTTTGAGCTCTGTGTTTGTGCATGGGTTTGTTGAAAATGATTTGGAGCTCTGCATTGTGCTTTGATTAAAAACGTTTTTGAGCTCGGTAGTTATTCATTGGCTGGAAAATGTTTTGGGAAACTCTGTATATATTCCTTGGCTGGAAAAACGTTTGGATCTCCGCCTAAATTTCCTTGCATCGGTTGGAAATCGTTTGGGGTGTCTGTGTTCTGTTTACATTTGGTTATGTTACCTGTTAAACATTTAGATGCTGCCAGGGAAAGCGTATGGCTTGATCTAACTCAGTGTTAAAAGATTGGTATGTTGTCAGGACAAGCATATAGCTTGATGTGGTAACCCTGCGTTAGACATTTATACACTGTCAGGGAAAGCGTATAGCTTGATCCATGGGAACTTTGTATTAGTATCTGTAAATATGTTGATATGCTGTGAGAACATATATCTATACTATGTGGAAACTCTTTGTTCTGTTTACATTTGGTTATGTTACATGTTCTGTTTACATTTTGTCATATTACATGTTCTGTTTACATATGGTTATGTTACATATGGAACGAACGCCCGGTAGCATATGGTGATGCTGCATATTTGTATCTATTTATGCAATAGTGTAATTGTTATAACCGCGCAGCGATGATATGAAAGTCCTGTAGCTTATGGTTATGTTAAATATATATTTTATGCAATAATTGGATAGGTTATGCTGTGTAAGCGTGGATTCTATCTGTCAAAAGGTTGTGTTATCCCTGTTGGGAACTTAGTATCGGTGCTCTGTAGCTACAGAGTATGCTTTGTGAATCGTGTTATGCATTGATGTTGCCGTGCTGCCACGTTAACTCTCTTAAATAAACACCTTACGCATTTACGCGTTTTCTCTGCCTTTGCGGTTATGCTACCATCGTCGTCTGTTTTACAGCTCAGGGGTTATGTAGATGATTGACAATACTATTTCATTATACTGCAAGTTGCTGAATAGAGCGTATAGATCATGACTTATTTTTCTGCCCATAATTGTTGCTTGAATTAAGTTGGAGACTTTTGTGCATACAAATCATGATTAAGCAGTATGTTCAGAATTTTTGGCTTTGTTTTAATGTAAACCAACATTTCATAATCTTACATCTTGTTGGTTGTAGAGATTGGTGTGTTGGATTTAGAGACGTCTAATTACAATAATTAAGTTGGACATACGTGCATTATGATTATGATATCAAATACTGTGGAAAGATTACATCTATGTAATGATTAAAACATGCCAAACAATGTGATTAATTAAGTCATGGCATTATACGTATTTAAATAAGGATTTGGATACAAATACATATAGAATAATGTTAATCAATTATAATTGTTAATGGACCGATTATAGTTGATTAAAATAATAGCAGTAATAAATTGAGCTAAATAAGGAAATCAGAATTTATTCTGATTTATTTCAGTTTTTTCTGAAGTTTCCCGATTTGAAGTTTTTTATAAAATCGGAAACTCCAGATTTTTTTTCAGACTTGTTTCCCAAGTATTAGCTAAATTTCAGCAGCCCTAGGATTAGAATCTTTTTCTTTGGCACTGCTATAAAAGGGCTGAGTCTCCAAGGCTTGCAATCATCCAGAAAAAATTGTCTGCTCCATTTGAAGACAGGATACTCTCCAGAGAAAAGGATTGCAAGTTCTTGGAAGGATTCGAGAGCCAACAACTCAAGTCAAGACCAGGAGCGTATCAACCCAGAGCCTTGGAAGCTGTCCGCGGCCTTTGAAGATGGAAAGTGAGTTCCGCTGTGCATTAAGCTTGATTTCTAAGTTCCGCTGTGCATTAAGTTTAATTTCTTACATAGGAGTAGATCTTGGTTAGGGTTTAAAGTAATTAGTAAAACCCATCAATTGGTATCAGAGCGTCCCTTATGTGAGAATTGCAGTTTGAAATCCAAGTCTCCATGGCTGAAATTGCTGCGTGTGATCCCCTGAGTATGAGATGTGTTTTGTAAGAAATGCTGTGTGTGAAAACGTTTATGAAGCATTGATTTTTAATTCTTTTGTAATCTCTGTTTGGTGCTCGATTTATGGAAAATCGATCTGGTCAAAGTTATCATTTTCAGCTCAGAAATCGATCTGGGTTCATTGCCGTTTGGAGTATGATCTCCTTAAACCCTGTCAATACCACGATTTCAGATCTGGCCACCGATGATGGCTTGCATTCGCGTTTTTTTTTTTGGTTCGATCTCTGTCTGGTGAATAAGAGACAGTTCTGATTTTTTTTGTTGCCTGGAAATCGAAGCTTCTCATGTCTGTATGTTTCCATTGGTTTTGTAAAAACGTTTTATGCTTTCTAGTTGCATGGAAGTTGAATTTCAAGTTCCGTGTTCACCTATTTAATTCTCTAAAAACGTTTTTGCCTTCCATGTTGCCTGGAAAATGATTTTGTGCACCTGTGTGTATTCCACGAAGTTTGAAAACATTTTGGGCATTCATTGTGGGCTGGAAAACGATTTTTTGTGCACCTGCGAGTATCCCACGAAGTCTGAAAATGTCGCTGGGCATGTCTGCTTGATGGAAAAACGTTTTTATACTCTGTCTATTGCATGTAATGTTGTAAAACCATTGCTGGGAATGTCTGCTTGATGAAAAAAAAAAATGTTTTTTATACTCTGTCTATTGCATGTAATGTGGTAAAACCATTGCTGGGAATTGTTCGTATTTTCTTTATCTTTGCAGATTATGAATATCGATCACACTTTACCTTAACTTGACAGTATCAGATTCTTATGAACATTTCATTTTATGAGAAAGTTATTTTGAATTGCATGCTTATTGATTCGTAAAGTTCGAAGTGGAATAACTTCAATCATCTTTTACTGTAAATTTGACTGAAAAATTTCACAGTAACCAACTTTTTCATCCTTTTTTTGGATCTACGGCATTACACAGAAAAGATCTATCAGGGTTCTAAATTCACATGAATTAATTCTGGTTAAATTTAACATTGAAATGTGATCCAGACTAAGTATAAATTTAGAAGGCAAAATCTGTTTAGAATTTTAAATTCTCAAAAATTTTGACCTTTGACAATTATAAAGATTGCTCATTCATTTAAGCTAAAATTTTGATGTTGCAACAGTAAATAACTTTCTGCCTAGAAATGGCAATCTTAAGTTTAGTATTTCTGAATGTGATACTTTCTTTTAGAGATATTAATATTTTACTTGAACAAGCACATATTATCAACTGTTAAGTTAACAAATAAGGGTGATGATTTTAGGTATAATTTTGGAATCTAACTAAAGGCATTTTATGTATACATGTGTTGTTTTCGCATGAGTCAAGCATTGATGTTCGCAAAACGAACCGCTCTGTGTAAGACGATTGCAAGGATGACTCATGACAAGCTCAATGGACGTGGGTGTTAGCTTTCCCAAAGGAGGGTTGGCACCTGCTAAGTTGTTTGGTGCATAAGGGTGATGTATAACAAATAAGTTGCAACACACATATGCTGGCAATGTCTAGAAAAGCATTTGGGGCTTGGTGCACCAGGTCCGTTTGTGACCTGCCTTCCCCACTTGACTGGCCTGGTAGTTAGCAAATGGATATGTCAATCTGGCCCAAAGGGGGAAAAGACAATAAGGTAATGATTGCGCCCAAAGGTGTTTTTCATTATTGAGTGGTGTTTTGGCTAAAAGATTCAATGGAGCACATAATTTAATTTGGGCCTTTAGATGGATTTTAGAATTATGATTAAAGATCAAATCGTGATGCATAATATCTAATTTTTTTTTCCTTTTGTTCTTCAATTTTCAGATCTAAACATAATGTCAAATCTAAGTCAAATTAAGCCCCTCATGGGGAACAATTTCAAACAGTGGGAAGAAAAGCTGAAATTAGTCTTAGGGATCATGCAATTGGACACTGCACTGAGATTTGATCGCCCCAAGCCCAATAAAGAGGGTGAAGAAACTCCCCAAGAGAAGGCTGATATTGATAGATGGGAGCATTCAAATCGCATGTGCATAATGGTGATGAAGCAAACGATCCATGAGACTTTTCGGGGCATAATACCTGATACAGAGACCGGCGCTATTAAATACCTTAAGGCCCTTGAAGAGAAATTCACAAAGAGTAAAAAGACTGAAGTTAGTACACTCTTTGTGAAGTTGGCAACAATAAAATACAAGGGAAAAGAAGGGGTTAGAGAGCATGTTATTGAGATGACAAGACTACAACGTGCCTTGAAAGGGCATAATTATGACATCTCTGATGAAGTTCTCATTGAGTTCATTTTTCTGTCTCTCCCGTCCAACTTTAGTCAATTCAAGATGACTTATAATTGTCAAAAAGGGACATGGAAACTACCTGAGTTTGAGGCTCAGTTGGTGCAGGAGGAAGAGAGACAGAAAATGACTAAGGGGGAAAGTGCTCATGTAGTAACATCTAATCATAAGGGTAAAGGCAAGAAGCGCAAGTTTGCTGCCAAGGTAGCTGCAAACAATGCCGTGCAGAAAAGCAAGAAGGAAGATACTTCTGCGAAAGCAGAAGAAAGGAACTGTTTTTTCTGCAAAGCGTCAGGACATACAAAGAAATTCTGCACTAACTATCATGCATGGTTGGCAAAGAAAGGTATGTCTCTTGCTTTAGTTTGTTCTGAAGTTAATTTAAGTTCTGTATCTAGATATACTTGGTGGATAGATTCAGGTGCAACGACTAACATCAGTATGTCGATGCAGGGTTTCCTAAGCCATCGCAAGCCAAGTGAGGCGGAGCGCTACGTTTACGTAGGAAATGGCAACAAAGTAGAAGTGAAAAGCATAGGAAAATTTAGATTATTATGTAAGACGGGATTTTATTTAAGTTTTGATGCTTTAGTGGTTCCATCTTTCAGAAGGAACCTAATTTCTATATCTTATTTGGACAAAAATGGTTATGTATGTTCATTTGGTAATGGAAATTTCAGTTTGTGTCAAAATTCTAAGCTTCTTGCTTCTGGTATCCTGTCTTCTTATGATAATCTTTATTTTCTAGATATAGACACTTCACATTCAGAGGCACTGCATTTAGATAATAGAAAACGTAAATTAACTTGCGAGAAATCTCCAACATTATGGCACAAGCGATTAGGACATATCTCTATGAAAAGGATAGAACGTCTAGTGTCTAATGATATTCTCCAACCTTTAGATTTTACAAACTTAAGTGATTGTGTGAATTGTATAAAGGGAAAACAAACTAATAAACGTAAGTATGATGCAAAAAGATGTAATGATGTCTTAGAATTGATTCATACGGATATCTGTGGTCCTTTTCCAAAAGCTACAAGAAATGGTCACCGTTACTTTATCACATTCATAGATGATTATTCAAGATATGGTCATATTTACTTAATAAAAGAAAAGGCGGAAGCATTAGATGTGTTCATAAAGTTCAAAACGGAAGTTGAGTTACAACTTAACAAACGTATAAAGTCCATTCGTTCTGATCGTGGTGGTGAATACTACGGTCGTTATGATGGATCAGGAGAACAACGTCAAGGTCCCTTTGCAAAATACTTAGAGGAATGCGGAATTGTGCCTCAGTATACGTTGCCAGGTTCGCCTGCAATGAATGGTGTTGCTGAATGGCGAAATCGCACCCTTAAAGACATGGTGAGAAGTATGATTGCTCGTACAACTCTACCTGAGAATTTGTGGGGAGAAGCCTTAAAGACTGCAGCATACATACTTAATAGAGTGCCTACTAAAGCAGCTAACAAGACCCCTTATGAGTTATGGGTTGGGCGCAAGCCTAGCTTGAATCATTTGAGAGTTTGGGGATGTCCATGTGAAGCTAGGCCTTATAAGCCAAATGAAAAGAAGTTGGACGAAAGGACCATTAGTTGTTACTTTATAGGCTATTCTGAACGATCTAGGGGATACAAATTCTATAATCCAACAGAACATACAGTTTTCGAGTCAGGAAGTGCGAAATTTTTTGAGGATAATGAGTTTGTGGGGGGAGATATGACAAAAGATAGTATTTTTGAAGAAGAAGAGACGAATGCGAATGAGACTATGGACCAAAGTCCTGGTTCTGTTCAAATTCCGATTGCGTTTAGAAATGAGACTATGGACCAAAGTCCTGGTTTTGTTCAAATTCCGATTGCGTTTAGAAATACATCTTCTGACAATATGCAAACTTCATCATCACAAATAACTCAGTCAGAAACTCAACATGGAATAGAGAACACAAATGGACCTGAACCCAACCCAAACCCTGACATTGACATGACAAATGTTGATGGCCTAGGGCCTGTGGGAGATTCAGAAATTGATAATGATGTTCCTCCTCCTGTTGAAGATCAAGTTGTAAATGAACCTCAAGAAAATCTAGTACCTGTGCCAATTAGGAGATCTACTAGAGAGAAAAGATCTACACAATCTAAGGATTATGCATATCTTCAAGAACATGAGTTTGACATTGGCATGTTTGAAAATGATCCTGTTAATATCAAACAAGCTGTGGAAAGCTCTAACTCTCAAATGTGGATTAATGCCATGAATGAAGAGATGAAATCTATGTATGACAATGACGTTTGGGATATCGTTCCGTTGCCTAAAGACAAGAAACCCGTTGGTTGCAAATGGATATTTAAGACTAAGCGGGATTCTAAAGGCAATGTTGAAAAATACAAGGCACGTCTTGTTGCGAAAGGTTTCACACAGAAAGAAGGCATTGATTATAAAGAGACTTTCTCTCCAGTTTCATCGAAAGACTCTTTAAGGATTATATTGGCGCTTGTAGCACATTATGATTTAGAACTTCATCAGATGGATGTAAAGACGGCGTTTCTCAATGGTGACATTGATGAAACGATCTATATGAAGCAGCCAGAGAACTTTGTATCAGGTGATGCAGGGTCTATGGTTTGCAGACTTAAGAAATCTATCTATGGGCTAAAACAAGCATCTCGACAATGGTATCATAAATTTCACAAAATTGTTAGCTCATTTGGTTTTGAGTCTAACATAGTAGACGAATGCATATACCTTAAGTTCTGTGGGAGTAAATTTATTTTCTTGGTTTTATATGTAGATGACATATTGCTTGCCAGTAACGATAAGGACATGTTGCATCAAACTAAGAATTTTTTATTTAAGAACTTTGAAATGAAAGATCTTGGTGATGCATCATTTGTTCTAGGGATTGAAATACTTAGAGATAGATCTCAAGGTATTCTAAGGTTATCCCAGAGGAACTATATCGATAAGATTCTAACAAGATTTGGCATGGAAAACAACAAACCAGGAGATACCCCTGTATCAAAAGGAGATAAGTTTAGTCTAAAACAATGTCCCCAAACTGACTTAGATAAAAACATCATGAAAGATATTCCCTATGCCTCAGCCGTGGGTAGCATCATGTATGCACAAGTATGCACGCATCCAGATATTGCGTTCATCACTGGAATGCTAGGGAGATATTTGAGTAACCCAGGTATGGAACACTGGAAGGCAGCCAAGCGAGTGTTGAGATATCTAAAGAGAACAAGGGACTATATGCTCACGTATCGGAGATCGGAACAGCTCGAGGTCATTGGATATACTGATTCTGATTTTGGAGGATGTGTCGACAGCATGAAGTCAACATCAGGATACATCTTTATGATGGCAGGCAGTGTCGTGTCATGGAAGAGCGCTAAGCAATCATTGGTAGCCTCCTCCACTATGGCAGCTGAATTTGTTGCATGCTATGAAGCATCTAATCATGGCGTATGGCTGAAGAACTTCATCACAAGTCTGAAAATTGTGGATTCTATTCAGAAACCACTCAAATTATTATGTGACAACAATTCAGCAGTGTTATACGCAACCAACAACCGAAGTTCGTCAAAGTCAAAGTACATCGATATTAAGTTTTTGGTTGTAAAAGAGAGAGTGCAGAATAATGAATTATGTATAGAACACATAGGTACAGACTCCATGATTGCTGATCCTCTTACTAAAGGATTACCACCCAAAAAGTTTCACGAACATGTTGCCCGTATGGGTGTAATATCTATTTAGGATAGTTAGAAAATGTGGGAGTCTGAATATGTTTTAAGTTTTGTTTTTGGATGTTCTATGTAATGCAATTGTAAACAATTTTGATGATATATACAAATTGCATTCAGTTTCAGTTTCATTATTCCTTTCTTTAAAGTTTGATTTTTTGACCTCATACAGTAAAGTAAAGGTGACTCAATTAGAAATAGGCACGTATAATCACACTTGCGTGTAATTTCTAAACTATATGTCCAAATCAGATTCATGTCATTTAGTTATGTTGGCAGCGTGATTTATGTCGGTTTAGTTGCGAATAAATGTGACAAGTGTTGCTTAAGTCCTTTGTTAACATAATTGATGGACAGAATTGTTTAAGAAATACGATAAGAAAGACAGAAAAGTTGCATGCAATAAAGTTAAGGATATATAATCAAAAGGTTGCACTTGTCCATGTGGGAGATTGTTGGATTTAGAGACGTCTAATTACAATAATTAAGTTGGACATACGTGCATTATGATTATGATATCAAATACTGTGGAAAGATTACATCTATGTAATGATTAAAACATGCCAAACAATGTGATTAATTAAGTCATGGCATTATACGTATTTAAATAAGGATTTGGATACAAATACATATAGAATAATGTTAATCAATTATAATTGTTAATGGACCGATTATAGTTGATTAAAATAATAGCAGTAATAAATTGAGCTAAATAAGGAAATCAGAATTTATTCTGATTTATTTCAGTTTTTTCTGAAGTTTCCCGATTTGAAGTTTTTTATAAAATCGGAAACTCCAGATTTCTTTTCAGACTTGTTTCCCAAGTATTAGCTAAATTTCAGCAGCCCTAGGATTAGAATATTTTTCTTTGGCACTGCTATAAAAGGGCTGAGTCTCCAAGGCTTGCAATCATCCAGAAAAAATTGTCTGCTCCATTTGAAGACAGGATACTCTCCAGAGAAAAGGATTGCAAGTTCTTGGAAGGATTCGAGAGCCAACAACTCAAGTCAAGACCAGGAGCGTATCAACCCAGAGCCTTGGAAGCTGTCCGCGGCCTTTGAAGATGGAAAGTGAGTTCCGCTGTGCATTAAGCTTGATTTCTAAGTTCCGCTGTGCATTAAGTTTAATTTCTTACATAGGAGTAGATCTTGGTTAGGGTTTAAAGTAATTAGTAAAACCCATCATGGTGTTGGCATATGCTGCAAGATGCCGAGTCTAGGGGAATGGCTAGTTTATCACCAACTTACTACGGGATTTGCATTATGTTGCTTTTGACAGAAAGTGGGGAATGAATCCCTTTAATAATTTCTCCGTTTCATACAATTATACATACAAGCTGGATAAAATTTATATTTATATTTTTTCTTCTGCGTGTGAAGGGACCCAGCTAATTCAGATTTTTTAAAATAAAATTATACATGTATTTTAGCGATTGAGCAGAGGAGGAGACCACTCTCGACATGTAAATACTTGTATTTATCCTTTACATGTTATAGTAAACCCTGCTTATTTTGGGGATAGTATTTTCCCCTGCGGAAGTTGTATATGTTAACACTTGTATTAATTAATAACTAGAGCATGTTGATATTGATTGAAAGTATTCAATTCATGTTAATTATGTTGCATGCCGAAAGTTAACATTTGCACTAGAGGTGTGAGTATGCGAATATTGTTTGAAAGTATTCATTTTATATTGAATATGCTGCATGTTGAAAGTTGTTCATTATGCATAGATGGGAGATCCTTGTACCTTTTACTAATTGCAGGGGAATCTATGTTGTTTGTCATTGCTATGGGTGTGATTGCCCCGTTTGTGTTTGGGATTAGAATACTGTTGAGATAATATTTGTAGTTAATATTATCTACATGATATATATGCTTTACTCTTGTTGTGTGTGGGGTAGGAATTCTAGACCTTTAAATATATGTATGTGTCATAGAGTATAGAAGGTTAACTCTGGAGTACAGACTTGGACTAGCATAGAATAACACCATAGTCAGGTAAGGGAGTAGAACACGAGTTGTGTTCAGGTAGGAGTACTACCTCACGAACTATAGGAGAACTGCATTACCCACTAAGTCTGTGAGGGGTTGGTTCTAGTCGTCGAGACTTAAAAACTCCCTATCCTGTGTGGATCACCGTGACCAGCTCGGGGGTATCCTTCGGATAGACTGAGTAGAAGCCGTCGGAGTGCCTACGGTTGGGTGGAGCATTGCATTGCCCAAAACAGTTTCCCTTAAACAAATATTTATAAAGGTTAATCAGTTAAATATTGATGAATGATAGTTAGATAGACATCTTATGTGATTAGTGGAAAAGCATCTAAGAGTTTTAGAGCATAGAGTTAGAATTTATATTACTAATGAATGTTTTCAAGTGTGATGAAGCCAGGTAGAAGAAAGCAAAGAGAAATCTCTCTTTCAGTTCCACCAATTTGGTAAGACAAGTATGCATGTGAAGTCTTCATAATCATTGATATATATATTGACTCAATTAATTGTATCTCTAATGATATTCTATTAATGTAAGTGAAGAGTATAATTTCTTACTGTTTACTTCTTCATATATTTATGTAAAGCTGATTGGTAGATGGCCAAAGGAAAGAGACTACATTTATTTGAAAAAGAGATTTCAATATGAATACTAACCCTATGGAGAAATAGCATCATATACATGCTTAAGGTTTCACCGTTTCAATGGCTATATTATGTATTCATATTTAAGATGTAATAGCAATTATGTCTATTGTATGAGTTTGTGGTTATGTATGCAATAGATGAATTATTGTGCTTTGGTTTAAAGTAAAATTGTACTGCATGTTCTTGACGTCTAATGTTTTTATGCGGCTAAAGAGTAAGATGTTAACCCGCATTGAAAGAGTCAAATAATAGCAATGCCTATTACATTGATTATACAGAATTGTCTCTTACATTAATTTTTACATCAATGATTGAAATATGTAAAAGAATGGGTGGAAAGGGACATGTTGATACAATCATGATAATATTCATTTTGATATAAGGAGCATAGTTAATAGTTAAATCCTCAAGAACTATGTTTGCACCTTTCAATATCATCTGATGTTAATACAATGTTTAGTGAAGAGAATAACTATGACATGTCAACATATTGATAGATAAGTGTATATATATTCGTTGACATTTGAATTATGTTGAGATCAATGGTATATTTGCATGCTTCTAGCATTTAGTTGACCCTTGTTAATAAAATGGATGTTAAGAGGATGTAACATCAAGGTATGGACCCAACCTACTTCGGAGAAGAAGTTCTCTTCTATAAGTTACTAAGTTGGGATCTTTGTGTGGATATTGCTCACCTGGTTTGTAAATAGGGTTCGTATTAATCCTCACTTGAAATCTATTTTAAGGCACTTGGTTTGCATGCTTCCATGCTTGGAAAGGTTTTTCATTGTTTTAGTAAAGATATGTTACAATGGTAATGTTGAATAGGTATTGAACTTATAGAATAAGAATCTTGCATAAGATAGTTGAACTCTTATGCTAAAGAATGAATAAAGACATATGAACGTGTGTTCATTGTATCGTTATATTCAATGATATACCTTCCAAGGATGTTTCAGTATACTCAAAAAGAAAAAAAACCTTAAATTTCACCCCATTTCCTCTAGATTGTGACGAGGGTTTCAGGTGTGTTACATAAGGTTAGGCTTCATCATGGAGATTGTCGAGTAAAACTTATGCATGATTAAGTCGACATTAAATTGTCAACCAGGGCTCGTCAGCTTTGATTTGCCGACACTGTATGTGCAGGATTGAAGTCTAACCTAACTTAATGCCAACAAACACACACTAAAATGAAAACAAAAACAAATAAATGATAACGAAATTAATGCAAATTGGTGCAAAAATCAAACCTAGGGCAAAACGAATACCAAGATAGGAAAACTAGTGTAAGAGTCCAGAATACAAAAAATCAAACTAAATTAAAGAAAACAAATAAAACCAAGGCAAGAATAAAATAAAAATATTCCCAAACTAAAAATTCCTAAACCTAGAATTCATAAAAAAAAATATTCCCAAAACTAAAAATTCCTAAACCTAAAGTTCATCCCTCACACACACACATAACAATCATTATTTTATAAAAAGTATATACATTTATAATTAATAATTTAACAAAATTTATATACATGTGTAATTAATAATTTAACAAAATTCATATACATTTACAGTTAATAATTTAACAAAATTCAAAGTATATATATATATTTACAAAATACAAACTAGAGTGAAAAATTAACACATATATATATTAAATATATACAAAACTGATTTTGTTAAACTATAAAAGAATATTTCATAAAAGCACTTTATGAGAGCACATATAACCGAAGTAAAGATAAGACAAAATACAACAAAATCAAAATTCCAAAATATGAAATATTTACAAAGTATATGAAATAGGTGCATATAATATGTGTGCAGGTATTATGTTAGATGGTTTTTTTATGGGATTTTCTCATCAAGTTCGTATTTTCAATATTTATGCGCCTTACTGCCGTAGGGTGGAATTTTGGGATTGGGTGAAGAATTTTGGCATACTTAAGGGTGATCACACTATCATTTCTAGTGATTTTAATTTTACCATCTCGATGGGTGAAGTTTGGGGAAGTGGCAAATTGGTCGACCCTTTAGTTGATTATTTTGTCAATCTCTTTGAGGAAGTGAATCTGATCGATGTGAAGCCTGTCGTTTTATCACCCACTTGGTTTAATAGACGGACTGGATCGGAGGGCATTGCCAAATGATTAGATCGTTTCTATGTGGCCGATACTATTTGTCATGTTGTTCACCGCTACAGGTCTTGGAATCAGCTGGTGGGTTTTTCGGACCATTGTGCTATTATTCTGCAATTTGATTTCGACAGTTCATTTTGCTATTATCCATTCAAGTTCAATGCAGCATGGTTGGACGAACCCTCCTTCAGCTCCTTCGTTCGGCATTTTTGGATTAACCTTCCTACGAGGGTTTCGGGATCCATTTTGAAACATTTTTGGCAGAAATTGACCCTTTTGAGAAAAGTGGTTCGTCGGTGGGATATTGATATGAAAAGATCGAAGAATTCAGCTCTTGAGATTTTGGAGAGGGAGATTCACTCCTTATCTTCAAAATTGGATGATGGCTATTTCTCCGAAGAACAAAAATCCCTAATTACTCAGCTGGTAGTTGATCGGTTGAAGATCCTTCCATTTTTGGAGGAATCTTGGAGACTAAAGAGCCAGGCACTTTGGCTTAAATCTGGGGATAATAATACACGGTTTTTTCAGCATTTTGCTAATCAGCGGAGGCTCAACAACTCTATTTGGGATTTGTTTATTGATGGTCGATCTATTCGTGACCAGAATTCTCTTAAGAAGGTAGTTGTGGCTCATTTCAAGGATGTGTTTACATAGAAAGTGAATCCGGATCTACTCTCTCAGCTGGAGACGGTGTTAAAATATCCTTGGTATTTCATCCCTGAGGACTGTGTGAAGATTGGTAAAATTGTGGCAAAACAAGAGGTGCTTGAGGTATTAAACTGTTTTTCCAGGGATAAGAGCCCTGGCCCTGATGGCTGGACCATTGAGTTTTATGTCCCGTTTTTTTATCTCATTGGAGATGAACTTAGAGAGGCTATCAGTGAAACTCGGATCAAAGCTTGGGTCCACTCTTATTTGAATTCGACCTATGTGACCCTCATTCCAAAGAAGGACCGACCTGTTGATTTTAATGAATTTTGCCCTATATCCCTATGCAATCTCTTTTACAAGATCATTGCCAAGATTATTGCTGAGCGTCTTAAGCCTCACCTGGGAAAGTTTATTTCTGATGAGCAATTTGGTTTTTTGCTTGGAAGGCAAATACTTGATGTTGTGGGTTTGGCACAGGAGGGTCTTCATTCTATTAAATCGAAGAATCTTGAAGCAACCATTCTGAAACTCGACTTGGTTAAATCCTATGACCGTATTGATTGGGACTACCTGCATTTCATCCTTACTCAAATTGGTTTATCTTC
Organism: Larix kaempferi; assembly: GCA_027924585.1. Taxonomy (NCBI): domain Eukaryota; kingdom Viridiplantae; phylum Streptophyta; class Pinopsida; order Pinales; family Pinaceae; genus Larix; species Larix kaempferi. Next base: position 27,655,532 of record BSBM01000093.1, on the reverse strand, counting down.
GGAGATTGTTGGTTGGATTATGACCTGTTTCACTTCGGTCGGTTTTGCTGTTCTGGTTAACGGTTCGCCCTCCTCACAGTTTTAGGGAAATCGTGGTATCAGGAAAGGGTGACCCCTCTCACCCTACCTCTTTGTGCTACCTATTGAGGGCCTCAGTCTTCTGATAAAGGATGCAAAAGTCAAGGGTTTAATTTGCAGGGTGAAGGTGGCCAGTGCTTGTTTCACCACACATGCTCTATTTGTTGATGATGTCCTATTATTCGGGGAGACCACTGTGAGGGAATGGCATGGTTTCAATGGAATTATATCCACTTTCTGCAAGGCTTCTGGGATGGAAGTTAGCATGCCTAAATCAGCTATTATTACTCAACTTGAGATATTGCAGACCTAAAGTTATTATTACCCTATCAGTGGGTGGACATTGACGAAGGGTTCAGGTATCTGGGCTTCTTCTTGAAGCCTAATTGTTATCATAAGGCTGACTGGCACTGGCTCTTGTCAAAGGTTCACAAGCGAATTCATACATGGTCATTCGGTTGGCTGTCCCTTGGGGGGCGGGTCACTCTGCTTTCGTCAATTCTACAAGGCATTCCGGTATTCTGGTTCTCCCTGTTTTGTATTCTTGCGGGTGTTATCTCTCTGCTAAGAAGGTTTTTTTTTCATTTTCTTTGGGAAGGAAAACCTGACTGTTTCAAGTTTCATTTGGAATCATGGGAATCGTTGTCTCGACCCAAGTCTGTGGGTGGTTCGGGTATTAAAAATCTCCGTTTTTTTAATAAATCCCTTTGTGCCAAGAGTCTATGGCGCGCTCTCTTCTCTAGCGGGCTGCGGGGCAGGATTATTCGCATGAAATATTTGAAGAGACTCCCGGTGCAGTATTTTCTTCGTGAACACTCATATCGAACTAGTGGGGGTTCCACTATCTGGCGTAGTCTACTCAAAACACTACCTTTGATACAGGAATCCATTGCTTGGGATATTGGCCTTGAAAATCAGGTATATGCTGGTATTGATCCTATTTAGGGATTCAATGGTAACTTCACTCTTTCTCCTGAGCTACTAAGGATCTTTCATGATAGGCAACTTCTGGTGATTAGACAATCCTGTCACTCGGCTCTTGACTCTTAGCCGCAGTGGTTAAACTCTGAGGAGCTCCAACTAGATGGAGCTCTTGCGGTTGAATGAGATTTGTATGTTAGCATTTTAGCTCATGCAGGGGTCTACTTTTATGATCAACCGGATCGATTGGTTTGGACTTTCAACGAGGCATCTGGTGATGTTACGACCTCTTTGGATTACCTTTCTTATATTGGTTCAACCTCTCAAGCATCTCGTCCATGGTGGATCCCGTGGTTATGGAAGGTAGTGGCACCCCTTAAGATTAAGCTATTTTTATGGCTTGCTATCAATGACAAAATTTTGACTTGGGGAAATCTTCAAAAACGTGGTTTTTCTGGACCCAGTTGATGTTGCTTATGTTTTTAGGCTTGTGACACGACTGCTCATATTTTTGGAGATTGCACTTTCTTACTGGCTGTGTTTAATGAACTTTTCAAGATCTTTAATGTTCATTCCTCCTGGTCACGTGCATCTTTTGTGGACAATGTTTATTCTTGGGTCACTCTCCATCAGAATCACTCTGTGTTGCTTCTACTATGTTTTTGGCATATCTGGAAGGCGTGGAATTATGCCTTGTTCAACGATATTACCCCTTCGCTGCCCCGGGTGATTACAACTATTTCTTCATTCTACAGGGTTGTTATGGGGAAGCCTTTGCTTTCTAAACAACGGTGTCTTTCTTTCTTTGCATCCTATTATCCTTATCCTCAGGGTTATTTCGACGGGGCTGCGTAGAAAGGGTCTTGTGGTGCTGGAGTGGTTCTATTCATTACTCCCACTGTCTCATATCATCTTTCTATGGCTGCTGGTGTTGGAACCAATACACGTTCAGAGTTAATTGAGCTGTGGATTCTCCTTTGGTTTTCTCGGTCCTCTTTAATAAATTCTATTTGGATCTTTAGAGACTCCAAATGTATTGTTGATTGGGCTGTCAAGCGAGCTAAACTCTCCTCGCTCCTACTGATGCACTGGAAAAGCAGAGTGGACATGCTACTCTCATCTTTCGACTCTTTTCATGTCCGTCATATTTACAGGGAGTTCAACATGATTGCAGACCAGTTATCTCGCAGATCATTGGGAAATATGAATGGCATGTTGCTTTGTGAAGAGTACAAAGGGGACATTCTTCTATCCTCTCGTCACATGAGGTTTTCTGATTTTTTTCAGTATTACTGATGATACCAAAGTTATGTTATTTTTTGGTCTCATTGTGTTAGGATGGAATATGTTATATGTAATTTTTTTTGTTTAGATGGATATGTCTTCTGACAGATTACTAGTTATAGGAAGGTGTCTTAGGCTTTTATGAAACTTTGACTATTGCATGAACCATCTTTGGTGGAAACTTTGTAGATCACTCCTTGTGGTTGGCTTTTTTATTAATATTAAAACTGGTTTTTTCCATCTGAAAAAAAAAATTAGGATTTAACACACATGCTAAAATATAAAAATATTACACAACGTTTTAGAGGAATATTTTATGAACATACGAATTAAACGACATCACAAAAGAAGTCAACTTCACAAAATTAAAAATTTTCAACCAATGCTATGGAACACATACAAGTTATCACAAGTATACCAACCAACGACGTTCTAAACCTGCAACTTGGACATCATTGTGCTTAAACGGATTGTTACAACACAAGATTGAGTGGGTAGAACCGTCTGTGATTATTGGCAGTCAGCATCGATGTGTCCACTTGTTTTAAATCAGAGCTCCTTTATATGCGCCATAAGAACCACGAACCCCAAGCTCGTTCTCAGCATTACTCCTCTATACTTGGTAGTTGATTTTCCATTCTTTCTGGAAAGAATAATAAATTTTCCATTTAAGATATTTCGTTCACATTACTTGCATTAATAAGAATGATAATAATTTTATTTAACTCTGACAGAAATTCATTGTAAGGAAAATAAGTTAAAATACATCCTCCATAGTATCCTTTTTATAGATAACAACAATTCTTATTATTAGAACCAATGGAAGCCTTTGAGTTTAGGTGATGTGCTAATAAATGGTTACGTATCTTAGGTATCATCTTCCCCACCAAGATTAAGATCTCTATGTAATAGATCAGGTTGGCAGATTCCTATTACAATAATTAAAAGAATTATTTTGAGTGACATCAAAACTAGTGCGGAACTAGGTATCAAAATAAGTGTTGGATGCCAAATGTAATTTCTATTTTCATCTGCGCAAAAAGATCATGGAAAACTACAATCCCTAGGCCATTCTTAGCGTAGGAATGATTTTATCATTGTCAAAACCATATTTAATACATTAAAAATGATAAATTAGACGTCTTTTACTTTTACTGATTTTTAATTAATAAATTAAAGTAAAATATCGTCTTTTAAAAGTAAATGTATTAGCTTACGATTAAGTGTGTTGCTACATTGGTGAAGTACATATGCGGAAATAGGAAAATTTTGGATCCCATCATAGACTTAACTCAAAATTTGGTGGAGTGGTGGCTTAGTTTGGGAGATTCCCCTTCCTGGATTAGCACCATTAGGAGGAGTTACCAAAAACTAAGGAGCAGAGCCATGAAGGGCACAAGGAGGTGCACTAATGCATAAGGGGGTTACAAAACATGAAGGAGGGAGCATTAGGTGAGAGAGAGAATCCAATAGGGCCATAAATTATCAAAAGCACACAAATAGGGATGAATGGAGGAGTTGGGTGCACTTGTGGAGGTGGAGGCACAAATCAAGGAGGTGGAAGCTAAATTGTAAGTTACAGCTCCCATAATCGAGGGAGACGGCGCCTTAGTGCAAGTGGGGTCCATAAAAGGAAATATTTCACTCAAGGAGGGTGCACTAGGCAAGAGGGGCCCAATATGGTATGCATAAGGTGGAATAGTAACTTCATAGTCCATAAAATAAAAATAGGGTCCATCGTATAATGTTTGGGTGACCAACATTATGAATGTCACCAAGGTGCAAATATGAACTAGGAGGGACAAACTCAAGCCAACAACAAGTTCTAAGGTGCTAGGGATGTCCCATTCCCCCTAACTCTTTAGAATCCATGGTCTTCCATACTCTTTTAGTTTCCTTTGTTGAGCCAGTTGTTTATTTAATAGCAACAACCATCAACGATAACAACAATAACAACAATACCAAAGTCCATAGTCATAATAACAAATAAAAGATCATAAGTCCATAGTCACATTAACAAATAAAAGTTCATAAGTCCAGGGCTTAATAACCAGGGTATTACAATATTGGTGTGTTAGTCATCTCTTTATGCATTTTTCACTAATCTAGCAACATTACCTACCTAACATGAGCCACCATACTAAGCACCCTCTTGCCATTTTGGTTCCCATCCTGAGTTTTTCTCATAGGTTCAGGAGCCTTCTTAGTTGTACCATGTTTTTTACAAGAAACCACATGTTTCTCTTTCTCATGTATTTTTGGCCATTTCCTATAAGGTTCCCATTTTCGTGTTTAACTTGTAACTGCATTTGCATATACCCCGTTTGTGCTTATGAGCTTGATGCCAACTTTAATGCTTTTAGGTTTTTATATAATAACTCATCTCTTATCTCATTTTCACTAATCCCTGTAGCACTTTGCCTTTGCAAATTGACACCCTTAACCTGGAGGGAAGACACCCCGAGTGTCTCTATCTTGCTTATTTCCCTTGTATTATGGATAGGTTTGTTCCATGTGCTTGGAACTAGTTCTGCTTGTCCTTGACATTCATTTCCTCCTATGTACTATAACATTATTTTATTATTTTTCAGGCTTTAATAATATGAAAAAGACAAAAAATCAAATATATATATAAAAGATATATATGGAGTCTTCTTTGAGCTCTTTTCTTACTCCCTAAATATGAAAAGATTACCGATAAAGCTTGTTTATTTTACACTCATTAAAAGATTTGAAGAATCATCCATCCATTATAAGTTTAACCCTTTTCCAAGCCAAGTTGACCATTTATGAAAAATGAATACTCTAGTCAATCTCGGCTAGAAGAGTTCTCCCTCATATCATTTTATGCTTTTTCGGACGTTGGAGACTAAATTTAAGAAAAAGAACAATCCTAGAGTCTTCTTTAAGTTTTACAGACTCTCTAGAATTGAAAACACTTCCAAGCATTTGCTCAACCAGGCTCGATAAAAATTCATGGGATATTACTTATAAAGAAAGGGAAGGAAATGATATTCGATGTTAATTTATTATTGGTAGCTAGTCTAGTCTTCTTTGAACATGAGCATCATTTTTTGCGTCTATCAAATAGTTGGGTTATAGAATTTGACCTTGGGATTCAACCTTGATCTTTGAGTTTTAACACTCCTCCATTTGGTTATTCTTCCACCCATATGGAGAATCTGTCAATATCTCTAACATTATAGATTTTTATCAATGATTCCTTTATGTCAAAAATTTCCCAAGTCACTTTTTGTGTCATGCTCAATGTTCAAAGATATAGACTTGTGTTATCCATTCTGCACTTGCCTTGACTTCATGTGTTGGTCATCCTTGGTGTTAGTTCATTTCATTATCTACTCAATGTTCTAAAAATCAACTCAATTCTTGAGATTTCCTCGAGTTGGATGATGGGGGATGCCTTAATTCCTCCCTTCCAACGAGTCTCTTCCCATCGAATTCAAATCATCTTTCTCTGGGAATGAGGCCTAGATTTTTTGGTTAGAATTTTGGGTTTGTAGTCATTAGTGGTAGATTGCCTTGCTATTGAGTTATGGGAATACATCAATCTCTCTTACTCGATATATTCTTCAAGTGTTCGACGTCAAAAACTTCTATTCACACATGTTAGAATGTACTAGGTACCTTGGGTCCCATTACCATTATCAGTGATTCCCTCACATCTGTTAACAGTATTCATTAATGACCAGTAATCAAACAATATCCTCCATGTTCGACTTAAGATGATTTATTCACATGAGTAAGACTCGCACCTTTAGGAAGTTTGATGGAAGACCTTGGAATATAGTAGCATTACACCATTTTCGCTATTGCTCAAGTTGTGCAAGACTGTACCATATTTTTTACACTGGTACCATCGAGAGAACTGTTACTCAACTCAATTATATTGATCTCCTAGTGTATGATGAGAAATAGATCCACCTTGTATCTTCTGTGGCTATGATCAGTAGTTGGGCATGGATCCACTATGTTTATTCATGGCCATGACCATTTATATTTCACATGGATACACTTTGTATTTTTGTGGCCATCGTATTTGAATCAATTACTTATATATATATGGACATTGTTATCCCAGGGATAATATTGTTTGACATCTTTTTCTATTTTAGGTACTTCATTGAGACTAAGATTTTGGGACCCTCTAGTTTCATTGAATCCACATCCCAGTTTATTGAACTTTATTTCATCCATCATGTTCCCCTATGACCTCATACATTAAAAGGCATCTGTTATAGCCCAAATCGACACTTCTCCGTACGTGATGACAATTTCTTGACGATACTTCAAACGTCAACTAATGCTCTCACAAAAGGAAATTTTGGATGGAAGAACCTTGATTTGGGATTTGAATTCATGTCCTTGATCATTCACTAATTCCCTAGCACTTGTGAAGCTTTGTAACTAAAATTGAGAAGAAAATGATCCTAATCCTATGCCAACCAACCTTTTCGACATTTGTTTCCTTCAATTTTCCATTATTTTTCCTTAAAACCTCGAAAACACTCCTTTTAGTTGGTTTGCAGGGGTTTCCAACACTTTTTCACCTTGGTTTGCCAACTTTTTCCCCCCCAAAACCAAGAAAATTAATAAAATATCAAAACCGGGGCAGTTTGGGTGGTTTGGGTAACTACTCTCTCGATTCATTAGAGAAATTTTGAGGTAAAAAAATGGCCTCAAAACAAAGAAAATGTACTATAAAAAACAACCAATCACATTCTAGTAGATGACATCATCCCCCTTGGTGAGGTGGCATTGCATGAGTTAAGAATGCTTATTTGTCAAATTTTCTATGGTAGATGAAAACACATAGTTAACCAAGGTAGTGGTGTAAGTACTTTTAAGTCATAAAGTAAAGTACTCATAATGATAGTCTTTTCATAAAATAATATTCTTGTCATTTTCAAGTAAAGTACTCATAATGAATGTCTTTTCACACTTTCTCATAAAATAATATTATTGTCATTTTCAAGTGAAGTACTCTTAATTCATAAAGAAAGTCCTTTCACATTTTTTTATAAAATAATATATTATCATTTTTATATTTTTAATTTTAAATTATATATTCACTCGATTCTATTTAATAACATAATGTCAAACTAATAAAGAATAATAATAGATTTAATAAATAATAATAATAATGCAGTGTGGATTATAATAATATTATTAACATTTTACATGTAAATAAATTCTCAATTAAATTACATTATATTCAATTCATGAGAAAAGTACTAAATATAAAAAGTCAACATAAAATTAAAAAAATAGCTCTTAAAAATATTTTTTATTATTTAATTTCATTTGCAAGTTCAAGACAAATAAATGCTAAAGGACAATAAATTTTTGGGAATTTACAATGAATCATAGTCACATCAATGTAGACTTATTTTATTAATTTTATTTCTAGTGAATTTTGAAAAGCAACTCAACCATGGTTATTTATATCGTGCATAGAAAATAGTGTGGGAGGTGACTTGTCATATATACCTACCCCATAAAACCCCCAATTCATAATATTTTAATATATCTCATATTTTTGTAGTACATCTCTTAGGAGGCCATTTTTTGACCTCAAAATCTCTCTAATACAACTTCTTTCTACCCAATGGAAATTGTCTCCATTAACTATAAAACCAAGGGAGATAAGCCATTTGGGGGACACTAATGCCTAAGTATTGTTATGCTAGAGAAATCCTTGTTCTCTTTCCCTTTGTTGTCCATACCCTTTGTCTTGGGGATGCTATCCTAAGTAGTTCCTAATCCTTATACATTGGAGTTGTGGTTGGGATTCATGGAGAAGACGAGAAGGAGGCCCAAAATCTTCATTTTGTTAAGTTCCTAAGTAGTTTAAAGGTATAAGTGTACTTTCTATTATTATGAATATAGATTGGAAATATTTCCCTTCCCTGATATGAATATTTGTTATTGTTCATGAACTAGATTAAATATTTGGAATTCATGTTATTTCAATGTATTTCATTATGCTATTTGTGAATTTCAAGAATCATATTTATCCTATTTGTTTGAGGAAGGTATGTTGTGGTGATTTGCAGGTTAAAATCTTGGAGCTACTCTAGTGGGAGAAATGAAAGCTAGGATCAACCTTCATAAACAAGGTATGATCCTCTCTTTTCCTAATCTTTGTAGAGTCAGTTATTTGCATGTTAACCTTAAAATTCCAGTCTATTTAAACCCCTAGTATGTTGGTGATATCAACCCCAGTCATGTGGATAGATTCCTTAACAACAGTATATGTAGAGAAATTTATAGAATCGTGAGCATCATAAGTGTTCCAAATACCTACAATAGTTCCAACTGAACATCAAGTACAAGAAGAGAAACATAAATTGAGTTGTAGACTACCTAAATTTACCTTGGATATCTATGCTTATTGTTGTGCTCAAGTCTTGTGGACACAAGACCTCTAGGTGGCCCCTATTGTACAATCGTGACCTTGACTTTGTTTCTACCTATCAGACACTGTGTGCAAGAAGGTCTGTCTCAAACTTTCATCTCTAGGATGAAACTATTCCATATTGACCACCTTTGTGTCCCTTCAGAAGAGACTTAGAAGCTAATATGGGAGGCACACTACCGTTGAGTTGCATGGAACTTTATCATAGAGAAAGTTGTGGCAGTATTGCAAAATTACTTGTACTGGTTGAAGCTCTGACAAGACGTTGGAAAGTACATTAGATTATTTACTAATTGTACCATTTCCATACCTACCATTAAAAAATAGGGGTTGTACACTCTGTTTCCTACCCTAGATAGACCTTGGGAATCTATCTCCATGGACTACATGTTTGGATTTCCTTCAACCAAGCATGGAAACAATTGTGTATTTGTGGTTGTTGACTGATTCTCCAAGATGGAAATTTTGACTCCCTGTAAGAAGAGAACCATAGTAGAGGCCATTGATAAGCTCTTCTTTGAGTGTGTTTGGGTTCAATTTCGCCTCCAATGGACAAGTATTTCATATCAATATAGAATATTCTTGATTTTTTGGTCCAACCTATGGTCGATGATGGACACCAAGTTGACCAATTCAACTCCCTTCCACCTCCAGACCAATGGAAATATAGAGGTGGTCAACATGATGATTATGCATATCCTGAGAATATACAACTCCAAAACATCCATGCACTTGGAATGAGATACTTCCTTGTGTTCAAAATAACTACAATATATCCCTTCATGGCTTTATTGGCCACAATGTCTTTCAGGTGTGCTTGAGGTTCCAACCATTATCCTCAATTGATGTAGTGTTACCCATTGCTTCTACACGATGAATCCTCCCATGCTTAAACTCAGGCTAGTCAGGAAGCCAAATTTGTTGAACGAATAGATCCCATCCAACAATAAGTTCATGAAATTCTATTGAAATCCAATGCTAAGTTTAAGCAGCTCCACAATTAGCATCGAGTTTCACACACGTTCAAGGTGGGAGATAAGGTATGGTGTCATTTGAATAAATAGCACCTCATAGAACTCCATTGGAAGCTCTTCCCACTCTGCTATGGAACTTACTCCATCACCAATGTTGTGGGTGAGATGCTTTTGAGTTAAGTATTCCCCTTTCCTCGGGTTGCACCCTATATTTAATGTGGAGTTGCTTTGACCATATTTTCCACCTTTCTTGGACACCTTAGAGGTAGTTGAGAACTTGGACCCTATAGAAATTGATCCTAGCTTCATTGAGTAGGAAAGTGTTGATCATATCATGGACATTGAGATGAAGAGCACTCGCTAGTAGAACATCCAAATGTATCAGTTCGTCAAAGCAGTAGGGATTCTCCACCAGGGAAAGTGGCTCACTAGATGTTAGATTGACCAGACGTTTATCCATCCGATGCCGGAGGAACTTAATGTAGTGGGGACCATTGATCCCTAAGGGTGGAGGAATATTCTAGGTGGATAATGGTGGCCACCCATATGTTCCACCAAGTTACCATGGCTCTCCATCTTCTTGGAAATTTTCGATGGTGTTTTGGGTCCAAAATTTCGAGTCCCTAAATAGTGTTTCTTGGCCATTTCAGGGGAAAAGGGTTGTTGTTGAATTCCTTGGCCCTAGCAAAAAATAGTGTTTCTTTCAACTAGCTATCATGCACCCTAAATGGATATCGTATGCAAAAGTTGCACCCCTAGGAATTCGACTTATCAATCATCCATCTCGGGGCTCGCAAATCTTTTTGGCGCTTCATCTCCTATGGTTAGGTTTTTTTCCTCTTTCACTTTATGCTTATGATAAAAGACCATTTTTAGTATATTTGTAATCATGTCTTGCAAATGAGCATAGATGGCACGTCTCTCTTTAGAGATAAACTACCACCATTTGAGCTAGTTTGTATTACTTTGTACTGTACAGTTTTTTTCCATTCCATTAATTAATAGAAATTGGGTATTACTCTACTATTGTGCTTTTTGCAAAATATTTGTGTGCATTTTTCCATTTTATGTTGTTTCCTTCATTTAGTTCTCTCAATAATCAAGATTAGTGTATCAAAGCAATCTGATCTTATTGTTTCTTGATGCATGTCCTCAACAAGATCAAAGTATCGAGAGTTGGGTCTTGAACTAATTGAGCTTGAGGATAACCACTTTCATTGGCCCAAGTAGCCTCACATAAGAGGAGAAGAAAAGAGAGATGATAGAGCAGGATATCCTATTAAGATGATGCTTGAGGAAGTCATCACTCGACAGAGGAATGAGATGGTGGATAATTTTTCCCAAATCCTTCGATGACTACCAATGGTAGAGAAGACACCTTCAACCAATAACTACTTTGGAGGTGCAATTCCCTTCAACGTGAAATTTGACTTTGAAATTCCTTTATTTGATGTCCAAATAGATGTAGATGCTATGGAGAAATGGTTAAATCTTTTAGAGGGTTATTACTCTATGGAAAGAATTCCTTATAGTGAAAAGATCACCTTCATAATCCTTAAATCCCTCCCTCATGTCAAATATTGATGGGATGGTTTTGGGAGAGGCATGCTAGAGATGAATCTAAAACATATGGGACACAAATCACTTGGGAAAATTTTGTCAATGCCCTCAAGGAGGAGTTATACCCCATCGAAAACTATGATGACCAGTATGATGGACAACTTTGCACTAGGAGAGTGCCCAAACAATGTTAGATTTTACCAATATGTTCCATACCTTGCACTCAAAGTTGGGCATTAGAGACTCCAAATGACACTTTGTCCTAAAGTATCATAGTATCCTACACAGGTACATCCAAACATAGATGGATTTTCTGGACATGTCCTCATTAGGAGCCACTTATCGATATGCTGTCAAAATTGAGCAAAAATTCAAGCAGAAGAATAAGGAGTTTGGGTTTGCAAATCAACCACAACAAAGGCTTGGTAAAGATAGCCCTAACTCACAAAGCAAAAGAAATAGAAAGGATAGCCAAATTCATGACATCCAATCCAAACTATAGGTGAATAAGGGTAACAAGAAGTCGAAGAAGGACACTGGAAAGTGGTGTGAGATCCACAAAATTCCATGGAACAACACCAACGAATATCACTTAAAACAATCATTGTTGGCCGAGATGAAATCCTTAGAGTCAAACTCTACATCAGAATATGATTTGGAGAAAGATAAAGGAAAGAAGACCATTGACGCAGAACCTAGTGCCACCATTGCAACAACAATGATCTCAACCATGGTCCATAAGAGCTAGCGGATCCAAAGGAAGGGGAGCAACTCGATCACTCACATATGTGGGTGAAGGGGAATCTGCTACATTTCATTGTTGATAGTGGTATCTAGAATAAATTGATTTCGATTGAGGTCATCAAGAGGTTGAAGTTACCAACAATGCCACACCCTTAACCATACACCATTAGTTGGTTGAGTGGAGGACGAGACACACGCATATGTCACCAATGACACCTATCCTACAACATCGAGCTCTTTAAAGATGAGGTACTGTGTGATGTTTCCTCACTTGAAGTTTGTGATGTTCTTTTAGGATAACCCTATACGTGGAAACATCATATTGTTTATGAGTCAAGGCCCCATAATGTCATTGTGACTTTGAGAGGCCAACTCTATAGGGTACCCGTAGTAGTTTTGATTACTATAGTTTTGTTATGATAATAAATAATAATTATTATTGAACTTAATATAAATAGATAAAGTTTATTATCAAAGAAAACATACCATTAAAAAGTCAAGTCTATTAGAAAGGTCATTGTAAGTGTTTATATATAGTTCTGATTGTAAAAATTTAGCACCATTCATTTTTATCAAAAACATTATATACATATATTTATTGTCTTACCTATATAAATATTTAATATCAAAAGCACCCGCAACATTAGCATGAAATTAGTATTAGAGAAATAAGTTCTTGCATGGAGCATGAAGTCAAGTACCATTATTGTGTTCTTATCTTAGCAGTATTGATATCCGATTTTGTATGAAAATGGATGCTTTCTGTCTGTCCCGTCAACATTTTGTAACTCTTATGAATGCACTATGAGATCCTTCGCTGATACATCTTTTTATTTTTTTCAATAAAAGATGTTTTTTACTTTTTCAATAAAAGATGTTTCTTTTGCCTTGAAAACAAAAAAAAACTATTGTGTGTGAAGCTTCAGGCCAGAATACCTATGCGTGAGATCATTGATGACCTCCTCCTCTCCTCCATGCCTACAACCATCCTCGTGTCCTATTCATTCGCCATCCCTGATGCCCTCCTCCTCTCCCCAGTGTCTCCAAATATCCTCGCCCCTCCTTTCCCATGTCCATTTTACCCCGTGCTTGCATTTTCTTCTTGCACACCACACCGTTCTCTTCCTCCCACTCGCCTCCACTTGCTTCCTCCCTGCATTATAGCTCCTTCCCCACTCTAGCTCTGAATTCTTTCTCCTCCTTCTACTCCCGCTCCTCTCATGCCTACTCCCCATCCAAACTGAACACATCTCGTCCTCCCACGCCTGTTCCTCTCCTATTGTGTGCCTTCACTCACCATTCGTACTCTCCTCCATGCCTCCAATATCCACCTGATCACACCCTCCATTCCCTAGCAGTCCGCTCCCCCATGCACCCATTCCCCCATGCTAATCCTACTCGCGCAACCCTTCGACCTCTCGTGCTCCTCTACTGCTCGCACACCCACCTCCATTTTGCCTCTTTGTGTTCCCGTCCACCTCCACTCTTGATCTTCTTTCACTCCAATCCTCCTGCGCCCCACCACCCAATCCGCTTGTGCAAACCCCCTGTAACAACCTGCTCCTCCTTCCTAGCTCTCCTCCCTTTACATCACCTTCCTGCACTACCTGTAGCCGTCGTTTCCCTAATGTTGTTCCCTTCCACCACATCACAATATATATATATATATATATATATAATTAAAAAAAAACTCTCATTGTTAAAAAAGAAATACATATATAACATTATTATATTTCTATTTCCTACCCAGATATACTTTTCATTTGAAAGTCAAACAACATTGACTTATATTAGTTGAGTTTTTGAAACAAAATTTTTTACAATGTTTTTTTAATGTTTTATATAATTTCCATATTAAACCCAATATTTTGAAAAAGAAAAATAAATTTAATAATTTTTAAAATGCAATATTTTTATTTTATGATTGGTAAAGCACAGTTGCGATGGGACATAATCCCCTAGTGGAGTCATTTTTATTTTCAAAATTTTAAAATAAATAAAATTAATTAAAAAAACAAAAATTTATAAAAATGACATGTGTTAAATAGTATTTATTGTTGAGGATATGTTGTCATATCTGGTCCTCTGTTGCATTATCCGCTACAAATCCCGCTGCCGGCCACGAACCCCACGGCCTCCGTCGGTGCTAAACTCTCCCGAGGAGCCATCGCGGGATGACAAGGATTCCCCAAGAACCAAGTAACAAGAAACCTCATCAGGTGGATCGAAACAAGCCATATCCTTGCACGGTTCTTCTGCAGATACGACACCTTCATTTAAACATCTCCAGAGATCAAGTGGATCTGGTCGGTTTATGGGGTCATATTCAAAGCATTTACAAGGAAGACGCTTGAAATGCTCATATTGACTGTCCAAAGAAACTTCCACTGTAGAAGACAATGTTTCAAGCAAAAGCTTCTCTTCAAGCCAGACAACAATGTTTATCCTTTCTATAAGAATTCCCTCCAAAAATTGAGAGAATGAAAGATCGCTGAAAGGAGATTCTCCAATTAAGAACATAAGTAAGAGGCATCCAAGGGACCACATATATGATTTGAAACTAATGGGTATGGTGGTTTCTAAGACAGGCTCTAAAGCAAAAAAAAAAATCTCACTGTCTACTGAAATAAATCCTATTTCATTGTTGTATAAGAGGGAAAGCAATTCAGGACTCAAGAACAACTAAGGCATTATCACGGAATTCTGAATATCTACTGTCTTACTGCCTTCGGTCCTATTAAAAACATTCCTAATGAGCTGTTTCAGCTTCTTTCTAGCCAGGAGAGACCTGTTCAACTCAATGAGTGGATGCCCTAACTCATCAAAATCAAAACATTCTGGTGCTAGATTCCCACACACCAAGCCCTGGGAATGAAGCTTGGCAACAACTTCGCATATTTCCATGGCTGTCTTAGAAAAGTTTTTCATCGCTTCACTGAATTGGCACCATCTTGATTTTGGCCCTAATTCCGAACTACACGAGTTTTCAATTTCGACAGGTAATTTTCTTCTGGCAGTTTGAACTCTTAATGTATTTGAAAGCTTGTAAACATTATTATCGGATTTCTCACAAACCAAATGCAATCGTTCTTCAGAACTCATCCAAAACCCAAACACCCTACAAACACTCCGATTCAGCATTGAAATTTTCATCAACATTTGTAGTTCTTGCTTTTCCTTTTGACTCAAACTATGTACAACTTTTAAAGTGCTTTCAGTATATGGGTCTGATTTAGCATCATGGCGATATGGGTCTGATAGGCTAGTGATCACATGATCATGATCGTGAGGCATCAAATTCACCCGCTGTTTTGCATGAAAAATCCGAGAATTAAGCAGCATCCTCCCAGTAAGAATCAAGTCTTCTTCAGTTTCTAATTGAATTGAACCTTCTGGAATAACCCAACAAGCCCAGTCTGTATAAGGGGCAGTTAGGGCTAAATTATTCAAATTGGGAAGGGTGTATTCATTGATTATTGACTTGCGCTTAGGTTTCTGAACGAGCTCTGCCTCGGGTGAGTGATGGGGACTACCTGTTTGTTGAGAAGATGGAATAAGGCGCGAGAGCTGGATATTCTTAGGTAGGCCGGAGGCGCCTTGCAGAGGCAATTTCACCCACTGATTGCATTCAGGGCATCTGATCATACAGTTGCGACATGCAGAATCGCTCCAATGGCGAGGCATCTGGCATGGTGAATGGCCACATGATAGTACTCTTGGGCAATGATCTTCCACTCCGCTGTATGGTTGAAAACATATTGTACACTCCAGCAAATCCAAATTCATTTTGACAAGCATATGTTAGATTCGATCATAGGATGAACACAAATTCAACTATTTCTTACACTGTCTAACAAAATTGGGAGAACAGGTGTATCAGTAAGCATGGATGGAGAAGTGTGAGCGGAAATCAGGCCGAAACGCATTTCTATAGATGGTTAATGAGGTTAAGCTTTTGAACAGTACATACAAGGTCAAACAGGAAAAGAGGTGAGTATCATTCACTTGGAAATGTCATTGTTGCTTTGGAGAGACGTCCAAAATCATAACCGGTCAATATAGAATTGTGAAAAGGGCATACAATAAGTTTTATAAAACCTTAGGATTATGTATTTATTGTGTTCACCAATATGCTTATATTTTATATTTTATACTTTGAAGCCCTAGCCCTACAGAGGATTTTGTTGAGAGATTTGTTGAAAGATGCAAATTTTCTTTCAAAACGGTTTTTTTGGTCCCATGTTGATTCTCATATGATTAATAAAGTCATGGAAATATTAAGAAATTGGAGCTTTCTCCCAAAAGATATGCTTTCTGGTGCTCTTTGTGGAAAGAACCATGTCGATGTAGCCTTAATCGTATTGGAAAAGATGGCGAGTGTTGATTGCGCTCTAAAAATGCAAGCTTGCCATCCACTTATACATGTGTACTGTAAATATATATATATATATACTAGATGAATAATGTACGGGAGTTTTTTGTGACGATTCCATCTGTTATAACCTCGTTTCAAATGCACTTTGTAACATGAAACAATTTGTAGAGGCAACCAAATTTCCGCGGAGTATGGTTAATAGGGGATGCAAACCAGATGCATCTACATGCAAAAGGTATAACCCAAATAAATTGTAAACCCGTTGATGCCAAGCAGAGGCAATTATTTGAGGTTGTGATCTTGTTCACCACAAGTTTAAGATCGAGCAGATTTGTTTCATACATAACCCATTCACATTACTATGGTTGGCCGAGGGCCTCCACCAGAGGAAACTCTGGCTTCACCCTGCTCATGCATAAATCACCATCTTTCGGGTCCCTGCATTCTCGTATTAGAATTTTTTCTTTCTGGCATTTCTAAAATCCCACGAGATGACCATAGACTAGGTAATTCCTAATTCCAAGTGGTAAAGAGCCCAGATTTATTTTATTGATTAGTTTGTAAATGCACTTCTTTTCATGTCTCTATTGATCGCAGTTCCTATTGGGTTCCATGATTCTATTCATGTCAACCCTTCTATTTCTGGTGTGCATTAAAAAAAAACACTGTATGTGTCTCTCTTTTTCTCCAAGGTCTTCAGATTTCAAAATATTAGCTAAGGAACATATGTTGCATTGTAATTACCTCTACATTGACACTGTAATGAAGCTTTTGCACTAAAGGCCATGCCATGAAGATGATATGGTGATTTCCCTCAATATTTTTTTAATGTTGGGCTGGGTTGTTGTGAGTATATTTTGTCTCTAGCATTCTTATACTCCTCTTGCTATCAAATGTGTCACGAGGCCTTCTCCATGCACTGATGTCAGTCTGTGAGTTTCTTAAATTATACCACCCCAACCACTTCTTAAAACTAATCAGTAAGGATGTTGGAGCATCGGAACAATGTCGGTTAACCATTGAAGCATTATTGATTATCTCACTAACATAACATCAGATCTAGATTATCTTACCTTCTATGGGAGGATTAACCGCGCAGGATATCACCTCGTGCCCCTACCTGTTGCCACTTATTTGATCTAACAATTCACTACTTAATCTTTAACTTTCAGCTACCACTTTCTCTTGGCAGGGAATTAGCTGCAACATAGTTGTTTCTTGTTTATAATAATTACTATTGTATGATTTTTTTTCTCTCCTTTAACCATTACCCATTCAACCTTATTAAAATAAAAATAGTTATTATTTTTTTAATAATATTTATTATTATTTTTTTATAATATTATTATTTGTCTCTCAACCTTATTCTCTCCACAAAACCAACTTTACACACTTCAAAATTGCTCAAAATATACACCCCCACAGACTGAAAGTATGACTGGCCTAAAAACTTAGTTCAAATAAATGGAAAAAGAATTTAACACTCCCAAAGACATTGTTAGCAAAAACCGTGAGGATCTAAGAGAAGAAATAAATAAGACCAATGTCACACTCAAACATGAGCTTACACAAAAACTCAAATATGGAATTATCGTAGAGGTTAGGGTCGAAATGAAGAGCAACCTGGATTCCATGAAGCAAGATCGGGATAAAAAACATGATGTGCTCGTAATCCTTTTGAAAAATCAAGTTCTCAAAGTCAACACAAATGAAGGAATAGTTCAAGCATGTCTATATCCTCATCCCGCTCTTTCTCATCACCACGTCCTCCACCACCACCTCATCAGGATGTCCCCAATATCATCCCATTATGATATACCCTCCTAGGGCCAAAATAGAACTATCAAAATACAATGGGAATGAAGATCAATGTGTGGCATGGATTAACAAGGCCGAGGAATATTTCAGTGTATATAGCATTATGATGGATGAAGAAAAAGTAAAATATATGTCCATGCATCTAGAAGGTGACACATACAACTGGTATTTGTGGTGGAAAAGGAGAACATCGCTTATACAATTGGCATTCATTTAAAAAACGAATTTTTAAGAGATTATAGGGAATTACCGAAAATGATTCTTCTCAAAACTTACCAAATTACAACAAAAGGGAAGTCTCGATGAAATCATGCATCAATGGGAAGCTCTCTCCACATAGGTATTTGGATTTTCTAGAAAGCAATTATTTGAAACCTACTTGGGAGGCCTTAAACCACATATCCAAAACGAATTAAAAATGCATGACGTTTTGTCCATTGAAGTAGTGAGGCATACGATAAAGGTAGTTGAAGACAAATTAGAAGGGATATCCAAATCAAGATTTGACAAGGGTTATTTACAGCATAAAGAGAGACAATGCATATGTTATGGAGACAACTTGTCACCAAGACATATGTGTAACAATTCCAAATCATATGGATATCAAGCCGAAAAAAGAATAAGACACATCCACTAGAAGTTCTAACAATGACAAAAAAAGAAGAACACTTGTTGTCGATGTGGTGAAAAGTGGATCCGAAATCATAAATGTATATCCAATCATACATCTCACTACAAAATTATAGATGGGAAGGAAGTACAAGTTTCCACTGAATATGATACATCCGAATATGATATGGATATAAACACACCCAAGGTGTCAATAGCAACAATCATATGCATCAACCAAACATGTAAAGAAGAAGGTTCACTGATACATAATAAAGTTTCCACCCAAAAGGAAGAAACTCGGTTTCTCATAGGACAATATATTCCACCCCATTTGAGAAATAATGATAACATTAAGGATGAAAAACTCTTATTGTCACGTCCCCATTTTGACCCCCTTCGCATTAAATCGTAAATGATGTAAATATTGATATTTAATCATGGTGAGGAGCTCAAGGCCAAGGCCCCACCATTGATTTAGTGTTTTATGTATCGACAATTAAAAATAGATGCCTGTGGTTCTTGTGCTAGATAGGCATAATGTAAATTAAGACATCATGTAAATATGAATTTTAATGAAAAACCCACAACTAGCTATGCAATGCAACAAAGAGATGGGAGCATGATTCTACAAGGAATAGGGAGGGAAATTATTCAAACCCTTGAGCCAATGGTGATAAGCCAGATGTCAATGAATAAACCCTCAACTACCCATTCTGACTTATGCACCCAATCATTTAATTTTTTTTCCAGAAATTGGTTAAGGCAGTTAATGCCTTGGGAATGAAGAGGCATGGCAGCCAATTTCGTGCATGGGCAAGCCATCAACCGGGGAAAAACGTACTTTTGCTTATGGGGCAAGAAAACACTCACGAAATGGTGCCCAAAGCCATTCTGAACCCATAGTCTTTCCTCTCTCATGCAATCTGAGCTAGCTGGGCTTTCCCCATCACATTTTTTACCAATTTCCTGCATTTTTCCATAGCTGGGAGCTCGTTTTTGTGTTACACAATGGCTGGGAGAAAGGGAGTCACGTTTTGGGGGTTTATAGAGGTTGTTTTTGCCCCTGAAATGCAGAAAAAACATTTTCTGAAAACGAATTTTCTCTCCTAGGGTTTATTCCCCATCTACCAGTTCGTTTTGGTTTCCCACGTTTTTCAGCACTTGTGTTTTGTTGTAGGGTGCATCCCTGTGTTGGTTGGAAATTATGAGTAAGAATTAGGAGTGGAAGTGGACCAGAATTGGCTTGATAAACCTAGTGAGGAGGTAACCTCTCAAGAGTATCAAAAGGGCTGGTTGCTCTTCTATGCACACCTTGAAGAACACTAGAATGGAAGGTATGGCCTGATGGACTGTGTATTAGTGAAGGGAATACTTCCTTGTGCCAGGTGTGTAGGTATTGTGGGGACCAAGCTAGATAGATCTTGCAAAGGGTGCCCATATCTCTATGGATGATCCCACTAGCTTAGCAATTCTTCCTTCCATTGCCTAACAGCCTGATAAACCCAACTGTAGCTTGGATTAGCTGATTTGGTGTATCTTTGGGCTATGTGTGAGTCTATTGTTCCCTGATTCCTTATAGAGATCATGCCCAGCTCGGGGGTGGCAGTGTGTTGAGATATTGATGATCACAACTGGCCTATGGTTGGGTGGAATGTTGCAGTTGCATAGCCAGTTGCTTGGGACTACTTTGTTATAAGATAAGTATTCTCTTGTGTTAACTTTGCAATTATTTATTTGATGAATATCTTGAAGTATGATGGATGTGTAATTGAAATGACTTCCGTTGTGTTTTCTTATAGTTATACATTTCCATATGTCTTTTTATATTATGTGAATGCTTATTTAAAAGTTCATGGGGCTAGATGCCCGGTTTTAGCATCACGATCCTCTCCATTGCACTGGTATGATGGGAGGGGACGTGAAAGAATGGGATCAGAGCCATAGGCTACAGCATTGGACCTCTATGAGCCAAATCTAATTACAGTTACATGGGAAGGTCCCTTCCTAATTACCACAGGTATCAACATCGGGCCTAAAATGGCTAAGTTGAATAAAATTACAAAGGTAAGATCACCTCCTGCTGAGCAGCAGTCATCACTGAAAGAAGGAAAGATTTCAAATTTTCCTAAGAGTTTTTGAAAATTTTGTCTAAGTGTTTTTCGGTGTCGAAGGGAAAGTTTCGGAAGGACTCAGTGAGTTGGTCCACAACAGCGGAAGAACTCGCCGAGTTGGCACGAAACGGAAAATTTTTTCTAAGTGTTCGGCGTCGAAAGGAAAGTTTCGGAAGGACTCAGCGAGTTGGTCCGCAACAGCGGAAGAACTCGCCGAGTTGGCCCGAAACGACAAATTTTTTCTAAGTGTTCGGTGTCGAAAGGAAAGTTTCGGAAGGACTCAACGAGTTGGTCCGCAACAGCGGAAGAACTCTCCGAGTTGGCTCGAAACGGAAAAAATTTTCTAAGTGTTCGGCGTCGAAAGGAAAGTTTTGGAAGGACTCAGCGAGTTGGTCCGCAACAGTGGAAGAACTCACCGAGTTGGCCCGAAACGGAAAAAAATTTCTAAGTGTTCGACGTCGAAAGGAAATTTTCGGAAGAACTCCGCGAGTTGGTCCGCAACAGCGGAAGAACTCGCCGAGTTGCCCTGAAATAGCGGAAAATTTTCTAAGTGTTGGACATCAAAGGGAAATTTCAGAAGAACTCCATGAGTTGGCCCGAAATTGCGGAAGAACTCAGCAAGTTGGCCCGCAACAGCGGAAGGACTCGGCGAGTTGGTCCCCCAAAAAAAAAACTCAAAATTTTTCTAAGTGTTTTCGGCGGGAAAACTCAGCGAGTTGCTCCGCAACAAGTCGAAAGAACTCAGCGAGTTGCTCCACAACAGGGCGGAAGAACTGGATGAGTTTCTCTGAAACAGGAAATTTCAGCTGTTTTTCAGGGAGATTTTCAGGTGCCGAAAATGGAAAAATTGCCATGGGACTTATGCGCCAGATTACGCGAAATGGAAAGATTTTGCAGAATCACAGTTACATCAGGGCAGCACTCTAGATAGTACAATTGTAAAGTTTTGGATCTTGGTTGGGCCAAGAAAATCAACATCATGGATGATGCAAAGGATCCCTATGAGCCTGAGACAGATGCCATGGGGGAGAACATACATGTTGAAAATGCTGAAACAGAATCTAATGGGAGAAGAAATCAAGAGACTCCTCCAGGTATTGCGACCACCATGAGAAGCCTAAGGGTGGAGTTGCAAAATTAGGAAGAACAAAATCAGAAGACAATGAAAGGATGATTAAAGCTCAGGAAGAACAAAATCAGTTGAATGCAGCCATGCTGCAGAGTTTGACAGACATCCAAAGGCAAATAAAATCTGGGCATCACACATCAAATCCAGAAAGGGGTGGGAGTAGTTCTAGAAGGAATTCCCGTAAGAGGGCCAGTAGTTCAAGAAGAGTTTCTACAGACAGAACATATACTCCAGAAATCTCTTCTAATGAATCATCTAACTCTGAAGAATCCATTGAGGGTTCAAGCTCTTCATCTCGCAGAAGTAAGAGGAAGAATCACTACAAGAACAATTCTCATGGGGAATTTAAGAAGGCAAAACCTCCTACATTTGATGGAGAGATAAAGTCTGGTCAAGAAGCTGAAGCTTGGCTTCTTGGGATGAGAAAGTATTTTCAAGTCCAAGACTACTTGGAAAATATGAAGGCACGGGTAGCCATCTTCAACTTGAATGGAAGAACATCTATATGGTGGGAACACATCAGGCAAGTGAAGAAGATTAATGAAAGGAAGATTGTGTGGAAGCAGTTCAAGAAATAATTCAAGCAGAAGTACCTCTCTGATAGGTACTATGATGATAAGATCAAAGAGTTCCATGAGCTGAGATTGGGACAATTGACCATGGAAGAATATGCAAACAAGTTCTTGGAGCTGCTGAGGTATGTCAGGTATATTCGAGATGATAAGGTAAAAATTCAGCGTTTCCTGAGTGGACTGCCCCAGTCATATAAAGATAGAATTGAGTTTGATGAACTTTGAACTTTAGAGGAGGCCATAAGAAAGGCCAAGTATTGCTTTGATCAAAACAAAAGCAAACCAGAATTCCATAAGGCATGGAAGGATAAGAAAAACGAAAAGTTTGATCAAAGGAAGAAGGGGTTCAAGCCTCCTCAATTCCGGAATCAGCAAAGGCAACCATCACAGGTTGTGACTAAGCCAACTAGGATGATGGGAGACAAGCCAAGAGATCCAAAAGAGCTAAGAGAACCACTTCAATGTTGGGGTTGTGGAGGGGAGCACATGCTTAGGAACTGTCCACATCGGAATGGGAATCCAAATCAAGTTCACAACATTCAAGGAGCTGAAATTGTGGGTCAAGTGGCAAGGACAATCCCTAGAATTTATGCAGCTCTAGACGACCGCTAGGCAGATCATCAGTCAACTGTGGTTGAAGTTGAAGGTAAGATTTCTAAGCAATCTATTTCTATTTTGATTGATCCTGGATCTACTCACAGTTATGTCACTCCTAGAATTGTTGAGATTTGTGCTTTTAAGAAATTAAAGCATAGTAAATCATGGTTAGTTCAACTAGCCACTGGAACCAAGAGAAAAGTTAGTGAAATTGTAGAGAAATGTCCATTAGAGATGGATGGGCTATTCACTTACGCGAATCTAAATATTTTACCACTGGGTCCTATGATATTCTCATTGGAATGGATTGGTTAGAAGCACATACGGTTAAACTTGACTGCTACAATAAGACATTTGAATGCATGGACGAAGAGGGAAACCCGAGGATTGTAAAAGGCATTCCAGAGGTGACTTCTGTTAGATAGGTTACAGCCATGCAGCTGAAGAAGTTCTGTAGGAAGAGATGTCAATTGTATGAAGCCCACATTTTAGAGACAGCAGAGAATGAAACTCTTAAATTGGAGGACTATCATGTATTGCAATAATTCAGGGATATTTTTCCTGATGAGATTCTAGGACTCCCTCCAAAGAGAGACATTGACTTTACAATTGAACTTGTGCCAGGAGTGGCACCAGTGTCTAAGACAACCTATAGGATGAGTACACCAGAATTGCTAGAATTGAAAATGCAATTACAAGAGTTGCTAGAAAAAAAATATATTAGGCCAAGTGTGTCCCCATGGGGAGCACCTGTTCTATTTGTGAAAAAGAAAGATGGAACACTCAGGTTATGTATTGACTACAGGCAGTTGAACAAAGTCATTGTGAAGAACAAATACCCATTGCCCCGAATTGATGACCTTTTTGACCAAATGAGAGGAGCAAAGGTATTTTCAAAGATTGACTTGAGGTCTGGTTACCATCAGGTAAGAATCAAAGAAGAAGATATTCATAAGACAGCCTTTAGAACGAGGTATGGACACTATGAGTTTGTAGTGGTACCATTCGGTCTCACAAATGCACCATCTACATTCATGTGTCTCATGAATAATGTTTTTAGCAAGTATTTGGACAAGTTTTTTCTTGTATTCCTAGACGACATTCTCATCTATTCCAAGAATGAAGAAGAGCATGAAGAACATTTGAGAATGACAATGCAATTACTAAGGGAGCATAAGCTATATGCAAAGTTGAGCAAATGTGATTTTTATAAAGATAGAATTCATTATTTGGGTCACATCATCTCCGATGAAGGAATATCTGTAGACCCTGAGAAGATTGAAGCCATTATGAATTGGCCAACTCCAAGGAATGTGACTGATGTGAGATCTTTTATGGGCCTTGCTGGTTACTATAGGAGGTTTATCGAAGGATTCTCCAAGGTTGCAAACCCGATCACTTATTTGCAAAAGAAGGGGATAAAGTTTGAATGGTCACCAAGATGTGAGGAAAGTTTTCAACGGTTGAAGAATCTTCTTACAAGTGCACCAATTTTGAAAATTGCAGACCCAGAAAAAGACTTTGTGGTGTGTACCGATGCATGCAATCAAGGACTTAGAGCGTTCTTATGCAAGACAACCACGTGATATGCTATGAGTCAAAAAAGTTGAAGGAGCATGAAAAGAACTATGCTACTCATGATATAGAACTTGCAGTCTTAGTACATGCTTTAAAGATGTGGAGGCATTATTTAATGGGAAGAAAATTTGAGTTAAGGACAGACCATTGTGGTCTGAAATATTTGTTTGATCAGCCAATTTTAAATGCTAAGCAAGCTAGATGGTTGGAATTTTTTTGTGAATTTGATTTTGAAGTCAAACACATAAAAGGGAAAGAAAACAAGATGGCTGATGCACTCAGCAGGAAGGTACATGAAATGCATGTGGCAGCACTTAGTACTTGCCAACCAGATTTGAAGCAGCAGATTGTTAACCATATTGTTGAGGATGAAGTGTACGTGCAGATAAAGGACAAATTGCAGCAGCAAGACCTTAGCAAGAAGTATGAAGGCTATCATTTGGAAGAAGGTGGACTTCTTACTTATAAAAATAGAGTCTATATTCCAAATGCGGCAGATTTGAGGAGGATTGTTATGGGTGAAATCCATAAAGCTCCATACTCTGGTTACCCAGGATATCAGAAAACAATTGCTACAGCAAGAAAATATTATTTCTGGCCAGGCATGAAGAAGGACATCGCTGAATACATTTCTAAGTGCATGGAATGTCAGCAGGTGAAGAGTGAACACCAACATCCAGCAGGTTTATTGCTCCCAGTGCCAATTCCAGAATGGAAATGGGAAGTAATATCCATGGACTTTATTACAGGATTGCCAATGACTATGAGACAACATGATTCCATCATGGTTGTGGTGGACAAGTTAACAAAGGCAACACATTTTATACCGGTTAAGTCCACACATAAAGCCGATGCCATTGCAAATATTTTCATGAAGGAAATTTTCAGATTACATAGGTTGCCTAAGGCAATAATTTCTGACAGGGATACCAAGTTCACTTCCAATTTTTGGAAAGGTCTCTTTGCAAATTTGGGTACACAGTTGAACTTTAGCACCGCGTACCATCATCAAACAGGCGGGCAAACAAAAAGAGTAAATCAGGTGCTTGAAGACACGCTTCGCATGTATGTAATGGACAAGCCATCAAAGTGGGAGGATTATCTACACCTGGTAGAGTTTGCATATAATAATGGGCAGCAAGAATCATTGGGAATGAGTCCATATGAGGCTTTGTACGGCAGAAGGTGTAGGACACCAGTGACTTGGGACAATCCAGTGAATAGAATTGTACTTGGGCCAGAATTGCTTAAGGAAATGGAACAAGAGGTTGCAAAGATCCGGCAAAATTTAAAAGCATTCCAGGATAGACACAAAAGCTATGCAGATAAGCATAGAATCCATAGGGAATTCAGTGTTGGGGATCATGTGTATCTTAGAGTGAGGCCAAGGAAGGGTTCCTTGAAGCTTGGGAGTTGTGCCAAGCTATCACCTAGATATTGTGGGCCATTTGAAGTGCTTGAAAGAATAGGGCTAGTTGCATATACACTTGCATTGCCTGCTAACACTAAAGCTCATAATGTTTTCATGTCTCTTTACTTAAGAAATATGTACATGATCTTAACCATGTGATTAATTGAGATGTGATCCAGGTGGAACCCGAGGGAGAGTTCCAAAGCGATCCATTGCGCATCCTAGACAAGAAGGTAACATTGCTCTGGAACCGAGCCATCGGACAGGTAAAGGTGCAATGGAAGCACTACGGTCCCGATGAGGCTACATGGGAGCTGGAAGATGCCATGAGAGTGGCATATCCATTTTTGTTCAGTTTTGATGAGCACTGAGGACAATGCTGATGTAAAGGGAGGGGAATGTCACGTCCCCATTTTGACCCCCTTCGCATTAAATCGTAAATGATGTAAATATTGATATTTAATCATGGTGAGGAGCTCAAGGCCAAGGCCCCACCATTGATTTAGCGTTTTATGTATCGACAATTAAAAATAGATGCCTGTGGTTCTTGTGCTAGATAGGCACAATGTAAATTAGGACATCATGTAAATACGAATTTTAATGAAAAACCCACAACTAGCTATGCAATGCAACAAAGAGATGGGGGCATGATTCTACAACGAATAGGGAGGGAAATTATTCAAACCCTTGAGCTAATGGTGATAAGCCAGATGTCAATGAATAAACCCTCAACTACCCATTCTGACTTATGCATCCAATCATTTAATTTTTTTTCCAGAAATTGGTTGAGGCAGTTAATGCCTTGGGAATGAAGAGGCATGGCAGCCAATTTCGTGCATGGGCAAGCCATCAACCTGGGAAAAACGTACTTTTGCTTCTGGGGCAAGAAAACACCCACGAAATGGTGCCCAAAGCCATTCTGAATCCATAGTCTTTCCTCTCTCACACAGTCTGAGCTAGCTAGGCTTTCCCCATCACGTTTTTTACCAATTTCCTGCATTTTTCCATAGCTAGGAGCTCGTTTTTGTGTTACACAGTGGCTGGGAGAAAGGGAGTCACGTTTTGGGGGTTTATAGAGGTCGTTTTTGCCCCTGAAATGCAGAAAAACGTTTTTTGAAAACGAATTTGCTCTGTCAGGTTTTATTCTCCATCTACCAGTTCGTTTTGGTTGCCCATGTTTTTCAGCGCTTGTGTTTTGTTGTAGGGAGCATCCATGTGTTGGTTGGAATTTATGAGCAAGAATTAGGAGTGGAAGTGGACCAGAATTGGCTTGATAAACCTAGTGAGGAGGTAACCTCTCAAGAGTATCAAAAGGGCTGGTTGCTCTTCTATGCACACCTTGAAGAACACTAGAATGGAAGGTATGGCCTGATGGACTGTGTATTAGTGAAGGGAATACTTCCTTGTGCCAGGTGTGTAGGTATTGTGGGGACCAAGCTAGATAGATCTTGCAGAGGGTGCCCATATCTCTATGGATGATCCCACTAGCTTAGCAATTCTTCCTTCCATTGCTTAACAGCCTGATAAACCCAATTGTAGCTTGGCTTGGCTGATTTGGTGTATCTTTGGGCTATGTGTGAGTCTGTTGTTCCCTGATTCCTTGTAGAGATCATGCCCAGCTTGGAGGTGGCAGTGTGTTGAGATATTGATGATCACAACTGGCCTATGGTTGGGTGGAACGTTGTAGTTGCATAGCCAGTTGCTTGGGACTACTTTGTTATAAGATAAGTATTCTCTTGTGTTAACTTTGCAATTATTTATTTGATGAATATCTTGAATGTATGATGGATGTGTAATTGAAATTATTTCCATTGTGTTTTCTTATAAGTATACATTTCCATATGTTTTTTTATATTATGTGAATGCTTATTTAAAAGTTCATGGGGCTAGATGCCCGGTTTTAGCATCACGATCCTCTCCATCGCACTGGTATGATGGGAGGGGACATGACACTTATCCCATGTGACAAGATCAGAAAGGATAAACCAAATAGGTTAGAACTTAAACGAATTATTAAGAATAAATATATCACAATTTTTAATAGATTCTGGAAGTACACACAATTTGGTGGATATCAAAATGAAGCATGTAGGATTTGGTCACTTAGAATATTTGCAATAGACACACACACACACACACACACACATGCATGTGTGTGCGTACACACATAAACACAACCGAATAATGAAAAATATATGATATAATTACAATATGAGCCTTGGTCTAAATAGGCCCTACGACGACTCATCATGTAAAGCCACGTCTTTATGTGATGCACCCTTTTGATATTATGAATTATAATTAATACTCAAAATTAATTACAATTACAATTAATATATTCATAACATTACCACCTCATTTAAAATTGCTTTGTCCTCAAAGGAAGGGTAATGATGGATATCATTGACGAAAAATTTATGTTTCTTGTGACAAATCTTCTTCTGGAAGGTTCTTCCATTTGATAAGATATTCCTTAATGGTTATGGAATGTAACACCTTTTCTTTAGTGGTGAGAATACCTTTTGGCTCTAAAATAATTCTTGATTTGTCATCGAATTCAGGAATTTCAGTTTGAACCGGTTGGAATTGTCCCAACAACTTCTTCAGACATGATACATGGAATACGTTATGGATGCAACAATTGTCTAGTAATTCCAATCCATAAGCCACTTTGTTGTTTTTTTGTTAATTAGAAAGGGCCCATAGAATTTGGGTTTTAGTTTGTTCTTTCTTTGTTTCTTAAGAGTTAACTATTTGGATGGATGGAGTCTTACAAACACCCAATCACCTTCTTTGAACTGTCTTTCTGATATATGTTGGTCTACTTGTTGTTTCATTCGATTATGACCTGTTGCTAAATTTTCTTTTAATAGTTTGGTTATTTTTTAATCTTCATCTAGTGGACTCCTTACAACTTGGACTTTGGACTCAATAAATGCAAGATCCTTCCATTTGGGTTGCTCATAACCATATGAGGCTTGAAAAGGAGTCATTTGATCTAATGTGTGATAGGTAGAATTATGCCACCATTTGGAAACCATTGAGACCACTTATTTTTCTTATCCATCAAAAAACAATGGAGGTAAGTTTCTAAACCTTTATTTACAATTTATGTCCGACCATCTATTTGCGGATGGTAGGATGAGCTCATATTAAGAGTTATTCCAGTTTGTTTGTAAAAATCCTTCCAAACGTTTCCTTTAAATTTTGCATCTCGATCGC
Organism: Larix kaempferi; assembly: GCA_027924585.1. Taxonomy (NCBI): domain Eukaryota; kingdom Viridiplantae; phylum Streptophyta; class Pinopsida; order Pinales; family Pinaceae; genus Larix; species Larix kaempferi. Next base: position 27,626,110 of record BSBM01000093.1, on the reverse strand, counting down.
TAACAATGAACTTTAGGAAACCATGTAATTTATAAAAAAAATTGCAAAAGAGCTATGCAATTTGTTTTGTTGAATCGATTTTTCTTACTGCCATGAAAGCGTGTATTTGGTTAATCTATCGACCATGACAATTTTTTTTATCTTTTCCCTTAGACATGGGAAAACCTTTAATGAAATCCATCGAGACTTCTTCCCATTTTTGGTTAGGAATGTGTAGAGGACAGAGTAACCCTGGGGACCTAACATTTTCATTTTTATTTCTTTGACATGTGTCACATTCAGTGACAAATTTTTGAATATCCTTATTCATCCCCTTCCAATAAAATGATTGATGTGCATTATAGTAGGTTTTGAAAAATCCTACTTGTCCTGTTGTTGGGGAGCTATGTGATTCCTTTAAGACATTCATTTTAAACTTCGAGGAGGGGGTTATATAGTTCCATCCTTATACCATAAGATGTCATTCCTCCATTCAAATTTTGGTTTTTGGTCCAAATTGTTGATTATGGAAAAGATTAAGGATCTTTGGCATATTCGACTCAGATTTCATCTAACCAATAGTAGACACAATTATTGCTGCATATGCTGTTATATCTTCACCTTTTTGTGATAGGGCATCAACAACTACATTTTCCTTCCCCTTTTTGTGTAGTATTTCCATATCAAAGGTGGAAAGTTTCTCCATCCATTTTTGTTTTTTAGTGGACAATCTTTTTTGTTGCAACAATTGTTGAATACTGTTGTGATCTGTACAAATTAAGAATTTACTTCATAATAGATATTGTTTCCACTTAGCTAATGAAAAACATCTCCTGATCATATGTTGATTTTAGAATTTCCCTTTTATTGAGCTTCTAACTCTCAAAAGCTATCATACAATCATCTTGCATTAGCATTGCACCTATTCCAAAACCTAAAGCATCACACTCCACCAGAAAGGGTTTTGTAAAGTATGGGGTTGATAACATAGGAATGGATGTCATAACCCTTTTTAAGGCTTTAAAACATTATTCTGCCTTGCTATTTCATTGGAAGGAATTTTTCCTTAATGGGTTTGATAGAGGTGTCGTCAAATTAGCATAGTTCTCAATGAACCTTTGATAATAACCTGTTAACTCTTGGAATATGTGGAGAACCTGCAACAATTAATTAATAAGAATATGTGAAATAACAGAAATGATAGAACTCAGAATCACTTTTATATTGATCGCAGGCCACTTCGAGGGGCAACCTCCTTTGAGCAAGCTCAATACAAATAACTTCACGGTGCCTTCATAGGCCTCAACACACACTTATATACTAAGTCTAGGCGCCAATACTATGAGTCAAAACCATGGGACAATACAAACTGTGGATCAACAATACTATGGGCAACTTACAAAGCATATGCGCCAAACAACAATAACACAACTATGGATCAACAAATACTACAGACGACTTACAAAGCATATGCGTCTAAAAACAATATACTAACAAAGTAAATAGAAGGGTTGACATGGGTTCCTAACATCCCCTCTCCCTTAGAAAAAGCTTTGTCCTCAAAGTTTTAGATGGGGAAATTGATGCAGAATTGGACAGAGTGGTTCCCCTGTAGCATCTTCGGGTTGCATTCCGGGCCACTGACACCTTTTGAGGTTCAGGAGGATTGCTTGGAATGCTGAAGAAGAACCACATCAGTTGCGTGAAAAGTGTGCTATGAACAATGCTGAGCGGCTTGTTGTTTCAGTCAAATTCTTTCCATGTGAAGATTGTCCTGCAGAATGAGAAGAATTTGATTGTGGTTTCGAAGAACCAAGTCAATTGCCTGAACTGGGGAGCTGCTGAGGGTGTATGGAAGAAGAAATGGCGGTGCCTGTCCATAGACGGCTTCATATGGTGTCCTTGTAGACGTGGTATTGTACCACTGGAGCACTTCTAGGAAATCCATAGAAATAGCTGTCCAAATCTGTGTAGGGATGGGAAAGGGTTCGAGTAGTCCCGAAAGGAGTGTCATTTCACCCTTGTTGACCTGGCAAGTATCACAGTCAACCACCATCTGTTCAATTGGCAGTTTCAGTCCCTACCAAAATAAGTTACATTTTTCCCGGTCATACTTTTGGAGGAACCCAGAGTGCCCTGCCGATGAATTAGCATGGAGTTCATAGAAGAGATAGCCTTTTTGAACATATTGCAACCAGTTTAGAACAAGCAGAGAAATAGCTGTAAGAGAAACTGGGTCATCAAATGTATGAGAAGGAGCATCTGCCACCATATTGTCCTTACCATTCTTGTAAGTGATTGCATAGTCATAACCCATGAGGTGGATAACCCATTTCAGGTGTGTTGGGGAGGAGACCCATTGTTCCAAGAAATTTTTCAGACTCTGGAGATCAGTCTTGATGCAGAAATAATTCCCTAATAGGAATGGCTGCCATGTCGGTACTGCATGCAAAATAGCCATCATTTCCTGCTGATATGTAGACACGGATAAATGCTTACCGGAAAGGTCTCTTGAAGGCGGAAATCCCACTGGTGCAACAAAGACACCTGCATATCTATCCAAGGAAGTAGTGGAGACCGTTGATGGGTGCATCTGAATGGAATGGAGCTAAGCGATGATACCATGTGAATTCTTCTTAAGGATCTTTTCCAGGCGATGTGAACTGATGATGCGGAGAGACCCTGGTTGTAAGCCTGTAAATTTGTGTTGTGTCCCATTGACTGAAAACTGCATCCAAAGTTCAGCAAAATCCCATAAGATGGGGCCAAGTGTGCGTAACCATTGAACGCCCAAAACCACATCACATCCGCCTAAGGACAAGGAAAACATGTCAGAGTGCAGGTTATAATCTTCCAGAGAGATACGCACATTGTGACACTTTCCTTTGCAAGGTAAGGTGCCTCCATTAGCAACCATGACTTCAAAGTTGGAGCAAGGACGGACAAAACAATCAGCCTGTTTGGCGATCCGAGGGTCAATGAAGTTATGAGTGCTACCTGAATCAATGAGTATTGTAAGAGGAAGCTTATTGAAATAACCCCTGACCCGCATTGTTTGGGGGGTGGTGACGCTGAATAAAGCATGGAGAGATATCTTTGGTTGTTCATCCTGAGATGGGGGGTCAATAAGAGGCTCCTGAATGTCGACCTGAGCATCCATTGGATCTTAAGCTTCTTCACCAATTTTAGAGGCAGGCGGAGAACCCATATCCAAGAGATGGAGCTTTTGTTGAACACATCTATGCCCCCGAGTGAATTTCTCATCACAATTATAACAAAGCCCTTTTTCTCTGCGTGCCTGCATCTCTATTTCAGACAAATGCTTGATAGGAGTTGGTCGAGTTGCTTGCGGAATGGGAGGTCGTTGAGAACCCATATTTTGGAAGGGAACACAAGTGGGTTTCGAGCGCTGTTGGGCTGCAATCTTGTCTTCTGCCAACTTAGCTAACCCTAGGACTTCCATCATTGTGTTGGGACAGAAAATTTTAACCTTTGACCGGATTTCATCCTTAAGATCATTGATAAAACAACTCCTGTAGAATTCATCAGACAAGCCTTCTCTGTGATTGGCTAGTTTCTCAAATTCGGTCTGATACTCTTTCACAGTGCCACTTTGACAGAGTTTAGTGAGTGCTCCGGTGAAGTCATCAAAAGCACTGGGACCAAATCGTTGCAAAAGGAGTTGGCAAAAATTTGTCCATCAGTACCATTGAAGGGAGGAAATTCAAGCTTTGGACCACGGAAATGGCTAGAAGAAGAGAACCCAGCGGCTGCAGAAGATTCTTGCTGTCAGTTTTTGTTCATGGTTGAATGCTAAAGATGGAGGCTGAGAAATTTTTCATCCAGATCTTGGAGTTTGGTTTGGATGGCTGCAAGTGCTTCCTCCGTGGTTTTTGCTCCGGCGCAGGTGACAACCATAACCATGTTTTTTTTTTGTTTTGTTTTTTGGGAATGGATAGAAAAACACAAACAAAAGCATATTTAGTAAAGGAAAATTTGGATTTGGGAAAAACTCGGAGGGGTAATTGGGGTTTGACTAGGTTTTCGACACTTTCTAATGGATAGGGAAGCAAAAAATGGGGATTTTAGAAGCGGGGTGAAAGAATGAGAAAATCTGGCAGAGAGGGACAAAAAAACATAATTAAGAAAGGAACTCGGTGGAAAAATTTGAAGGCAATTGGGTAAAATCCGAAGAAGTTATGGCAAACCCTAAAAATAGACAAATGTGGGATTTCGGGCTTTGGGAAGTGGAATTTGGGATAGGGTCCTCAGGAATGAAATATGCAGAATGGGATTGCAGGGGTGTCAGTGAAGTTTCAGGGAAAACAGAGTGAAAACAAGGGAGATATGGCCAAAAAACAGGAATGGATCTGCAACGGCGCGGAAGGGATCTCAAATAGATAGATCTGCAACGGCGCAGAAGTGATAAAAAATAGAGGGATCTGAAATGGTGCCGACTGGATTGAAAACAGCTGGATTTGAAATAGATCTGAAACGGTGCGGCAACAGTTCAGCTGAAAATAGATATGGACCCCAGGTATGTGCGGCTTCCTAACAGTTCATGGGTTTCACCCGACCACCAATGCTGTCTGACGGCTTGCGTATTGGGGCATTACCCCTCACTCCACGGCTCAGGTAAATCTGATAACTGTTTTGACACAAACGATAGCTCTTGGTTTACCTCACGGGTGGGAACTAGTCAATCAGGTAGGGGTCGTTGCCATTTTCGTTGGCAAGTCCTCTCAATGGGCCAGCTACTTTGGGGTTCCTGTGGTACTCCTCACAATGAGTTTTAGGGATTATTCCCAAGTACTTCCCACAGTTAAGCGGATAGGGATTATTCCTAGATCCGAAGCTGCAATAGATGCGAATTTTTTTTTTTGGCAGAAATTTCACCCAACGAGCCGAAGAAAGTGCTCTGATACCATATGTGGAGAACTTGCAACAATTAATTAATAAGAATATGCGAAATAACAGAAATGACAGAACTCAGAATCACTTTTATATTGATCGCAGGCCACTTTGAGGGGGCAACCTCCTTTGAGCAAGCTCAATACAAATAACTTCACGGTGCCTTCATAGGCCTCAACACACACTTATATACTAAGTCTAGACGCCAATACTATGGGTCAAAACCTGTTAGAAAAACAGGATCGCAGAGCAATAACAATAAACAGAAATGCAAATATAATCACACATACACATTACAAGAGAGACACAGATATATCGTGGTTCACCCAACTTGGGCTACGTCCACACTGAATTTGCCAGTCCTTATTATTATTACCGTCCAGCAAGGTGAAGGGATACAACTTGCAGCACAACCGCTGCACTTCCTCTTCTCTGTTTCACAGTCTCTCTCCTGATATCAGAGATCTTTACAATGCATAAAACCTAATACATCATCATACCTAGCCGTATTACAATGTCTTTATTTTATAAGGGAAATACAATGGGATACCCAAAACCATGGGCCCGCAAAACAGCTGGCGAAAACAGCCCCAAAAATTTTCTTCGGGGGCGTTGCCCCCGAACCCCCGCCGAGAGACCGCTAGCCCCCAGACCCCCCAATCAAGGGGGATGGTCCCCCCTGGAACCTCATGGGGGGGCGATGCCCCCTGCTGGGGTGAGTGTACAGTCCACCTACATAGCATATAAAATTGGGGTACAAACAGGGTTGATACAATATCATCTATGAGACTAGAAGATCTGGCTCCAGAACCAACAAAAACCATGGGCCAATACAAACTATGGATCAACAATACTATGGGCGACTTACAAATCATATGCTCCAAACAACAATAACACAACTATGGATCAACAAATACTACGGGACGACTTACAAAGCATATGCGTCCAACAAAAATATACTAACAAAGTAAATAGAAGGGTTGACATGGGTTCCTAACAGAATCCCATTAATTTTGATATGTTATTTGGTTTTGACCATTCCACGATTCCTTTGATTTTACTAGGATCCACCTTAACTCCTTCCCTATATAAGACATGGACAAGGTATTCTATTTCCTCCTTACTAAAAATACATTTTAATTTTTTTGCATAGAATTGATTTTCTTCTAAGAGAGAAAGTACTTGTTCCAAATGTTTGTGATGCGATGCTTCTTCCATGTTTTACTGTAAATAAGAATATCATAAAAAAGACTAGTACATGCTTCATTAAGTAGGGTTGAAATAGTTTATTCATAGTTGTTTGGAAGGTAGCAGGTGCATTGGTTAACCCAAATGGCATCACCTTGAATTCATAGTGACCTTCGTGAGTTTGAAAAGCAGTATTCACCACATATTCTAACCTTAATTGGATTTGATAGTACCTTGACCTTAGATCTAATTTTGGGAAATATTTTTCCCCATGGATTTCATCCAACATTTTTTCGAATAATGCTATCAGGAATTTGTTTTAATCTATGCATAACTTAAATGATCCATCTTTCTTTTGAACCAATACTACTCGGGTTGCATATGGACTTCTACTTTTCATGATAACTCCACATCTCAATAGATCTTGAATCAATATTTTAATATCTATTTTCTGGTGATGAGGATATTGGTATGGTTTGATATTGATTGGTGATGATTCTGGATTAACTTCTATTATGTGTTCTATTCTTCTCTTGGGTGGTAGATTCATAGGTAAGTCTTGGAATACATTCTCATATTTTTGGGTCAAGGATTCAATTTCTAGGTGTTAGTAGTGAACTATTTTTGCTTCAAGTATCTCCATTTGATGACATTGGACGATGTAAGATGGAACCCCCTTTTGTATTAGTTTCTCGATTTGTTGTGAATATATGATTTGGGTGGAAGGTGCTTGGAAACCATACAATTTATATTTCCTTCCTTCCCATTTGAATTTAATAAATTGATTTTGGTGATTCACAGAGTAAGTTCCTAATGTTTGTAGCTATTGAATACCTAAGACAATGTTCACTCCTCCCAATGGTAATGTGTAGAACCTTGATTCTACATTGCACTCTTCTATTTGTAGTTTAACTTTATGAAACTTCCAAACTCCATCAATATTTTTTTTCGTATGCAACCATTACTCTTATATATGTGGATGGATATACAAATATATTCAATAATTTTTCAACACTTATGTCTATGAAATTATGGGTGCTCCTCGTGTCTATAAGTACAATGACATTCTCCTTTTTTATGTGCCCTCTGAGATTCAACATTTGTGGTTGTGCTATTCCTATTATTGTGGAAAGAGATATATTGGGAATGGTTTCTTTATGATCTATACTAGTGGAATCATTTCGTTCCTTACATTCTTCATCTGAATCACTATTAGATATGTCTAATTCATTCTCAGCTTTGCAAATGTATAGTTTTTTGTTGTTGTACCTGTGTCCCGGTGACCATTTGTCTCCATAATATCTGCATTTGTTTACCCACTTCTTGTCCACATCATGGTGTCAGTTTTCATCCCCCCTTAAGGGGGTGGTACATATTTGTTAGACTTGTCCATATAGAATTTATTGGATCTTTCATTTGAATATTTGTTTGATCTCTCTGGGCCTGTGAATGATGGCTTGTTGTACTTGTTTTTATTTTCGACTAATTTTTCTGCATATCGAGCATCCTCAATGGTTTTAGGTTTTCATAGTTTTATTTCAATATGGATGTAATCCTTTAACCCCAAAATATACATATTTAGTAACTGTTCATCTATGAATTCATTTTGTCTTGTTGCGAGGACTTCCCATTTGTGTGTATAATCATTGACATTCCCTTTTTTCTTTAGATAACCAAAATTATTATAAAGGTCATCTTCTTCTTCATCATGGATTTTTTTTAATAATGGCATGACAAAATTTTCCCAATGAATGGAATGGGCACTACACTTTCCACTCCCCCATAAAAACTAGTCATAAGCTTCCCCTTCAAAATTATTTGACAATGTCATTATTTTTTCTTGTTCTCCCATTGGGAGATTTGATTCAATGATATGTTCCATTTCATTAACCCAAACAACAACCACTCTATGGTCCTTCCTATCATACTTTGGTAATTCTTTTTTATTTTCTTATAGTCTCTTTCTTGAATTCTCGTAATATTTCGACAACCCAAAATAAACAGTTCACGTGTTTCTAGATTCAATACTTCTTGAGAAATTTTATTCAATTTCTTTGGTATTGAATTCAACATCAAATTATTTTTCTCCTTTTCTCTTTGTTATTTAGATCACATGGTTGATATTCTATGTTATGTAACCTCATACTATTTCCATCTAGCGTTGATTGTATAATTTATTGTCACACTTCCAATTTGTTAAGACGGTCCTTGTTAGAATTTAATTAATCTCTTTGAGTATTTATTTCTTTGCTCAATTCTTCATTTTTATTTCTTGTTTCCTACATTATATATATATATATATATATATTATATAATATATGGATGGCTGCATCGAAGAATCTGAAGCCGAATATAGCTCACATGAATCCATCCTCACAACCTGAAAACCCTCCCTTCATATAGTCCTTGGATCAAATTGATGGTGACCTAGTTGTATTAGATCTCAAGATTTCCATTGATGGATTTCGTATAGCCAATTCAGATCCTGAGGCAACTATCCCTCTTCACATGACTCATAATATACCTCCCTTCATACCTTCCTTAATCATATCCCTTGCTAAAATTTCTTCTATTCCTCCGACACAAAACCCATCCATCCATCCTCCATCTTTAGATTAGCCCCATATTCCAAAATTACCTTTTGATACCCAACCCCTTTCCCCTCACCAACACAGTTTTTCTTATCCTATCAGAGGTAATCTTGATCCCAACGTTAGCCACCCTAAATTGAAGAAGGCTAGAGGGTGAAATTGTAAGGCCCAATGCATAAAAAAATCACCAAATGAAATGAAGGTGTTAATAAAACCTCATATTCTTTAAGAAAAGGTTCTCTATTACTCAGAATATGCACTTATTGGTCGGTTTCATGCACATTGGTTCAATAAAATGGAATTGAAGAATTGGGTTCACCATTCATGGGTGCACTTTCGTGGATATGACCCTCAAGTCCATGCTGGGGACAAAGGGTATATTCCCTTTGTGTTCAATTCAATTGAGGACTACTAGAATGTCATGAATGGTACCTGTTTTTTGGGAGTGTTGATTTAACTCTTTTTAGTTGGCATGTTGGATTTGACCCCATTCATGAGCATATCCATAAAATTTCACGATGGGTTAATTACCCTACCTCCTGATTGAATATTAGGATGGTTATATCTTTAAATTAATTGGAGACACACTTGGCACCTTTTTTAAGGTATCCCTAGAAATGGCTAAAAAGTATCTAACTTCTATTGATACCATATGTGTGAAGATGGATATAGCACAAGGAATACCAGATGTTATCTTCATTGAAGCTAGAGAGATCTCTTATATGCATACTTTGTATTATAAGAACGTTCCATATCATTGTACACGCCGGTGCTCACATGGACACCTGAAGATATCATGACCATTGCTATAGACAAATGAAGTAATGTACTTAAGGCAGTCTAGGTACTCTAACTCAAAAAATTTCAGGCTTGGACTCACCAGAGAGGGATTTGATACAATACTGACAGCTTGGGATTAGTGAGGATGGATTAGACAAATTGAAAGTCTGATGTGAGGGTTGACTTAAGGTTCTAACTTCAACAACTACACTTTCGCGAGTACGTCACGCCTGGGAAGATTTCTTTGGCAGAGCCAAAGCTATCAATGCACATTCCCCAAGGAATTCTATGGAAACTCCACTAGTTCTGGTGCATTTTGTAAGCTACTAAACCTTCAGGGGACTGATCAGACTATTATCAACTTATATTATACCTAATATACTGATTTGACTAAGATCTGTTTGACAAAAAATAAACTAGGTGTAAAATACTTCACTTGGACTAGTGAAGGAGGATATTTCTAGATGAGTTCAAATGTAATATCCCATATCAGGTTGGAGTTGATATTATGCAAAATTTAAAACTTTACAACACAAATTTGACAAGCATAAAACTAGTTAACAAAACTAGTTAGAAAAGAACTGGTCAAGGACACAATTCGATGACTCTGGGATTAATAATTTGGGATATTAAGGTTCTGCCAGATGTATGGGAATGTGTGCAGCAAAAAAAATGACAAAAACATGGCCAACTTCTGAGTCCTATGCACAAAGTATTGGGGCCATTTACATTTCAACAACAACTGCTGTTGAAGTCTACTTTGAGGCTTCCTGGGCACTCCAGCATATGCATACTATGATCATTTTATTACACCTGAATGCAACCAGTGGTGGAAATCAAACATTAAACTCCCAATTAAATGATGGACAAGAGTTTCAGGGAATTTGGGAGGTTTCGGTTGAGTTTGGAAAAATAAGTTGGATTTACTATTTTCCTTCCTGAGAACTAAATGAACTTATCTAATTAGTGTTCTGAAGCTTTAATATGATTCATTATTATCCAAATAACTCACATAAACTTACATAATTGAATTTGAGTTCATATAATAGATTCTACAAGCAAAACAATAAAACTAGCTAGTTGGACTACCTGACTAGTTCGACTTCTAGTGGATCCAAACTCTGTACGAACTGAACTAAATTGAATTCTGAAACTTGGTATGGATTATTTATGACCTTAATGACCTGCATAACTTCATAGAATGAAATTTTGTTTTTATATAACTCATTTTACAACCTTTTTTGGAAAAAACTAGTCAAAATTTCTAGTCTAATGAGCATAGGGAGGAAAATGACTTAATTACTTGCAGATTTTGAAAGGAATATTTATGAATAATATTAAGGATGGTTTATAAGAGAATAAAAATAATCTTACAGATATTTTTGCAGCACCAAAATGACTCCAAGGGTCTTAGTAACCCCTAGCATGAACCATGTCTCAGTTACATCAAAGAAAGCTCCATTGGTTGGAGCATGGAATACATAGTGAAGTTAGCTATTAGATAAATTTTGAGGTCTAAAAATGGCCTCAAAACAAAGAAAATATACTATAAAAAACAACCAATCACATTCTAGTAGATGACATCATCCCCCTTGGTTGAGATGGCATTGCATGAGTTAAGAATGCTTATTTGTCAAATTTTCTATGGTGGATGAAAACACGTAGTTAACCAAGGTAGTGGTGTAAGTACTTTTAAGCCATAAAGTAAAGTACTCATAATGATAGTCTTTTCATAAAATAATATTATTATCATTTTCAAGTAAAGTACTCATAATGAATGTCTTTTCACACTTTCTCATAAAATAATATTATTGTCATTTTCAAGTGAAGTACTCATAATTCATAAAGAATGTCCTTTCACATTTTTTTTATAAAATAATATATTATCATTTTTATGTTTTTAATTTTAAATTATATATTCACTCCATTCTATTTAATATCATAATGTCAAACTAATACTAATATATATATATATATATTCATTTCACATTTTTTTATAAAATAATATTTTTGTCATGTTCATATTTTTAATTTTTAATTATATATTCACTCCATTTTATTTAATATTATAATGCCAAACTAATTTATAAGCATATATATATATCCTTGTACTTTTAAAATAAATTAAATTCATGAATGATATTATTATAAAAAATGTATGTTAGTTATGCATATAAATTAAATTCATGAATGATATTAATATGAAAGGGATTATAATAAATTTTATTGTGAGAATAATAAATTATAAATTGTTTTAAAGCCAATTTTAATTATATTAATTTAGAAATGTGCATAGATACGGAGTATCATATGGCTAACTTGCCATTAGACATGTGAAATGTCTAAGTTAGTTCTTGATTCCTTCCTAAGTTTATAATGGCTTCCTTTCATGTATGTTATGTTTTTTAATATGACAAACTCTTATTCTAAAGGTTAAATTCTTATTTTCTCTCTTCTACACTTCCAAAAACCAACTCTCTTCGAATTTGATTATCCCCTTATTTGTATGTGTAAAAGATTGCAAAGTGTCATAATCCAACTCATCCTAGTTCCAATCATGTAAGGGAGTCAAATTTCCTAAGATGTAGAAGGTGGTTAAATCCATTTTCTTTACCTCTATTTAAACTATAGACTAAGCTCAACATTATGGATAAAGTATATTAACATTCCCTTAAACCCCTTCACATTTCCCCTATTGTGGTATCATAGCCCCTTTAGCCACTCACCAATGCATACTAAAGAAACACACTATCCCTAACGGATATATTACACAAGTTGATCTTAACTAACTCCTAAGTGTCTAAATATCCTAACATCCCCCCTTAAGAACAACTTGGGATAGGATTGAAGGATTTACAAAAGTGACACTATTAGGAGAAGGAAGGAGGCATTAGAGCCTATCCCCCCTTAATGACAAGTTCCTGAACTCCTAACATAGATCGAAGTTTAGAAAACTTCGCTCCTGTAAGAGACTTGGTGAAGATGTCTGCAACTTGATCATCTATAGGGCAAAAGAGCACTTCAAGAACACGATCATGAACAAGATTTCTGATGAAGTGCATATGTAGCTCAATGTGTTTGCTGCGTTGATGTAGAACTGGATCTTTGGCAAGCTTGATGGCACTTTGATTGTCGCACCAAAGTGGAGTAGGCTGCTGCTGCTCGAATCTAAACTCTGAAAGGATCTATCGAAGCCATAAAGCTTCCTGACTGGCATTAACTGCTGCTCGATATTCCGCCTCTGCTGAAGAAAGAGCAAGAGCTTGTTGTTTCTTACAAGCCCAAGTAATAGGTCCAGATCCCAGACTGAAAACATAACCTGCAGTAGACTTTTGATTATCAGGATTGTCGGCCCAATCTGAATCAGTGAAACCAACCAACAAAGGTTTCCCTCCTGTACTGTAATGAATCCCAAACTGAACTGTACCTCGAATATATCGAAGTATTCTTTTAGCTGCTTTCCAGTGACTTTCATGAGGTGTCTGCATATAACGGGTGACACGACCAACGACAAAGGAAAGGTCAGGATGGGAATGAGTCAAGTATAAGAGACTACAACCAAGCTGACGATACAAAGTGGCATCGACTTCAGGTGAAGTACAAGCGGCATAAAGTTTGACTCCAGATTGGAAGGGAGAAGGGGCTGGTGTACAATCTTCCATGTGAAAGCGTCGAAGAAGGTCACAAGCATACTTAGACTGAGAAAGAAAGATTTCTTCTTTGGTTTGCAGGACTTGGAGACCAAGAAAATAATGCAAATGTCCTAAGTCTGACATTTCAAAATTTTGTTTAAGACTGGATTTCACATGGGTTATAAGCTTAGGGTCACTACCAGTAAGAATAAGGTCATCAACATATAGAACAAGTATGATGAGATGGTTTCCTACTTTCTTGGTATAGACATTGGGGTTAGAATGGCATATAGAAAAATCAGTGTCAAGGATAAAGTTATCCATTTTGGCATACCAAGCTTTAGAAGCTTGCTTAAGGCCATATAAGGATTTCTTAAGGCGGCAGACAAAGCTAGAGTTATTCTGAACATAGCCAGGAGGTTGTTCCATGTAAATTTCCTCCTGTAAATCAACATGTAAGAAGGCAGATTTGACATCCATTTGATGGACTTCCCAGTTGTGTAAGGCTGCAAGGGAAAGAACAAGGCGGATGGAGTTCATTTTTGCGACGGGAGCAAAGGTTTCATTGTAGTCAATCCCTTCAACTTGGGAAAAACCTTTGGCAACTAACCTTGCCTTTAGTCTTTCAATACTTCCATCTAATGCATACTTAGTTCTGTAGACCCATTTACATCTGACAAGTTTTCTTCCTTTTGGAAAAGGTACAAGATCCAAAGTATCGTTCGCCATTAAGGAACGATATTCTTCATCCATGGCTGCATCCCAATCTGGATTCCTTGAAGCTTCTGCAAAAGTTTCTGGATCATGATTCTCGGAAACTTGAGCCAAAAGAGAAGAGGCTCGCTGAAACTGAGAACGTGTTCGACGTTGATCTCTAGGATCGCCGGCAAGATCACCAGCTGCTTCACATGTTGAACGGACCCATCGGGGAAGCACTTGTGCTGGTGCAACTGGAGGAACATGAGCAGGCAGAGGTGGATTTTCATCCTCACTGTCATTATCAGAAACTGGAGTTGGAAACCTGTCAAGGAAGTTGGAAGAAGAAGAAGAAGGCACAAACGCCGAATCAGGCTCGCAGGCCACAGATGGCACAATCGCCGAGTTAGGCTCGCAGGCCATAGATGGCACTATCGTCGAGTTAGGCTCGCAGGCCAAGAGATTTTCATCAAATTTAACATCTCTTCTAATGATTATATCATGAGAATGTGGTTGAACAAGTCTATAGCCTTTTACATCTTCAGAGTATCCAACAAATATGCACTTTTCACTTTTAGGCTGCAATGCTTTCCGTTTTTCATCCGGAATGTGAGCCCATGCTTCACTACCGAACACACGGAAGTGACTTACATTAGGTTTAGTTTTACTCCATGCTTCTTCCGGTGTTATACCTTGTAATTATGTAGTGGGGGTGCAATTTACTATGTAATTTGCACAATTAATGGCTTCAGCCCAAAATTGAAGACTTAGTCCCTTATATTGGATCATACAATTAGCCATTTCTTTTAAAGTGCGGTTCTTCCGCTCAGCTACACAATTTTGTTGTGGTGTATATGGAACAGTGTGCTGTTGTTGGATGCCTTGTTCAGTGCAGAAAGTAGTGAACTTTTTGTTAACATATTCTCCTCCATTGTCAGATCTTAACTTAATAATTTGATGACCAAATTGTTTTTCAACAAGGGCCTTGTAGGCTAAGAACATGTTAAATACTTCGCTCTTAACTTTTAGGAAATAAACCCAAGTGCGTCTGGTGTAATCATCAATAAAATTTAAAAAATATTTGAAACCAGAAAAGGAAGCAGATGGGAGAGGACCACACAAGTCACTATGCACAATCTCCAAGGGAACCGAGGCATGCCAAGAGGCACGTTTGTCAAAACTGTCCCCATGATGTTTTCCGAGTACACAACCGGAGCAAACACCATCCCTGCAAGATACCATCGGAAGACCTGTCACCATATTTTCTTTACATAGTTGTTGCAATGAGCGATAATTTAAGTGACCAAATCGCTCATGCCAAAGTTTGCTCAAGTTATCACTATGAGCAACAAAAACTGAAGGGAAAGGTGATGACCCAAAGTTGTTAAACTTGTACAACCTGGTAATATCATCAACAATTCCGGTAGCTAGGACCTGTTGAGGATCTTTAAAATCCTTGATTACAACTTGGTGAGGTGTAAAGGTCACAGTTTTACCTTCACCAGAATGAGTGATCTGATAGACTGATAACAAATTGCAGGAAATTCTTGGAACACATAGTACATCACTAAAATGACCATTATCTACTGGAACTGTTCTAGCTCCTACAACACTTAGAGATCTATCATCACCAACAAATATTTGTTTGGTGTTACATTCATGCATAGTAGAAAAGATGGCTTGATCCTTAGCCATATGATAAGATGCTCCAGAACCAAGCATTATAAGAAGAAGAAGAAGAAGAAGAAGATGCATTATAAGAATAACCAGAAGTACAAAGTGCATGTCCATGAGAGGCAGATTCTGAAGGTGAATCTAGGCTGATGTGGTGCTTCTTCATTGCTGCTTCCAAGGCTGCCATCTTCTTGAAACACTTAGATTCATCATGATTATCTTTCCCGCAATAGTTGCAATGACGCTCAGTCTTCTTGCCTTTTGACTTGGATCCTTTGTCATTTTTTAAAGAAGGAGCTGACTGAGAGGGTTTTGGACCCTTGTTTACTTATTATTGCGAAAATTTTGTTTCTGGGGAGGCTTGGACTTTTCTTTCTGTTGGGACAATAAGGCTTTCCCAGATGTATCTGCATTGTTGATTATTCCAAGATGAATGAGTTTATCTTGTTCTCTAATCAAGGAATCACAAAAGGATTCAATACTAGGCTCTTGATAGCTAGCTGCATTCAAGGATGCTTTCATGGAGTAAAATGTAGATACAAAAACAGAATATGTAGGTCCAAGTTTGGAAAGAATATGATAAATGCATTGTTTGACTTCCCTCTCAATCTTACATTCTGCACATAAGAGTTTAAGAGTTTTGTACTTAGATAAATAATCTTGAATGCATGAAAAGTCACTTGGATTTAAAGAAATCAACTCATTTTTGAGTTGGTGACCTCGAATTTCATTGTGTTTACCAAACACAGATTCCAACTTGTCCCAAACAGCATTAGGTTCATCAATTCCAGATATGTGGAATCACAAATCAGTAGAGATTGACATCCCAATCAATCCACGAGCTTCATCACATCTATTTTCTCATTTTATTTTCTTATCATCATCAGTGGGTTCTTTTTCTTTCCCTGAGGTAATTCTGAAAAGTCCCCTACTTCGCAGAACATCCTCCATACGAGATTTCCATGAGAAATAGTTGGAACTATTAAGTAGAATATCACAAGGGGCGGCCATATTTATAAATTAATGGATGTAAAAGCAGAAACCAATAGTATGGATGTGAAGAGCTCGAAAAAATAGGCGGTTTAAAAAAAAACGGCACTAAAAACTGACTCTGTATGATGAAGTTATGCTTGAACAAAGAAACTGTTGAAGATGTCCCCAATAGTGACGTGGCAGCTAGAGAATGTCCAGCAAAAAAAAAGAACCCCCCTCTTCCGAAGATGAACCTTTTGACAATCACTTTACAAGAAAGTTGCTTTAAGTGAACCACTTTTGTAAAATAAGTGATTTCACTTTTACAATGATATTACTTTTAAATAGTGCAACAATAAAAAAACTTAAGTGACTCACTTGTATTTTTATTTTTTAAGTGAGATGCACTTTTACAATAAAATAACTTAAAAATAGAAATTGCATGCACTTTTTCTTTTAAAAGTAACTTCCTAAGACTTGAACTCAATACCTATTAAAGAATAAAACAACTTTGAACCAAGTGAGTTAGATTAAAATGTATGTAAAATATGGGAATGAGGAAGGGGGATTGTTTTTTTACTCTTCTTGCTCGGTTTGCGTGCTTGCCCTTTTTCCTGCAAAACACACCACAAATCGAAACAAAAAAAACTTTTCCACACTTGTGGAGTTAGATCTCGTTAGCTTGCCCGGAAAGTCCACGTTTTCTCTCTATTTCTGATTTGCCGAGATCGCGCAAGGTGCACGGCAAAGAGCATACACAGCCGAGAAAAACCCTTTCCCTTTCTGTTTCTGATTTGCCGAGATCGCTCAAGGTGCACGGCAAAGAGCATACGTAGACGGGAAAGCAACAACCCGAACCCAAAAAAAAAATTAACGGTAAAAAATGATAAAATATGAGATTTTTTTCTCTTAAAATAGAAAATAAAATAAAAATGCGTCACTGTAACATTATACCTTTAGATCTGATGAAATATGCGTTTCTGGAGCAACCGGGAACCGTTTTCGATCAAACGAAAACTATTTCCCAATGGAAACGACGCTCCAAACGTAATGGAACACCTCCCACAGCCCAGAAATGCATAGAAATACCATAACTAGAAACCCTTTCGAGTTTCGGCAACAACAGTTCAAGATCTAGATCATAACTGGAAGCGGCACTTCATAAAAACTCTGATACCATGTTCGAGTACACAGGGTACTACCAAAGGACCGAACACCAAGAGAAACCACTTCACACAAACAGATCACAGATCAACACACCGATGTTTTGACGTGGTTTAAACCCTCTTGAGGGAAACACTCCACGACCCCGGCCAAATAGCTTCTACGGGACAATTTATTATGCAAAGAAAGAAAGTTACAAATGAGCTTCTCATAATCGATCAACTAAACAATGACCCTCCATGCTCTTTAAATAGAGATCATGGACCAATCGGGTGATAAGCCACAGATCAAGGTTAGGTTTGATCTAAGAGAAGTTGAGCCGTCGGATCACTCTATGTCGGGAACATATCGTGATCGTCGGATTAAGTATTTACAAATGCATACTAATGCATACTAAAGAAACACACTATCCCTAACGGATATATTACACAAGTTGATCTTAACTAACTCCTAAGTGTCTAAATATCCTAACACAAGTGATAAGATATCACAATAGAGTTGGAATGGCAAAAGGTTATTTCTTTTACAATTTAGAGTGTTTGGAAGTGAGGCTTGCTTGCACAATTTAAAGGGGATATAACAAAAGGTTATTTCTTTAACAATTTAGAGTGTTTGGAAGTGAGGCTTGCTTGCACAGTTTAAAGGGGATAGATATAAGTTGAAAACATGTTTGAACTCTTTAGAATGGGTACGACTATGCTAGTTATTACTCTCTCAAGTGGTAGTAATGTTGTCTAATGACCAACATAGATCCATCTTAAACCCAGATCTATTAAGCACCGAGAGGAATCCAATTTCTTGAGACTTAATTTTTCTTATTTTAATTTTTTTAATTAATTTTTTTATTTTTGATAAGTTATGAGCCGACATGGAAATGTTACATTATGTAATGTGACTAACATGACAAACATGACAACATCTCCCCCATACTAGGTTGTAAGCACCTCGCACCTCGCTACCCTCAGTGCAACAAGCCATAAGATATGGCAAGATGAAATCATATTCTATAGATAATAGTGTGCATAAGATCAAAACTAAATTAGTGCAATGGAAGTTGAGTAGCAATCCAAACAAACACCAAAACCATAATAGCAACAAGTTACCTCAAGGAATTCAACAAGATTTGAACTTGTGACCTATGGCCTTCCCTATCTACAACATAACTTGGGTAAATAGTTCAATCAATTGTGCTAACACTTTTTGTTATGATATTTGCTATCATGAGGATGGAAGCAACAAGTTTTAAGTGCATGGATTTTTTAACAATGACTTTGGTGCTGATGTGGACTAAAAAAGTCCATAAATACTTATGATGTTGACTTGTTTATAGAAATTGTAAATTGATAAATAAAAAAACAAGTAGTTGGAGAATCTAATGCAAACATAGGGTGCGTTGTTACTAGAATTTCCAAAATATTTAAATAAATAATTATAGAGATACAAATTTCAAATAAACTTACATACCTTTTATTGTATATGACATTAATAATAATATTAATTTGAAAAATAAAAACATATTTTATTTAAAAACAAAACATATCGAAAAATTACACTATGTCAAAATAGTACTGAAAAAAGTAGTGAAGACCAGTGAGATGATAGTATTCAACAATAAATAATCAAAACAATGCAAACAATACATTGCTCAAAATTTTAAATGAAATAATATCATAATCAAAACTTTGAATGGGAAGAAGTTTATTTAATATAAAACTAAGGTAAACATACAACACTATCAAATGTAAATGCCAAGTGTGAAATTATCGAGTAGCAATTACTCAACAATTGTTCGAGCATGAATGTTAACTACCATACTATGTGTTATGTTAACATGCCCATGAACATTTCCTGAATTTGTCATGCACAAAATATCAAGAGATCAGTCGTATGTCTCACTAACAACTTGTTTGTGATGTGATTATGTATGATAATTTGGCAAACATCTTGATGACCCATAACCCACAATTAAATTTCTGAGTGCTGTTTTTTTTCCTAATTCTTTTCAAGAGCTTTGCGTTGCAGAGATCACTTTGAAGTTAACAATCGATGCTGTTAAATACTTATGCAAACCTGATATGATCTCCTTTGTAGCTAACAATTGACAGATGGCATAAAGTAGTTTGCGAAAGTATAACTGGTTAACTCCGTATTACAGCTAGATCTTAATTCCAACATCATTGCCCAAGGCCCAATTCTCAGTAGTTACTTGATTAAGATTTCCCTTTCAATACTTAATCGCGCTCCCATGGGAAATCACATTTGCTGCAAATTTTGTCAACTGTGAATGATGGACCAAAATTTACTCCACTCAAATCCATGTCAACAACATACCCAATATAATGTCTCGAAATAACTGTAGCTGAAATTAACTCCCTTCAAAAATATTTGAATCAAGTCAAAATCATTACTGATTCGTTTTCCCCTAATCATTACACAGAGAACCAGCCTACAAGAATGCAAGGTCATAGAGGGAGTATATTGTGTACACTGTAGTCTACTATCACTTAGCATTGACATTGACAAGTCGAAATAGCTTAAGAGCTTTCCATGATTTTATATGACTGATTAAAGTGAGGGAGGCCAAGGAGAAAAATATATTTTCATTACATCCACCAAAACCCTAGCCTACGTTGGCCCCTTACTTTCTTCTTAGCTATCCACTCATATCACTAGCAATCATTATTTGACCTTATCTAATCTCAAACCCCAACAACAATAGTTTCCTCGGCCAGCAGCTATAGGAGCATTTCAGAACTAATGCTAATAACTTGATTCTCGGATTAGGTCATCGGTTTGAAACCCTTAAGCAACACCCAGCAAGAGAAAGATCCAACAATGGAATTGGAGAATATGATGGCTGGTAGTGGAGTTGCAATGGCTTGCCATTGGAATAGTGCAAACCATATTAAAAAAACAACGATAATATTTCTAGAGAATTGGAAATATCGTTGTATTTTAGATGTTCACACATTTTCCTATATTGAAACAGACGTAGCTTTCTTCTATACAGAGATGAAAAGTTTGTGAAATGCTACCTAGTCCCTTGATTAAAGGAAGCACTGTAGTAGCATTTTAATTTTTTAAGCATGCAAATCAACTGGGGTCAATTATAAGACACCATTACATTACTTTTACAATTTGAACATATTTAATAGGTGAATGCAGTGTATGAGAAGAATGTATTCAAAGAAATTACAGAGACCTCACATTAAAATAGCAGTATTCAGAACAATTAAAGAGACCTCAAGTAGAATACAATTGCCCTACAGTTGTAGCCTTGATGCAGGTCATTGAACTATGGAGAGTACCTACTATTGATTGAACCCATGAAGGGACACCTCTTACGGCATAAATTTTGGAACATTGTAATCCCTTGGTAGTAAGAGGTGATAAACTTGATTTCAAGCAAAGGGTCATAATTATCTGCTAGCCCCTAATATAAAGCCAAAAAAATGGGGAATATACTTGTTATATAAAAATAGCTACAACCAAAGATTCCAGTAACCAGAAAATTCAACATCAAACTTACCTTGCAGGCATAACCTACATTGGTTCAGGCTAGGAAAATGGTCATTTAAAGCGCCTGAGAACATGTATCCCACAACCGTAGCCTTGATGGATGTCATTGAGCTATGTGGATTAACTACCATCGATTCATTCAACTCATGAAGCAAAATGGCCCTGTTCTAGAATGATGATCACAGGTAGAGACATTGAACCCATGAAGGGAGACCTCTTTAAGGCATAAACTTTGGGATGCTGTAATCCACTGGTAGTAAGCAGTGATTAACTAGATTCAAGCAAGGAGTCACAATTATCTGCTAGCTCTGATATAAAGCCAAAAAAAAGGGGAAAAATATTTCTCATACACCCAACTAGCCTTGCCAACCTACTAATGGCTCAACCCAAGACACGGTGACTTTAGTATCTCTTTATCAAGTCCAAAATCTATAAACATGGGATTAGTTTATATTATTAATTGCATGTATTTGAAATCCAACTCAATAACAAGGAAAAAACAGTGAAACAATGATCTGATAACTTTGAATATTCCATCATAATAATAAAAAGAAAGTAACCTTTTAGCTTTGAATATTCCATATATAGGACAGCATATAATATGTTTGAAAAAGTTCCTGAATTGATTGAAGAAGAGAACAATGATTTTCTCATGAGTATTAAAATGTCTATCCATTTTACAAAATAGCGAAAATGTGGCTACAAATTCCACACCTTTACCTGGCCTTCTAAACAAATGTGAAAAGTTAAAACCTTCAGAGATCGCTATCAGAAAATTATATCCAAACCCCTGTAGACCCAAACCCACCAACCCCTCTAAAGGTGGAATCCAAATCTTCCACCTCCAGAACCTGCGGGGTGAGAATTTTCTCAATAATCAACTAGGAAATACGATCTCCAGCCTTAAATTCAAAATCCTGATCAGAGTGGTTGAAGAGGATCACACCAACTGGACCACGATAATCCGCATCAATGACACCAGCACCAACGTCTATCGAGCGCTTCCAAGCAAGCCCAGACCTAGGAGCTGCATAAACGAAACCCATATAAGTTCTTCAAAACAACAAAACCCACTCAGCTTTAAATCCCATTTCCACATTAAAAAACCGAAGCAAAAATTTGTTCAAATACATTAACAAACATTTCATTTCACAAAACATACTGAGGAAATTTTAGGGAAAAATGTTACCTATGCGAGCATATGTGCCCTCGGGTATGGCAATAGACAAATCTGTAGGCACCAAGGCTTTTCCTCGGGCTGGTACCACGCAAGAAGTTGCACTGCAATAACAAAGAGAAGCAACCAGCAAGTTGAGAGAATAAACAAAAACCAAAGGGTGTGTGAGGGTAAATGGCATTGAAAACACACCTAGAGAGATCATATCCAGCTGCCAAAACCGAGTCTCTAGAAGGCAAAATAACATGGAGCAAAAGTTTCTTCACACGCAAAACTGGCTCAGAGGCTACTTGTACGCCATTATTCTTCACGTGAGCGCCGTTCCCATTCAACTCTGTGCCTTCTGGGAAACCAGTATTGACCTTCTGCATCTTTGAGATAGGCTCCTCTGGCTCGGGGACTGTTTTTGGATCCATTGATCTATTGTAAATAACCATTCTATGTAAGCAAAAATTTCTGATTCTGAAAATGCGGAATAAAACTCTGATACAGAATCGAAATATGAATACCAAATAGATCATACCTCCAGTCATTGACTTGCTGTAGAAGATTTCCCTGTTCTACTTTTGATTCCTGTACGGCACTTCCAAGCTCTGCTTTCTCTTACTTGATGGTGTAAAACTGAATGGGATTGAGTTAGCGAGTTTGGTGACCAAACAGAAGTTTTTATAGCCCAGCTTCCATCAAGCTTCTATTGGCTATGTGTCAATCGTTCCACTGATCAAGATAGAGAACCGTTGAGGGAGTTATGGACCATTCCCGAAGCTCTCAACTAGAAATCAGTTATTTCCTTAATTAGTTGAAGAGTTGTCAATATTAGTTAAGAGAGCTTACATTCTCCCACTTGGTCCATACTTCCAAACTTAATGTCTCATCTTAAAACCTATTGACAATCTGTATTAAGTAATAGATACAAGAATCATGGCGATAAGTCCTCTTATGACAAGTATTACCTTCCATGTATTACTATGTATTTATTGCTATTTTAATTTATGTGGCAACAATTTCTTAATGAATAAACCTTATGTTTATTCTTGGTCCTCATAGATGAATTTTCTCAAATTAAATTAAGGTGCACATATGTATGAGAAAAAACAGCACAGTAATTTAAGAATTTCATTAAAAATAACATTGTCCATACAATGAGAAACTACATAATGGAACCAAGTCCCATATTCATTACATGATCCTTGAATTTAAACGGTGGCATGCCCTTAGTCAAAGGATCAACGATCATAAACTCAGTGTTGATGTGTTCAATGACCACTTTCTTTTCTTTAACACGTTCCCTTATGGCTAAATACTTAATGTCGATGTGTTTATTTCGACTCCCACTTTTGTTGTTTTTAGCCATAAAAACAACAGCTGAATTGTCGCAATACATTCTCAATGGATTAGAGATAGAATCCATAATTCTAAGCCCAGAAATGAAACTCTTAAGCCATACACCATGTAAAGTAGCCTCAAAACAGGAAACGAACTCGGCTTCCATAGTGGAAGTGGAAATCAAGGTTTGCTTGGCACTCCTCCATGATACAGCTCCACCGGCCATCATAAAAATGTATCCTGATGTTGATTTGCATGAATCAACACATCCAGCAAAGTCAGAATCTGAGTAGCCAATTACTTCCAAAATGTCCATCCGTCTATACATAAGCATGTAGTCTTTAGTTCCTTGAAGATACCTCATTACTTTCTTTGCAGCTCTCTAGTGGTCTATACCTAGATTACTCTGATATCGTCCCAACATTCCCACAACAAATGCCATGTCAGGTCTTGTGCAGACCTGAGCATACATTAGGCTTCCGACAGCAGAAGCATATGGAATGTTCTTCATTTGTTCCTTTTCAAGGTCGTTCTTCGGGCATTGGTTCAAATTGAACCTATCGCCCTTCACAATGGGAGCTATACTTGGTGAACAATCCTTCATCCGAAATCTCTCTAAAATTTTATTAATATAGGTTTCCTGAGATAGACCCAAGATGCCTCGAAATTTGTCTCTATGGATCTTAATGCCAATGACATAAGATGCCTCACCCATATCCTTCATATCGAAATTTTTAGAGAGAAATTGTTTCACCTCATGCAGCAAACCCTTATCATTGGTTTCCAGCAAAATGTCATCCACATATAAAACAAGAAAACAAATTTTACTCCCACTAACTATCAGGTATATACATTGATCCATAATGTTTTCTACAAAACCAAAAGAAGAAATTACATTATGGAATTTCAAATACCATTCGCGGGATGCTTGTTTTAAACCGTATAAGGATTTCTTGAGTTTGCAAACCAATTGCTCACCATCACTATAGGGGAATCCTTCAGGTTGTTTCATGTAAACCTCCTCCTCTAGATCTCCATTTAGAAAAGCTGTTTTCACATCCATTTGATGCAACTCCAAGTCGAAATGGGCTACTAATTCCATAATAACGCGCAAGGAATATTTCTTAGATACAGGAGAGAAAGTCTCCGTGTAGTTGATTCCTTCTTTCTGAGTGAATCCTTTAGCAACAAGTCTAGCCTTGTATCTCTCAATGTTGTCCAATGAGTCTTTCTTTGTCTTAAAGACCCATTTACATCCAATGGATTTTGCACCATTAAGCAACTCAACAAGATCCCAGACTTCGTTACTCTTCATAGAATTCATCTCTTCCTTCATGGCATCGTACCATAATTCTGATTCTTTGCAATTCATGGCTTGTGAAAAGGACTCGAGATCATTTTCGGCTCCAACGTTATAGTCAGATTCTTGCAGATACACAACATAATCATTAGGAATTGCTGATTTCCTTGGTCTAGTAGACCTTCTTAATGTTGTATCACTATCTTCTTGAGAAGTATGTGGTTCAACTCGTTGTTCAAAAGTTCTTGGAAACTCTTGGACTACCTGATCTACTAGAATGCCGTCAGCAGCTTGTGGAACTTCAACAATTGGTTGTTCAACACCAGTTTGTACTTGAGGGGTTCTGTGAACAATAACCAATCTATCAATTGAGGTGGAAGGTTGAGATTCTGAATGATCCTTCTCAGAAACTATGTTCCTGGTTAGATCGCTCCCACTGATCAAGTCATTTTCAAGAAATTTTTCATTTCTTGATTCCACAATCCTAGTGCCGTGAGATGGACAGTAAAATCTGTAACCTTTAGACCTTTCAGCATATCCAATGAAATACCCACTAATGGTCCTTGGGTCCATCTTCTTTTCTTGTGGATTATATATTCTCACTTCAGACGGGCATCCCCAAACGCGCATATGTCACAAACTCGGTTTCCAACCTTTCAATAATTCAAATGGCGTTTTAGGAACAGCCTTGGTTGGAACTCGGTTTAATATATACACTGTCGTCTTAAGTGCTTCAGTCCACAAGGATTTAGGAAGATTGGAGCTGCTAAGCATACTCCGCACCATGTCCAATAAAGTTCGGTTTCTTCTTTCTGCCACACCATTCTGGTCGAGTGAATTAGGCATGGTGTATTGGGCAACAATCCCATGCTCTTGAAGAAATTTTGCAAATGGCACAGGTGCTTGTCCATCTTCTGTGTATCTACCATAATATTCTCCACCTCTATCAGATCTCACGATCTTAATTTGCTTGCCGCATTGTTTCTCTACTTCAGCCTTAAAGATCTTAAAGGCATCTAATGCTTCGTTCTTATTATGAAGCATGTAGAGATACATATATCGTGAGTAATCATCTATAAAAGAGATGAAGTATCTCTGACCATGTGAGTCCATGTCTGGACTACATATATCAGTATGTATGATCTCTAATATGTCTGAACTTCTATTGGCACCTTTCTTCGACTTGTTGGTTTGCTTTCCTTTTATGCAATCCACACAAGTCTCAAAATCAGTAAAATCCAGAGTATTAAGTATCCCTTCATTTACCAATCTTTTAATTCTTTCTACGGAGATATGACCTAGTCTCCGGTGCCATAATTTAGAGGAATCATCATTAATAACACATCTTTTAGTGCCAGTGTTAACATGCATTGAATCATAGGTGACATTGTTTTGTAAATTAATGCAGTAAAGACCATCAGACAAAATACCATTCCCAACACAATCAAATTTATAAAATAAACTGAAAGATATTTCTGAAAAATTGAAGGAATATCCAAAAGGTACAAGCCTTGAAACTGAAATCAAGTTTCTAGAAAAACTTGGAACATAAAAAGGTCTTTTCTAATTCTAAAACAAAACTACTACTTAAAGTTAAATAGCATGTTCCTATAGCTTCCACATGCGAGCCCATCTTGTTTCCTGATAAGATGCTTTGCTCACTTCCCACTGGATTCCTTAGGCTTTGCAAACCCTGCAAGGAATTCAAAATGTGAATTGTTGATCCAGAATCAATCCACCAAGTGTTAATATTGACATTTACCATATTAGATTCATAACAAACAAACGAGATTGCATTACCTTTGTCCGCAAGCCATTTCTGAAATTTTTTGCATTCCTTCTTCATGTGTCCCTTCTTTTTACAGAAGAAACACTTGGAATCCTTCTTAATATTAGCTTGGGGAGGTACTTTACCTTTCCCTTTCTTATTGGCTTGATATTTGCAATTGGCTTGAGATTTGCCCTTCCTATGCATTGCCAGCATTGCACTTTCTCCCAGTTCCATTACCAGTCTTTCTTCCTCTTGAACACACATGGTCATAAGTTCATTAATTGACCATTTATCCTTATGTGTGTTGTATGAGATTTTTAAAGGTCCATATTGGTGCGGAAGGGTGTTCAGGATGTAGTGCACCAGGAAAGACTCCGATATTTCAACCTCGAGTTTCTTCAATTGAGCCACAGTGTCCCTCATCTGCATGATGTGCTCGCGCACACCTTTCACACTGGTGAGTCTTAGGGATGAGAACTTCATGATTAGGGTGCTTGCTAGTGCCTTGTCTGAAGTGACGAATTGATCATCAATGGCCTTCAGCAAGTCTCGGACTTTTTCATGCTGATCAACGGAACCACGAATACCAGTTGAAATTTTAGTCTTAATGAACATCATGCTAAGACGATTAGATCGTTCCCATCGTTCATAAAGCGTGATGTCCGCTACAATGCTGGTATCAGTGAGTGTTGGTGGTTCATTTTTCCTAATAGCATAATCTATGTCCATCCATCCCAAATGAAGGAGAATTCTCTCTTTCCATACCTTATAGTTATCTCCCTTAAGTTCAGGGATATCAAAACGAATTTCAGAGAAATTTGCAGGTTGTACAACTGCATAAAAATAAAGATCACATGCTTATGTTAAAATTTGAGACCAAATAAAATTTTCATGTTTTACCAATGTAAATTCATGCTTTAAGATTGAATCTAATGACATAAAAATTGCCTGTGGGCTCAATTTTTAATTCAAGCAAATTCAAAAATATTCTCTATGATAAAACTATTAATTCATAATTCCTGTGGGTAAGTTATGAACAATTCAATATTTTATCCTAATTAATTACATAAATATAATAAAAATTCC
The DNA here is from genome assembly GCA_027924585.1 of Larix kaempferi. NCBI lineage: Eukaryota > Viridiplantae > Streptophyta > Pinopsida > Pinales > Pinaceae > Larix > Larix kaempferi. The sequence continues at coordinate 27,598,344 of BSBM01000093.1, read as the reverse complement.
TGTGGGATAAAATTTATTATATTCAATATAATTAATTACAATTAATGTCTAAATATTCTTTACGTGATCTTAATCAAACATAATATATAATATTATTTAATTAGAGATGCTGTGGCTATTCTCTAATCAATTAAAATTATATAGATCACTAGACATTATTACTTTTATGCAAAAAATTAACTTGATACTAATATGCAAATGAAATATCTATATGTATAAAACTTATATATATGTATAAAACATCACCATTATGGTATAAAACCTTAGGCATCTATCCATTATCTCACAGAAAAGTATGTGAAGCAGAGCCACTCTATTTATGCATTATATATATATTCATATAGCCCAACATATTTGACCATGTATAAATATATAAATAAAGTTACCATGGTCTAATATATATATATATATTAACCATTAAAATATACATATATATATGTTTACTATTTGTACAACTATATCCAAGGATATCAATATCTTTCCACAATATATAGATATGCATTGACAAACAACTATTAAACACTTTAAGGTTTCTCATCCTTCAAATGTAAATATACACATAACACAAGTGAGATGCCTTCACAGGGTTGGCACTAAATTGCTGGCTATCACCGAGAGCATATAAGCTCTCTCTAGCCTCCAAGCTAACCCAAGCAACACAAACATACCAATCTGAAAGGTCAACAGGGTTTCCACCCAATCCATCCATGCATTAAACGCCGAAAGTGTTAGAGCATACAAGCTTCCAGCCAACAATGAAATAACACACAACATTTTATTCTACCACGGTTTAGTCAAACAACCACCAGCAGGTTGCGACTTGCTTGGACAGTCCACAAAAGAGGTTTGGTAGGCAGTCTAGGGCTACAACCTGCTCATAAGAAACCAATATGAAATCCCAACAAATCAGGCCCACACAGAGATGACAAAAATCGACCTCAAGAGATGCGGCCTCCACAAATCAGGCCCACGGAATCTGGCAGAGTGCCATCGGCTACGATCCCTACGCCCCTCCAAAACAACAACGACAACAACAATAAAGACCAGGGCAAGGGGAGTGCTTCGGGGTCTAGGCTCGACAAAACGAACAATGCCTACGATAGTTTCTAGGACTCACGGCTATATTTACATGGATGAATGCCATAACAACTCGAAGAGCTTGCATTAGTGAATATCTCACTGCAGAAGGTGTTTGTGTATTCATGTTTTAATGAAAGAATTTAGTTTTCTATAGCAAAGCAATTAATACAGCATTTGATTTGCTGAGGAAATGTTGTAAGTTCGGTTTCGTTCATGCAAACGTTGGAGTTGTTTGCAGATATTTTAGCTCCACGGCAATCTCAGTTTATTAGTCCCCAAAGAAAACTAATCCTTGAAAAGGAACAAAACTATCTAGCTTCAGTTCAAAAAGAAACTCGGAAACATATAAACCTGGACGAAAAAAGGACTGAGGTTACCACAAAGATAAGAACCAGGTTGGAATGGGTAGTGCACGGGTTATGAACTCGTGGCTTTAGGAATCGTGTATATTCACGCGATTGTTGGGCTTGGTTGTCATACAATATGAGTGCTTTCCAACTTGGTAAGTTCAACGAGACTTTATTATATACTAAACAATAAAATGCATGAGCAATCCAAAAATCAAGGCAGAGATAAAATTTTGCTCTGATACCAACTGTAAGCAAAAATTTCTGATTCTGAAAATGCAGAATAAAACTCTGATACAAAATCGAAATATGAATACCAAATAGATCATACCTCCAGCCATTGACTTGCTGTAGAAGATTTCCCTGTTCTACTTTTGATTCCTGTACGACACTTCCAAGCTCTACTGTCTCTTACTTGATGGTGTAAAACTGAAGGGGATTGAGTTAGCGAGTTTGGGGACCAAACAGAAGTTTTTATAGCCCAGCTTCCATCAAGCTTCTATTGGCTATGTGTCAATTGTTCCACTGATCAAGATAGAGAACCGTTGAGGGAGTTATGGACCATTCCCGAAGCTCTCAACGAGAAATCAGTTATTTCCTTAATTAGTTGAAGAGTTGTCAATATTAGTTAAGAGAGCTTACATTCTACAGCTACAAAAGAAAACTATTTGTGAGCAATACAGAGGAATAATGTGATCTAGACAGTGGATTCTTGAATTCCATAGGGATCTTGGGAGCATTCTTCCCTTCTCGTGGACGGTTTTTTGGCATTATATACTTTGTAATGTGGACTTCGAGGGAATTTTCCAGTCATGGCGTGCAATGGGTTTTCAATTTGGCGGCAAATGGAGAAGAGGAAGTGGAGGGAATTCTGTACCCCCAGTCTCTGCAATACTCGATGCTTGATTTTAGGGTTATATATTCTTATTATTAAATATATCGAAAGACAAAGGTTTGGGGTGGGGCTTTTCTCGGTCCGAAGACAAGGTCGAGAATAATTCCAAGGGTTCGGTAGGTTTGTATACCCCTTAATGTAGAGGTTTGGGCTGGGGCTTTTCTTGGTCCGAGGGTTTCCGTAGGTTTTTAGACCCCTTAATGTAGAGGTTTGGGGTGGGGCTTTTCTCGGTCCGAAGACAAGGTCGAGGATAATTCCTAGGGTGTTTGTAGGTTTTTAGACTCTTTAATGTTCTTTCTCATACTCTTTGGTGTGCTCCTATGTCAACAAGGTGATGGAACTTGGCTTAGATTTAGTGCACTATGGCAAGGACAACCTCCTAAATCCATTATCAATCTTCTTTTCACATGAGGAACTCTTGGAAATCTAGAGGAGTGCTCGAGACTTCAATGTAGAGGTGACTAATCCTTTATTTTCAAGGATTATGAAGCTTCAAAGACAATTGGAAGCCTTGGCTTGGATGTGCAATACAAATTGGGAACTGTAATTAAGGAGACGGACGAGGTACTAATTAATTATCCATCATGTCATCAGAACCTAACAAAGACACATCTCCAAACACAAGTTTTGAAAGAATAGAGAAAAGAGGAAAAAGGGCCCGAACATAGTTCCTCTACCTTAACTTCAATTTCAGTTCCTCCATAGTTAGAAAGCCCAAAGTCAATGATAGACCAAGCTATAGCAAGGGATCAAAAGAGTAAAAAATGTATTAAGGTCAAGAAGGATAAGGTTCAAATGGTGGTGGGATGTGGTGTGGGGGTGTAGAAAGGGTTGAGAGACTTGTAAAAAAGGCTCAGTTATGCAAGTTTGCTAGAAATATGGTAATTAAGGATGAAACTTTTAAGCGTTGGTTGGAAGTGGGCTAGGGTAAAGGATAGAGAAAATGTGTGGCTAATGTGTTGTCTAGGCAATTTTAAGAGGGCGGATCCCTATTTGCATTATCCTTACCAGTGCTAAGTTGGCTTGAGAAAGTGCGTTAAGGATGAATGTCAAATGACACCACAGTGCAACTCAACCAAAGCCTTCAGGATCATCTGAATCCTCCAACATCATGCACATGGAACCAAGATACATTATGATATAAAAAGAGCATTTTTCTGACACTGAATTCAACCTTAAAACAACGAATCTTAGAGGAGTTACATTCTTCACCCTTATCAGGTCACTCAGGTTTTCGTAAAACCTATAAGAGGATTAAGTGCTCATTCTTTTGGGAATGCATTAAAATAAACATCCAAAAAATTGCAGTGGCCTACAACACTTGCCAAAGACATAAGGGAGAAATGGCGAAGTCACCAAGGGCCTTGCAGCTGCTTCCAATTCTGACCCATATATGGACTGATATTTCTATAGATTTTATAATGGAGCTTGCTAGAGTTAGTAATAAATCAATCATCATGGTGGTCGTAGATCATCTTTCAAAATATGCCCACCTTTGTGCCTTGTCACACCTTTTTACATCGTCATTAGTGGCCCAAGCCTTCATGGAAAATATTTTAAAGTTACATGGCATGCCAACTTCCATTGTCTTTAATCGAGACCCTACTTTCACAAGAAAATTTTGGAAGGATGTATTTAAACTTCAGGGTACCCAGTTTCAACTCAACACATCCTGTCATAGACAAACATATGACCAAACTGAAATAGTCAATAATTTCTTATAAACTTGTTTTGAATGCTTTGCTTTGGAAAAACTACAATCAATGGGAAGAATCGCTTCCTCTTGCATAATGGTGGTATAATACAACTTATCATGGAGCTTCCAAAATGACCCCATACGAAGCAATATATGGCCAAAATCCCTTGTCCATGGTTTCCTATTTGCTAGGAACTTCAAAGATCCATACAAAAGATAACACACTCCAAACTAGAGACGTTATTCTTTGACCACTTAATGATAATTTGTCTATGGCTCAAAATACAATGAAACAACAAGTGGATCATCATCACTCAAAGCAATCTTTTGTAGAAGGGGTTTAGGTGTTTCTTCGACTTCAACCTTATAAACAAACATCACTAAAAAATAGCCTCCACCATAAACTAGCCTCGGAGTTCTATGAACCTTACAAGATCATACAACACATTTGACAAGTGCCCTACAAGCTAGATATACTAGATCACTTCAAGATTCACCTGGTCTTTCATGTGTCTCACCTCCAAAGGTTGGTGGGCTCCAACTGTAAAGTGTAGACAAAATTACCATAACTTGATGAGGAAGGCTCCATTTGGATCCAGTCATAAGCAATATTGGATACTAGGGAACGCCAATTGCACAAGCGTATAGTAAAAGAAGTCTTAAGCCAGTGGAAAGATGTGCAACTAGAAGATGCCACATGGGAACTATAAGGGATCAACAACAATTTATTCACCTTCAAACTTGAGGACACCGTTTCTCTTGAAGGGGGGCCATGGTAGGGTCCTACCCTAACCCTCCTTACTTTAGGCTACATAGGAGTTAGTCAAGTATTGTATGTGGCCATCTCCTTTGAATAAGGTTGAGTAGTTAGTAGTGGAGAATTAATTAATGTAAAAAGGGTTTCTCTATTAATTAAGGCCCATTAGGTAGTTCATACTCATTAATAATGGAACCACAAATAGTTAGGGATTTGGCTATTGAAAGCCTATTTAAAGAGTTGGGAGGTTATGGATTGTTTTGCCATGCATTGTTGCAATTGGAGCTCAACTCAAGTGAAAGGTCATCCAATTTTAAGAGGCAAGTGAACATTGCTTTATGATTGATCATCATAATACAAGGGTTTGTTTTGCAATTATTTTGCACTATAATTTATAGTTTCTTCCATCGTAAATCCATGTATATACTATGGTTGTTCTAGGTTTAAGGCTCGAGAACACTAAACATAACCCCTAAACTATAACACATATAATGTCTATCATTAAACATTAACCATTGGAATCATTAATTATTTTAAAATATAACACTTCTATCCCTAAACCCTAAACTCTATAACATGTAAAACGACCCATAACACTAATAACATTTAACCCTTATAACTATAGTGACCCCTAATTCTAAATTGATATCACCTCTAACCTTAATGATTCCCAACCCCTACAACACATTCTAAATTATAACCCTTATAATCTATGACTGTTGTAATTATTATCACATCTAATCATTAACATACATGACTCATTGCATAACCCTTATTCTTTATATACCTAACCACATTAAATCCTATCACCCCTTGCCCCTAATTTCCACTAGCTTCAAAGTATCTCCACTAGTTTCAATCGTCTAACAAAGTGTTGAAATTTCATTTGCACTTCACAATTAATGTAGATTTGAAAATTCACCTTTTTCCGAGAAATTTCCTCGAATTTTAGCCCTAAAATTTTCAACCTTTAGGACTCGTGTAAATCAATGTGTAAAATAACAACAAAACAATCATAATACCTCGCTTATAGTAATCACACTAGCATCTTGTACACAAATTTGCAATACTTATATTAAAACCTATTCACTTACTATTAATGACTCCCATAAGTAACAAGATCACATAACTAAACACAAGTCTGACATGAGAGCAACTATGTGAAAACCAGAAGAAAACAACATTAATTTTTCCAGTTCACAACTAGCACTTCTAAAAAGAAATCAAGGCAGATTGCTTTGAAATGGTTATATGCTTAAGAAGAGTTTTTACAACCTCAACATGAGTGATTACAAGCCTCTAATATGAAGACCCGCAGAACATCTATGAAGGGAAATGACCCAAAATACATATATGAAGTAAAATGTTAGTGGCAGCCACAGCCGAGGATAGCCTACCCCTAAATGAATTATATACTTAATAGGGTTCTTGAAAAAGATGCTCACATTGTTCATTAGCATCATCATATAAAAAAGATTGGGAATCACCCAAGTTGCGAAAAAAATGCTCACATTATTCATTAGCATCATCATATAACATAGATTGGGAATCACCCAAGGTGTTCGATAAGTAGCCTCAAATCATTCATTATGTTACTTTCTGGGTCTGAGATCCAATTTAAGCACCTTGATATCTATTTGCATTCAAATTAGATAGAATGGACCAACCAAATCCAAAACTCTGAACATAAGAAAATAATTGATATCATTGCATAACTTATTGATATCAATTTACAAAATTACAATAACTCAGATAATCAACTTACAAAATTACAATAACTCAGGCACATACATACATCAATGAACATAAAGTTGAACTCTCATAAGTACCCATACACAAATCATGATATTTATCTGGAAACCATAACCATGACTCATGCAACATTATGGCACCAGAAGATAAAGTTCCAAGTGCAAAGATACAAAATCACGTGCAATGTAAACTCTATAAGCACTCAGTATGTTGAACAGCCTAAAATAACCTTTGACACCTCTGTCACAAACAGACTGAAGACTAGACAAAAAGCAACAATTTGATTGTCTTGCACAACAACTGTTAGGAATCAATAGCATGTATTATATTTGACTAGATGTACAGGGGGTTGTGGAAATAGAAAGTAGAGCAAGATTGCTGAAAAATATCCAAATTAGTTATCTGGATGATGGTGCCCTTTAGCTGGTAAAAATGTGTTACTCTAGCCTGAGTGATGGTGCCCTTTGGCTGGTAAAAATGTGTTACTCTAACCTGAGTGATGGTGCCCTTTGGCTGGTAAAAATGTGTTACTCTAACTTGAGTGCATTGACAAAAGCTGGGCCGGCTTCACTTGGGGGGCAATTAATAATTTATTTTTAGTCTTTTCTTTTGCTTATTTTCACCCCAAGGTTTACATTGATTCTTTCAAGGGTTTATATCATTAAGTTCATCTCCCTTAGGAGGTACAATCAAGTACAATAAATAATATCTTCCGACGTTGCACAAAATCAAACAACCACAAACATGGCAATCTGCGTGGTAGAACCCATAGCCTCAAATATCATGGCAGTTGCGTATTAAAGGAAGAGAGGTTATACAAGGGCATTTTACTACTAGCTCAGGGCAGCCTTTCTCCACTCTTATGAGGGCAACACCTAGCTTCTTCACTGCTGTGTATTACTGGCTACGATGTGAAATATTGCAAGCCATTGTCATTGCTGAAGACATTCCATTAACTCGTGTGACAGTGCTCCTCTATTATGGGCAGCAACAAATATTTAATCAAGTTAACCATTGGAAGGGGGTGTGCACTCTAGAGAAGATGTGAATCTCTGTGGGAATCGTGGTCCCTTTTTGTGCAGCTACAGGACAATTAACAAGGCGTCTAGCGTACAGTGCTTGAAAGAGACCACTATCTCATGCATGGGCATGGTTGAAAGGTTAAGAAAATCGAGTATCAATATCTAGGTCTTAATTCCTCAAGAAGAGTAATAATCTGCTTGTGAAGACTTGTGTTCCACCCAATTGGAGTGCATATCAGATTGGCACCTACAACCAACTCTCTTTATCAGTTTGGGCGTCATCTACAGCTATTTCAGCCCTTATCATCCTCTTGACAGCATTGTATAAGATCCACATATATATATATATATATATATATATATCAAATCTGATAGCTACCTTGCAAACACATGGGAGAGCATTTTTATAGACTGTAGCAGCCATCACCAATCCACCAATTAACTGTCACAGGTTCGAATTCTTGATGTCTGAGATTTAATTGTTATTGGGCAGTTTGAAGTACTTTTACATTGGGTTGTGTTATATTCATTTTAATTTGGCATGCAATTACTCCGGGGGTTAAATAATTGTTTGGAAAAACGTTTTTCAAAGGAAAATGTGAAAATCGTACAACAATATATCGTATTGAAAAAAATAACCTTAAAGACCTATCATCCTTCCACTCAAATGTAACTCGGCCTCTCAAAGGACATCTTCCTTGATGGTGATGAAATCCAGCAAGTGATTATCCTGCAGAGGTAACAAAGAGTCAATTATAATGAAGATACTAGTGGTGATGAAATCCACTAGTTCGACAAAATCTGTCTCAGGTACTATTGGCTTCCATGACAGTCACCTATAAGGAAAGAAATCCTAAGTTGGTCACGACAGTCACCTATCAAGATGTTTCAGCAGTCATACAAGGCAGATTGTTAACCTAGTCTCTATTGCTCAGAATTTGGAAGATGTACAACACTCGAGGGATGAACACATATGGAAGCATATCAACATGTTTCGTGGCCTTTAGAGCAGCAAAACACTTCCATCTTGTGACCCTTTCCAGGATTTTGAGAGCGGGTATGAAGAGCAACAAATTTTGTGTTTTTAAGGCAACAATCTATGGTTTCCAGCAACAATAAAGACATATGAAGAACCAACATTCGAAAGGGGACATTTTGAGTAGAGTTTGGCCTAAATTTTTGGGCAGGATAGGGCTTCAATGACCATAATATACCAACAGTAAGAACACATCAGTGCAGTCATTGTTCATGCATCCCATTATTTACTATTTCATTTTCTTTCAAAAGCATCCATTTTTACCTTTCGGTTTTTCTCTGTAGTTGCTTTTATAAAATTGGACAAATAGGCTAAAGTCATCCTTTTGTGATAGAATATTTAGGGCATCAAACCTATTTGAAGGACCGACAAATGAAATTGAATCATGGTACGAAAATGCATTCTCGGTTGAGAATATAAAACATGGTTTAGTGAAGGTGGGAAAACCATTATTTGATTTTCATCTTTGATGAGTTTTCAATTGAAGTGCCTTGCTAGTTTTCCTTTTTCAGTTTTCTTAGTGCTAATTGAGAAGAAACCAAAAGAAAGCGAGATCCACTTGTTTGTTATCCTAAATTTGTCCCTTTTGCATGGAAAGTAATGTATTTTTTGTAATATTGAAAATGTTGGTCTTAGTTGTCTCTATTTATAGCAGTCTTGATTGTCTATTGGATGCAACAATGGGCAATTTCACAACCAGATGCAATATTAGGATTACCTTTACCAAATGTGTTTATACCTACAGACTTAACGCTCAAACAAGTGGAGGAAAAGGTTATGAAAATGTCCCTTCATGACAAATTTATGTTTTACAGTGTTTCGGCCAAACCCTGCCATGAGTAACGAATTCATCCCCGTCCAGCTTTCCCCTTGGCTATTGCTTCTCCATCAAAGATTTTTAACTGTTATTTGACGGAAAGGATTCACCAGCCCAGGAAACTTATCTGGCAAGGATATTTGACTGAGATGGAAAGGATTCAACAACCAAGCTCTGCAAGGATATTTGACGGAGAGGAATATTCACTTTAGCCACCAAAAACCGCCATGTAAAGGTCGTTAGGGTTTGAGATAAGTTTTAATCCAATTCCACTAGAGAGGTAAGCCGGGAGCGGCTAGGCTAAGGTGTGGTAACTGCTGTTTGAGGTTGCAAGCAATACGTGAATTTTCAAAGGTTTTGAGGTAGCTTTAATTTCAACTTATATGTTCATGTATACAAAAGCTTTTAAAAACAAAATTTAAGTTAATGAGTATTGAATATAAATTTCATATGTGATATGAAAGATCACATTAACGTTATTATTGATCAGAATTAGTATAGTTTGGATCAATTTTTTTTACAAATAATTATAATTATAATTATAATTTAATAAAAGATTAATTTATGATATTTAATCAATTTAATAAATACTAATTTAAGTTAAATTTATTTTGACAATGAATTACATAAAATAAATAAATATTCATATATATATATATATATATATATATAAATTGATTATAGAATAAATAAATATTCACTATGCATCAATCCTCTTTTAAACAAAGAAGGACACCCGATAACTCAAATTGTGTTTGGAATACAGGGTGTTGAGAAAGAAAAAAAAATCAAGAATAGGTTTTCCTAGTGAAAGTCTTGGTATATTTGCAAGAGAGGATCAAGGCAAGGTTGGAGTTTGACCTCACTGCCTTGAACATGACGAAACACGAAAGGGAGAGAAGACTAGGAAGTTCTAGGTGAAGGACTAATTGCTTTACTTTGGTGGTCGAATTTATATGCCTAAGTGTACTAACCTATGAAGGGAGTTGTTTAATTAGTGCCATGACTCTCTTTGTGATATGACTCTCATCGTCTTGTGCCATATCTCTCCCATTGTATTGTATTTTATACTTCTTCCATAATAAATATTGATGACACCTATCTTGGGTGCAAAACTTGTGTTGTATATTGTGCTTGGCATGTTATGTTATGTTGAATATAGATGGATAAGTATAATAAGACACAAGTAAACACAACTTGCATTAAGTCCACAGTTGGGAATGTGTTGTTCATTAGGTGCAACTTGTAGGTCTAGCGAAGTTGTAGTCTAGAGTGGAGGTATGGGAATCCCTAGATGAAGAGGCGTAGTCTGTCAACTAGTAGTCTCAGGTGGGAAAACCTCCATGACCAAAGTTAGGCAATGTTGCATAACCATCAAATTAATCAAGCATGTTTTCAACATGAAGCTTTGGAGTTGTGACACAAGGCCTTATATTCTTGATCATCACAATGACTACTCTTCTATGTTTTCCTTGTAAAAGTAATCACTTTCTTGTATGTAAATGTGTATAACCCTTGGAACATATATCAAATTATTTCTTAGTAAAATCTTGTATGGAATGTCCACTTTAAAAGAATTGAGGATATCATATGTGTAAAGAGTTTGTATGCCCCATAATGTGATAGGAAAAATATATATCTTCCCTTTGGGTCAAAATATATATCTTCTCTTTGGGTCAAAATATATAATGGTATATAGTTTGTATACTAGAAAATGTGATATGAACAATATATATCTTCCCTTCAAGTTAAATTGTAAACTAGTTCACCCCTATAATACATGTGTATATGTCCTATATGGAGGTTTTCCCATATCTTAGAATGATGATGCTAACTTGAGCATTTGGGTTGATAGGCGTATCCTTAACTATGTTGAATCCAAATTCAATTGGGAATGTAAAATATTTTTCCACAATAATAACAATTTTGTGGACTTGTATTGTTTCTAGTGCTTCTCTTTGATATTTTAACTTATGTTAGGTAACCTATGCCATCTTTTATTCTCAAACACATATCACAATTTGAGCTCGTCCCTTGATTTTCTTTGTAATATCTCTTAGAATTAACTCCTAATAATCACAAATTAGAAGAGTTTTCATTATAGTTTTTCCTTTTGATTTTATTAGAGTTTTCATTATAGTTTTTCCTTTTGATTTTATTAGAGTTTTCATTATAGTTTTTCCTTTTGATATTATTATCATTTGTGTCTTGTAGTGCATATTCAACTTTCTTTTTGCATTTTATAGTTAATATTCATTTAGCTAGCAATATATTTTCTATTGGGATCTTCTACGATTGTGGTTTTATTGGTCAAATCATTTAGGATGATCCTTCAACATTTGTTTGTTTGTTGTTTATTATTATTATTATCATGGAAACATGTGAGGAAACCCAATGGATGCTTCCCTTCATTTATGAAGGGATCTCCTGTATTAAACCCATCCATGTAAATTAGTGTGCCTCGCCCACATGGATTTGAGCTAAGCACCTTTGGGCTTGAAACTAGCCAAATGCATGATAACCCCTCATAATTATCAATGCATCCTTTATCATTATTGATAAAAACTTCACTATAATCATGTTGCAATTCTTTGCATATCTTTATTTTAACTTAGCACACTTGTGAGTCTTGTGATCTTTTAGACGACTTACAATACAAATTATAACACTAAAACATGAATAAACACATTAGTTAGTTGGATGACTCCATATGTAAAGCTAACATGATTTATGAGATTGCTTCCTTCTAGGTAGAATGATTGTAGCACTTGCTTGTGGTACTCATCACACTCACACATCATTAATGCATAAAGAACACTTTGTTATGGGAGGCATAAGTGAATGGGAAAATTATGTTAATCTTGAACTGATCATACATTCTATTATGAATTATTTTTATTTTATTTTATTTTATTGACAATTAACCATATTATAATATATAATGTCTTTTATAATATATAATATATATTATAAAGATTAATGAATAACTTAACCATATTCTATTTATTTTGGAGGCTTAATATGTAACTTGAACAATTTTCCATTATCTTCTTTATCATAAAGATTTTTTTTTTCTAGGAAAAAAAGTCATATTCATTGATCATAATGAGCTCCGAATACATTCCTCATGGTACTTTATCAGTACGATTGAAAATATCCTTATGTCTGTTTTACAAAATTTACTGTAGTATAAAAAGTAATACATTCCAGAAAGAAGATATTTAGTACAAAAACGAGTCCAAATGGCACCAGCTGTGATCCTGAACTTCCTGATATATAGTTGTTAATTTGCACACGCCCTCCTCCTCCAAAAGGCCATCTTTTGAAATCTGGTCTGCCCTATGATTTTGTTCTCTGTATATATGGACATACTCCACTTTTCTGAATTTCTCCGCCACTAGGTCAATCCGAAGTCCTAGGTTTTGCAGCGAATGATTGTGAAAAATTATACCATTGTTCATTCTTTTGATCCAAATTTCTAAGTCCCCATAAATCCTTATGACATCCACAGATATTTTAACAGCCTGCTAAAGGAGGATTAATAGGGCCATCCCTTCTGCTCTATTATTTGTCCCCTGGCCTCCGTTAGCTTGAAAGAGTAATTGCTTTCCATGATGAATAATTAATCCTCCCATTCCACAACCGTTGTTCTCACAAGCACCATTAAAATAAGCCACTGTACTTCCTTCTCTATGATCCAGTACTTTCGTCATTCTCGTCTTAGGAGCCTGGTCTTGTCCTTGAAAAAAGTTGAGTAGCGAAAGGATTTGAGCCATGATAACAAAGCTAGGATACAACAAATCTTCGAAAATAACTTTATTTCGTGCTATCCACACTCGCCAAGCCACCAAAAAAGGAAAACATCTCAAGTTTTTCAGCTTAGTATCGTCGAACCAGTGTTTCAAAAAACCACCGAAGTTGTCTCCTTCCTCCGTTAACCCCAACTGAAGCTTGACTCTTAATTCTAACCAAACCTAATGAATAAAAGGGCATCTAAGGAATAAATGACCTGCATCTTCATCAGCGTTTTTACACATGCTACATTGTCCCGGACCTTCCAGATTCCTTTTCTTTAGTTTATCCCATGTTAGGACCTTGTCATGTAGTATCAGCCAAACCAAAATATTGCATTTATGAGGTGCCAGAGTTTTCCAAAGATTTTTTCCCCACCAAGGTTTATCCGCAAATCTATGAAGGACAATAGCTTCGTAAGCAGCTTTAACAGAAAAATTGCCCCCTTCGTCGATTCCCTACCAATAAATCTTGTCCGATTCATCCCTTAATTTGATAAATCCTTTTATCATCTCTGAAGTCCAACTGTTCCAAATCTCCATACATCTTTCAGGTATCCTCATTTCCTCCGCAATGAGCCATTGCTGAGAAAGACCCATCCCGTACCCTGCCACATCCGCTAGAACTACATAGTCATTAGTCTTCAAGAAAAACAAAAAATCCTGTGGAAACAAGAGACTAGTCTTAACCCATTTGTATTGTTCACAGCCAATCCATGCCTTCCATCCATCTCCCACCTCCCATACTAGGCGCTTCTCCACCATAGTAGACACAACAACAATCGATTTCCAGAATAAAGACCCCCCATGGCTGATCTTATTCGGATTTCTTATCCAATCTATAAAATTTTCATTTTCTAAGTATTTATGGCGCAGAATCGATTGCCAATTACCGTCTTTAGAAATGAAAGACCAAACTGATTTTGATGCCAGAGCTTGACCAAAGGAGAAAAAATCCTTTATACCCCACCCACCAACCTCCTTTGTTTTGGAGATTGATTCCCATGAGGTCCAATGTAGTCCCTTTTCCTCCTTGCCCTTCCAAAGAAAGCTAAAAAACAATTTCCTAAGAGTGTGCAGAATTCCCTGTGGCAACTTAACATTTATCATCCAATAAACCAGTAACGCGCTAAGGACACATTTGATGAGGATTGCTTTCCCACCCCTTGACAGGAACCGGTTACACCATAAGTGTATTCTTTTTTCCACTTTTATCACTAGCCATTGCCAATCTGCTATACCATAGCTATTCGGATTTAGGTGGAATCCTAGGTATTTGAAACCCAACGAGAGTGGATAGATCTTCATAGGCATAAACTCCAGAAAATCTAGAATATCTTCTGGATTCAAGTTATTTATATAGCAAGCAGATTTATCAAGGTTCACCATCATTCTCGTAGCCTTACTGAACAGCTAGAAGAGGTCTTTTACCACCCGAGCCTCATCAACAGAGTTTTCCAAAAACAGAAGAGCATCATCCACAAAGAATATATGGGTGATCCTAGTGTCACCAAAATAGAGACCTTCGAAAGCATTGTTTGCCACCGCCTCAGAAATAAACCTAGTCAAACCTTCCATCACAAGGAGAAACAGGTATGGGGATAACGGGCATCCCTGACGTAACCCACGAGCCAGCTTAAAAAAGTGTGATGCAGAACCATTAATAAGAACATCGAAACTTATAGTTGACAGACAAGACCATATCCAATTTACCATAGAAAGCCCGAATCCAGTTTGTATAAGTACCAATCTAATATATTGCCAACAGGTTCGATCATAAGCCTTAGATAGGTTTATCTTCAACACCTTCGCCCGGATCTTACCTGTCTTTATCGAATGGATACATTCCTGTGCACACCCTATGGCCTCCTAGATGCTTCTAGCTAGTAAAAAACCATAATGTGCCTGAGAAATATGCCTGGCCAATATAGGTTTAATCCTTTTCCGCTATCAACTTCGAGATTATTTTATATAAAGCATTGCACAGTGAAATCGGTCGAAAATCTCCAAAACATTTAAGCTCATCTAATTTGGGAATTAGTACAATAAAGGTAGAATTGATGCTTGGTTTTAATATCCCTGACCGCCTATTCTGTTCCACCACCTGCAGCAAATCAAATTTGACCAGATCAAAAAAATCAAGGTAAAATTCTGCAATCCATCCAATCGGACTAGGGCTCCGATCCTTTTTCATCTTAGAAAGGGAGGTCTTAAGCTCGTCCAAAGTAACCGGGGCATTCAATATGGCAGAGTCTTCCTCTGTAACCCAACTATTGAACTTAGAAACTGTAGCCACCAACTCCTGGACATTGGTCCCCTCAGGTTCCTTATAGAAAGAAGAAAAAAAGTCTACACCCCCTTCAACCAGTTGTTCAAACCCCTCTAGCTTCACCCCACTGTAATTCTGTAAAGTCCAAATAGAATTTATAAGTTTCCTATGGTTCATCATTTAATGAAAAAAGGCCGTGTTCTCATCCCCCAGGGATAACCAAGTTGCCCTGCTCTTCATTCGAAGGTCGGCTTCCCTTTCCAACAAAATAGAATTCCTTCTTAATTCCAGCTCAGCCAAATCCTTAAAAGAGTCATCCCTCAGAATCCCTCCGTGCAGAAGGTAAATCTCTTTTATCCCATTTTCCGTCCTCTGCAAACGATATTCTAAAGAAGTCTTTAAGTTCCGGGCCCAAAGACCCGTGATTACCTTCAAAGAATGTAGGTTTTTAACAAACTGCTCCTCACAAGTATCTGAAGACTGCTCATCATAATGATGCCAATGAGTATGAACAAGATTCAAGAAATCAACATTTTTAAGCCAGAACAGGTTAAACTTTAAAGGCGTTCCCGGCTTTTCCCCCCCTTTAACCATATTGCACATAATCGGGAGGTGATCCGAGCTACCATCGCTAACTCTCCAAGTCTGAAGCTGTTCCACCTTACCAAGCAACGCACCAGAGCATAAAAACCGATCAAGTCTTTTAGAAATAGCTTCTTGCCCAGACCTGCGATTAAACCATGTTGGTTTTCTTTCCACAGGTTCGATATAAAAAAACATCTCCCTCCTCCAGAAGGTTCCGGAAAAAGCCCCGAGCATTATCCATCCTCGCCCCCCAACCCCACACTTCCCATCTGTGTAAGGTGAAGTTGAGGTCGCCTACAATTAGATAGGGGAAGTCCATCAAGAAGGATTTCTTGAAAAAAGCATTCCAGAATGATAAAGATTGAAAAGATTAAAATCAAGGCCTAAAGCCGGGCAACGAAAGGTCGTGCCCAAACCAGACCGAAAAGCAAAACAGTTTAAAATCAAGACAGTCCCCTTCCACCCCGTAATCAAGCCACCCGACAAACCCTCACTGTCCACCCAGGCAAAATCCCAACCCGGGAACATCTTTTTCAGTCTCTCCATAGCTCTAGCACCACCACACATCGTCTCTTGAAGAACAAAAATATCCGGGCCATTTATTTCCACCACCCACCCAAATGCCAGCAATTTCGGGTTGCTGGCTAACCATCGACAGTTATAGGAAAGAATCTTCATGGAATCACCTTCGAAGAAAGCAAATCTCTAAGTGCCTTAACACCAGGGGGTGTAGATAAAATTAAACCAAAATCATCCCGAAGATTCTTCCTAGGCCCAGTTCCCATCCTGAGAGAAAGAGCCTCGGAATTATTACTAAAACGCTAAAAACCTATCTTACACAAAGATCTTAAACCGTAAGGATGGTTTGAGTCGCTAGAAAGCCTCACATCCTCCTGATCCCCAGAGGTCGTAACAAGAGTGCCCCCACTTTTCATCAATTTTTTGCACCTCCGCAGGTTCAAGTACAGACTTGCAAACCCGATATTGGCCAATGGACTATCCAGAAAAAAATTACAGTCCTTTTTAAGATCCTTTAAAGAAATTAAGGAGATCAAGGTTTCAAGCTTACCTAAAGAACGCTCGTGAGCCGTAGAAGAATTGATCAATTGCTGTGGAGAATCCAGACCCTACCGCTCTTCCACTTCCTTAGGTACAATGTAATCTGTAGACTCTGAAACCAATGGTGCCGAGTCCAGGTTAACTATAGAAATAGCGAAATCCCCATCAACCCCAGGAGCTGAGTCTATACCCTTGTTAGCATAAACCACCCCGTTAACTTCTTCATTTACCTCCTCTTTTTCTAGAGGCTCCAAACCAACATCCAAGGGCTTAAGAGCTACTCCAGCGTCTTCTTGCAACCTTGAGCCATAAAACCCTCCAGACTCAGCCTTCCCCAGGCCATATTTCTTGATCCAAACCCGTTTAGTGAAAGGCAGGTGGCAGTCCGAAATGACATGTCCATACACATGACATCTACCGCATCGAAATGACAGGTTTACAAAATCCAAAGCTTGAAGGAAACTCTAATTACCAACCTCGACCTCTATCAAATTCGGTAACCCTAAGGTCAAATCCACCAACACCAACACCTTGGCTACCGTCCGCTGATCCAAATGTTTGTAGGATTGATCTACCAACATCGTCTTTCCAAAACTGTTGCCCAGGTCCGAGAGGAATGCATCATTCCAAAACTCCAATGGAAGTCCGGGCACTTTGACCCAGACCGATGCAGTAGATAAAAGTTCACGCCTCGGGTCAAAACAAGGGTGCCATGGTTTTAAATTCAAAGTTGTGTTACCCCAAAACCAAGTTCTCCTCAAAACCGTGGCCACATCTGAATCCTTTTGAAACTTAAACCCCAGCCTGCCTTTTGTCATAATATAGAATTCTGGGAATACTGTAACACCGGCACCTAGTGTTCCTGAAGCCAACTCCGTAACGGATCCTCCATCATCCAAATACCATAGAACCTACCTACCAGCATTTTTCCCACCAGATGCATAATACCCTCCACTTTGACATCCTCCCCCACCGTAAGCTTAACCCCTTGCCGACGTTTGATAACCTTCTTGGACTTCTGAGTCCTAATACCATCTACTGTTGCATTCTTTTTCTCATAAGATTTCAAAACCCTAGCCGGTCTTCTCCCAAAACCCTCCACATCCGCATCGGTAAAAGGAGATAAACCAAGAGGGTTTCCTTCACAAGAGCCTTGATCTGGGTATGTTATGTAGAATTTTGTCCTACAGATAAGCCAAAACTCTCTTAACTTTAAAGCAGACTTTAAACTAACTCTAAAGCAAGAAACAAGTCAAAACAAATGCTACCTTGAATCCCTAGATCTAACAAACGTTTCAAGATTAAAATGCTAGAAAGAGTAGAGGAAGTTTAACTGACCTTCTATCCAAACGCTTGTCTTTGTAGATGCTCCAATCTCCAAGCCCTCACAAATGAACCTGTCAAAACGGAACCAAGACGCAAGAATACACTATTCTCTAGCAACTTGAAACATAAGTTAGAATCTAAATCTATGAAAGATACAAATCATATCATTAAAACAAAATTAACACAAATGATTTGGGAAAACAAGACAAGTTATTCCATTACAACTTGAAGAATACTTACAAAAGGTGCTTGATGTCCAAGCCAATCTTCTAGCTCCAAGTGTCTTCTCCTCTAGCTATCTCCACAATGCTGCAAGACCATAAGTTTTGTACTCTCAAGAGTCCTCCTCTTTTCCAATGGAATGCCTCTCTTTTATAGTGAATGGTGAGGTTAACCAACAAGAGAGATGGGTGGATCTAGGGAGAGATAAGTGGATCATGGTTTCTAATCGAAGGAAATGAGTTAAGATCGAATCAGGGACCCCAATCTTCCATTATCTTCGAAAATCCAAAATCCCACAAGCCAAGGGAAAAAGGCTAATAAAAGAGTACCGCGCTCTGCAGTCTTAGCACAACGCGGTACTGCCGCGTTTTGGGGAAAAAGCATAGCGCGGTAGTGTGTAGTACCGCGTTTTGATAAATGAGAAAGGCGCGGTAGTGTGTGTAGATAAAGTCTTAGGTGGGTCAGAACTTGTCAAGGTAGATTCACCTTCAAGGTTGACTCATCATCTGTCTCTTCTGGATGGTTTAAAACAGTAGGGAAAGTGTCGTCAACTCGTTTTGTGATGGAGATGCGACACTGTGAAACATGGAGGTATAACAGATGCCCCCTAAAGTGTGAGGTCAGAAGGGACTGATGGCCGAAAGACTTTACGAATAGAGTGTGTAGAGATAGCATCGAGGAGAGCGACACTGAGCTGAAACAGAAGCAAAGTGTTAGATATACCACCGAGGCGGGCATCCCCATGCTCGGAACAGAAACAAAAACAGATGACTCAAAGCATGGCTGTCGACCAATACATTGTAGATCCATGAGTACTGAGATGATGTAGACTGTGGATAGATCATGGCTACTATGAACAATCGTAGATCCATGAGACAATAATGAAACAACCACGACCAATACAATAAGTGGATCTGTGTGACAATACAAATGACATCTCCATCGCAACCTGGACGCAATCAAAATGTAGAAGTGTGTCCAGGGTCTTCTACCCGATCGCAAAAGATACGAATCTAGCCATGTGATTACAAGGTGTTGAAGTCGAACATGGTAGAAACCATTTGATTACCGGTCAATGATGTGAACTGTTAACAAATGCGAGGGAGATCACCAATGATGACGATGATTCCCAAGGTATCAATAGTACATCTCAACGAAATGCGAATAAATGAGTTGATGTCGAGCATCCGAGAGATCGCTTGATCAGAGGTCAATGATGTGAACCTACTGTCAAACACGAGGAAACCTGCCATTGAGGAATGCAGGTACCAAGGTACTAGTGGTTGATCTCTAAGTCTAATTCCCGGATAGTGATTTGGTGTCGACCGGAATAGACTCGTCGAAGGTGGGCCATAATGATTCCCACATCATCGATACGAGATTGGCACAGACGATGAGATGATGAAACAATGGAGTATGTACTGACACAGCGGAGGCCTGACACAATGAACGACTCAAAGCAATGCAACCCTTTGAACATATAACGGCATGTAACAGGACTTGGCAGCAGGGATTATTGATAAATAGAGGATAGACACCGGATGAGTGGACTCGTGGCCAGGGAGACGACTCATGATGATGACCATAACTCAGTGAAAGATGGATACCCAAATATAGAGACAAGAGACGGACACATGCCATGTTCAAAGGTAACGACTGACAAGCTGCCATAAATAAACTTGACTTATCCCCCCATATTTCCCCGACATGATAGACGAGTACCTCTTTCTTGTTTTGCGAGCTTGAAGAGGATAACAGATGCTCGGTGTAGCTCATCTCATGGATGAGTCCAATCTCACATATTTTACGAACCTGAGAAAGGAGGGGTTCGTCCCAAAGTGGGTCCTTCGATGTTAACATTTTAACGAGTCCAAGGAAAGAAAACTCGGTAGTTTTTCATATTTAGAGAGCCTGAAAAACTTAAAGGAAGCTCCATAATGTACTTTTTCGTAAAATTTAGTCTCTCGATTCCGAAAAAGTGTAAAACAATTCTCGAGAGAACTCTCCCAGCCGAGATTGACTGAGGTATACCTTTCTCGTAAATAGTCTAGACGGGGCGAAAAAGGGGTAACCTATCACCGAATAGACGACCTTTCAAATACTTTTACAATCGTGAAAGAGTCAAGATCACTTGGCAATCTTTTCAATTTTAGGGAGTCTGAAAAGAGCTTAACTATGGACTCCTATGGTCTTTTTCGTAATTTTTGATTATTCTGGTCCGAAAAAAGAATAAAATACAACCAGGATAATACTTTCCTCATCGTTTAACGAGCATGAGTAAAGCTGACTGTACTCAACACCATTTTCTTGAGTTTGACAAGCACGACACAGGTGTAAAAGCGCTTGGAATCTTTTTCAAGTTTTAAATCCAGAGCACGAAAAAGATAAAGTATGCTCAAAATGAAGGTCAAATCATGAATAAACACCAGTGTGAATGTATCGCATTTTTACCGAGGATCCTATCAATAAATGCTCAAAAACTGGACATTAGCAATGTGAACAAGGGTTTATTTTAACTATTTAAAATAATAAAAAAAATATTTGAAAATGCTATATAAGGAATAGTTAAAAATAGAAATTACTATTCATTTGTGTTTTTTACCCAAAGGAGAAATTTTCACCTATTTAGGAGCAAGATTTCAAGGATCCATACCAGGATTTTTAGGACACCATTTCGACAGCCGTCTATGCCAGGTAAGAGTTCTTGAGCCCCTCTTTCATTTTATGTAAGAAATTTTTGCTTTCACCAGGAAAAATTTGATTTTTGAGCGAGCCCTTTTGGGCAAGAATCGCCCTTCACACTACCGCGTGGGGGCTCTATCGAAAAATGCGGTACTGTCTAACAGTACCGCGCTGGATCTCCAAACCGAGGCGCGGTAGTGTGGACTGCCGCGCGGTAGAATGTCCCTCAGGCGCGGCAAAGGCGAATTTTTAGTTCAAAAAATCAAATTTTCTCCAATTTTCTGCTGGAACTAAGTTGCTAAATAGTTACTAACTGCTTTGCTTGATCTTTTGCAGGAGTTTGCAACTTGTTCGAAGCAAAATGGTAAGGTGGAAAGAAAGAGAGCACGAAGCGGATGATTTTGCAGCTGAAAATGACTTACCAACCGTGATCGCATTGTGAGAATGTGGTTTGCTAAAGTTCTTTAAAACCAAAGGGATTCGTCAGCAACCCAAGCTTCTCACTCATCTTATCCAATTGTGAGACCCTGACATTCGAGCTTTCCAAGTGGGAGAGCATGTACTCGAAATCCAACTCGAGGATATTTACTTCCTCACGGGCCTCTCGAAAAGAGGGGCCCGGGTGAACTTTACCGGATATTCAGCTTCAGAATCAAGTACAGATGAGTTGATTGCTCGGTATTTCCATCAGGGTTCAAGTAAGAAGAGTGGGAAGGTGGCCATAAAGGAGGTCATAGAACTTCTGGTAAAAACTGTGCTATTCACTATCACGCGTGCAGCAGGAAGCGTGAGTCCACATCAGGCATCCCGCACACAAGTGAATCTCGCAACAGAGTGCATGGGAGGAACAGTTTTCAACTGGTGTGAGGCAGTGTTGTCCAATCTGAAAGAACAAGTGCACAAGTGTAGGACTGGGAAAAATTCCCAATTTGGCTATGGGAGCATCCTGGTCACTTTCTTTTTGGCGAGGGTGCCACTATTGCGCCCACAGATATCTATGTGCCCTCGTCCACCTACCGAGCCATGGATGGCTCGATGGAGTGACTATGCCGGACGCCTCGGGGGACCTCAGCGGCTAGCCTTTGGCGAGGACTTCTTCTCCTGGCTAGAGGAGCAGATAGTTATGATTGATGACTATCCCTACTCAGGGGTAGATTTCCATGAGGACATCGATTTGGCATTGCCAGAGGATGATGACTAGGACGACTCTGGTATGACCTTCATGGATATGTATTTTTTCCTTTTTGAATATTTAATTTTTATTACTTTTTTAGAATGTGTTAAAGATGTCTAATGTACGTTCGCATGCATGTTGCAGACCGTGGACCACAGAGACCAGCTGGGTACTCTCCACTACGTCGTGGTGGTGTTGACCGTCAAGCTGTTCCTGATGAGGAGGAGGATGAAGACGAGGCAGGAGGTGTTCGGGACATTGAGAGGAACTTGCAGGGATTGACTCATGGTATCCCTGCTATGAGGATGGATGACGTCCCTTACCACCTCCAGCGGCATACTGTAGGTGTGCCGGGTAGTATCAGTCGACTTCTTCGCAGGGTGGTTCGAGCTGTAGTATGTTACCACCAGCATCGGGAGGAGTACGATGAGGGACATGATAGGTCTCCTAGATCTCCATAGATGGTCTTTTGATCTTTTTGCGGCATGTACACGACATGTAGGCTTTGAGGGCCAAATTTTGTATATGGGATTTGATCCCCAATTTTGTCTTTGACACAAACTTTATGTATTTTTGAAAAAACACTCTTATATACAGTGATATGGACCTATTTATGATCTAAATATTTACAATGACTTGTGAATTTTATTTTTTATGATGTGTTTATGTGTGGGCAAGATGCCAATCCAAAATGTAATTAGCCAATGAATCAGCAATACAATTGAATTCTCTCGGTATGTGTTGATATGTGATAAAATTAAATGATCGTTCCAAGAGGCGTACTCTCCGAAATAAACGAAGTAGTGTAGGATCGCGAACTATGTAAACACGGTTTAGATGAGAAACCACGAGTTGGGAGTCTAAAAAGACTGATAAGGAGTCAATCCCTAGTGAAGCAACCTCCGTCAAGAGACCAATGACTGCATGGTACTCCGCGATATTGTTGGTTGCAGGACCTAAACAATTGGCTCCTGAAGAAATCAACTCGCCAGTGGGGGAATAGATTACCCATGCTGCGGAAGCGAGATTCCGGGTATGTCGGCTTGCACCGTCGGAGAATCCAAAGTAGACAGACATCTGCGCATAAAGTCACGATTCAAAGTAAGAGTGGATACATGAGGTCCACGCGCACGCCAAAAAGAAAGCAAAAGCAAACTAAGTACATTATGTACAACAAGTAACCCGCGTAGGGTAACCTCATGCGTAGAAACGTTTGAGGTATAGCCCGTTGCGGGGCCGTGCCAATGGTGTACCATCACAATCAATTAGTTCATAGGCTCCTTTTTATAAGACACGCTTTACAATAAAGGGGCCGTACCACTAGATTCAAGTTTTCCTTTCCCAAGCTTATCATGCATTTGATCATATGTAAGTACGAGGTCACCTTCATTGAAGATCCGAGGTTGAACGGATTTGTCGTATTGAGCTTTGACGCGTTTTTTGTGAGCTTCATTAGCCAAAGCGGCGTCGCGGCGGGTTTCATCTAGCTTAGCTAGGTATAGAAACCGTTCCTCTTCGGAAGTAGTGTGTGGAAGTAGCTCTATGGCTATCTTGAGTGATGGAATTTCACATTCAATCGGCAGAATGGCTTCTAGGCCATACACCAGTTGGAATGGTGTAAACCGGGTAGCACTTTTCACTGAGGTCCGGTAGGCCCATAGTGCTGAGAATAGAGCTGAGTGCCAGTTAGATTTCTGGGTACCCACAATGCGCTGAATCATTCGTTTCAGGACTTTATTAATGGCTTCAACTTGGCCATTAGCTTGTGGGTAATACGGGGTTGAGTTTTCATGGCGAAAACCCAGCTTGGCACTTAGTTCTTCGATCATATGGTTCCTGAAATGGGAACCGTGATCGGTCACAATAGACTGTGGTACACCGAATCTAGCTATAATATGATTGAATATGAACTGCGCTGCTGTTTTGCCGTCCTCAGCATATGTAGGCATCGCTTCAGCCCATTTTGTAAAATAGTCGACAGCTACTATGACATAGCTATGCCCCCCGGCTGAAGTGGGCTTACAGTGCATGAAATCGATGCCCCATTTGGAAAAAGGGCCGACGACAATGACAGGATGGAGTGGAGCAGGGTGCGAGCGTGTTTTGCTATGAAAGAATTGACATGGCGGACACTTCTTAACTGTTTCAATGTAGTCTTTGAAAATTGAGGGCCAAAAGTATCCTGCTTGCAGTATTTTCTAGGCCGTAGCCATCCTAGAGAGATGACCACCACATGCTCCAGCGTGGCAGTCATTGAGAACGCGTTCCGCCTCATCTAAGGTCAAACAACGTCGAAGGACGGTGTCGACACCACGTCGATACAGAGTATCGTTCACTATAAGGTAGTATTTTGCGTGATGTCTGATACGTCGCTGTTCATCGCGGGTGAGATCGGGACGGAAGCGTTGGGTTTGGAGATATAACAGAATATCCCCATACCACGGATCATACGTGCTAATGAGGAACAATGATTCATCAGGAAGAGAATCAATGGGCTCGGGTTGCTCAGTAGCACGGGGCAAGTTACAAATTAATTCCGCGAAGACCAAAGACTTTTTGGACTTAGCCTTGACCAACTCTAAGTCAAACTCTTGAAGGATGACAATCCAACGAGAATATTTTCGCCCAAGCACCTGACGTGTGAGGATGTAATACATTGGGTTGAAGTCTGCTATAACAGTGGTCCGGCGGAGTAAGATGTAGTGGCGAAATCTCTGGACAGCAAATACTGTTGCCAGAGCCAGTTTTTCAACATGTGAGTAGCGAGTTTCAGAGTCAAGAAGACTCTTGCTGAGATAGTACACCGCATGTTCTATGCCGTTGTGATCTTCCTGGACTAGCACCATACCGATGGTGGAAATCGAGGCTACAAGATAAAGAATGTAGTCCCGTGTGTAATCGGGGGGTTGAATCACAGGATCTTTGGTTAAGGCTGCCTTTAAATTGTCAAAGGAGCGTTGGGCTTCGTCATCCCATATGAAGGGAACATTCTTCTTGAGAAGCCGCATGTAGCCTTTTGTTATCTCGGACAGATTGCAGATAAAACGGCGTAGAAAGTTTGCATGCCCTTGCAAACATTGAAGTTCTGGAATATTGGTAGGTGAAGGCAGGGCTAAGATAACTGCTACCTTTGCAGGATCTAAACGTATCCCGCCTTTGGAGACTATGAAGCCCAACAGTTTTCCGGCTTCTACACAAAAGACGCACTTATGCGGGTTCAAACGTATATTGTAGCGTCGGCACCTTTCGAAAATGGCACTCAAGTGGTCTGGATGGTCTTCCCGCGTCCGAGAATGAGCGGGAAGATCATCAAGATATGGCTCTACAATATGTTTGATGTCATGAAATGTGTAGGACATCGCCCGTTGGAAAGTTGCCCCGGCATTTTTCAGGCCAAAAGGTAACTTTCGATATGCAAAGATCCCCCAAGGGAAGATAAAGGCCGTTTTGTGCTGGTCGGCTGGGAGGATATCGATCTGATTATAGCCAGAGAAGCCATCCATGAATGAAAAGATAACACTTCCGGCACAGTTATCTATGATCTGGTCGATAAACGGAGTTGGGTAGTTGTCCTTGGGACAAGCCTTGTTCAAATCACGGTAATCAACACAGACTCTAATCGTTCCCTGTTTCTTGGCTATGGGAACGATGTTGGATACCCATTCTGTCAATGGGACAGGATAGATAAAACCAGCACGCAAAAGTTTTTCAACTTCTGCTTTAATGGCGACTGCCTTACGAGGATGGACGGGTCGAAGCTTTTGCCGAACAGGTCGGGTGCTAGGGAAAGTTGGAATTTCGTGGACCACGATCGAGGGGTCTATCCCTGGCATTTCTTCGTAACACCAAGCAAAAACATCGCGGAAAGTTTTAAAGTAGGCACTATAGAACTCCGTTTCGAGGGGAGTACATGTTTTTCCAATGTGTACGTTTTCCATGATACCAGGCTTCACTGAAATATTGATGGGAGTGGTTGCCATAAGATTGGCCAAGTTTCCTTCGGAAAATACCTCGTCGAGGGAAGTGGGGAACTTGGCTTGAACCATCCCAAGTGAAGCGCTGGGTTTGGTATCAGGCTCAAGTGGCTGAATGGTGGGGAATGAAGATCGATGATGAAAATCTCCCCATGGTGGCTCATCACCGCACATAACCTCCATGATTGATTCGTCAGTGGGAAAAATCAAGTTGAGAGGATCAAAAAGTGGTGGGTGTGGATGAGTTTCAGCTGAGAGCTGTGCCACAGTGTGATTAGTAGAACAGTCGACCCAATTTGTGGCTGATTGGATCGCGTCATATGCTGCAAGGTTTCTATTCAAAGGCATGGAATTTCCATAGCCTTGAATCTAAGTGGGACTCGGAATCACCCATGAATCATCGGAAGGGGTGACATGTGATGAAATCATGTTGACTGGTTGAATATGGGTTCCCAGCTCTGGAAAAACTCCAATGAGGGAAGAATCCTTCATGAGACCAACACCTATGTCTTGGAACCGGTACCGAGGTTGATCCAATAACGGGACGGTATTGGCGGAGTTCGGATGGGAGTCTGGGATACAGTAATCCAGTTGATCAATAGTGACAATTTTCCCTTCATGAGGAAATTGTACAATCCGGAAGACTGTAGATGCTATGGCGGTCATGGCATAGAACCAGTTCCGACCAAGTAGGAGATTGTAATCCAAAGGTGCATCTACGACTTCAATGTGTACGGATACTGTTTTTCCCTCCAGTTCAACACCGATTGAGGAAATGAGTCCATACGGTTGAAATCTGTGTCCATCAAACGCCCTGAGAGTAGTGGGAGAAGTTGTGACCTCGGGTGAGCCTAAGGCTCTCCAGCAGTTCAAAGACATAATCGACGTGGAAGCACCCTCATCTAACACAGTGCGATGGATGACATTTCCACGGATTTTTGTATGCACCTGGAAGGCTAACTGATGAGAAAGCCTAGGTTTGTTGTGCTCCAAGTTAAACATGATGGAGTTTGAAGTATCTGGGTCCATTGCCCCCAGTGCTGAAAGTAGGGTTCTACGCTGCGTGGGGCAGTGTTGGAGAACCTCGAGAGTTGACATGGCGTAAGGTGCTTGAGCCAAATCCTCCACAATGTTGTAGTTTTGGGTGGATCGCGCATTAGGATTGAATGTCGCCTTTCGAATAGTGCCCTTGGGTGGGCGTAGCACTGTGTCCGTTAGCGGCCTCTCAATATGGAGATGAACGGTAGGAGGGGGAATAGAAATCGGATCTTCAACGGGAGATTTTCCTTTGGATATCTCCGATTGTTTGTTTGAACTTGGGGGGTTGTCATACGTCTTTGAACGAGTGGTGATATTAATCTCCTCATTACTTGCCATTAGGATTTCGCGGTTTGTGGACGTCTCTCCGCGGGTGGGATTGGTCGGGTTGCCCCCTTGTGGGGTTTCTTGGGCAACCATCTGCTGTTGCTGTTGTGGGAAAGGGTCAGTTAACACTGCCGGGCGAGAGGATCCTTTGACGAACTTGTTGACCTCGTCCTTGTAGGGATAGTCACGCGTATAATGATCATCTTGACAAATCAAGTAGGGAAACTTAGCTTTCCGACGTGGTTTCTGGTCATTCTGGGTAGGTGGTGGCTTGGGGTTCTCCTGCTGGTTCTTCTTGGGTTTGCCACGATTGTTTTTCTTCTTTCCTCCGGATGGTTGTGACGTAGATTGAACTGCGTTCACTTCAGAGGAGACAGCAGGAGAGGTGGAAGCTTTTGAAGCGGCCTGGGTAAAAGCGGGGGAAGCAGAAGCTTGTTGTCCCGTCGAGTTGGTAGCAGGCTGAGCCTTGACTGAACCGACAATACCATCAATGGGTGGTTCAGTAGTAGGCTTTGTTGGATCAGTGTGAACGCGGGAGGCATGTGGAAGAAGTTCATGTAAAGTACCGGATTGAGTATATACTAAATCCATGTACTGTGCTGCCGAGATGGCTTGTTCTTCTGTAATCGGCCCGCGCATAGCGATGTCTCTTGCTATGGGAGGTAAAAAGGATTTTGTGAACCAATCAGCAAGTAGCTGATTGGGAATAGGTGCCTTAATTAACCTACGGCGTCTTTGCCACTCGTGGATGTGATCCGAAATATGTGTAGAAGTGGTTTGAGGCAGTGAAGTTAGCAGTTCTGTTCCAGTCTCATACCGGATGGGGAGCTGGAAATGTGTCAGAAACTGCATAGCCAAAGTGTTGAAATCACGAAAAGAGTGTTGTGGCAGCTCGATGTACCATTTTGCTGCCGTTTCGGTAAGCGTGCGTTGGAAGAGCCGAAGTCGGATGGAATCATCCATCAAGGAGTTGGATGAACACCAAAGATGGAAGGTCATCACGTGGTTCTTGGGGTCTTCCCCGGGCTTAGCATCGAACTTGGGAATGTCCAATGGTAGTTTGGCTGGAATAGGTGGCCAATGAGGTTCATGCCACATAGGATCATTGATAAGCCTCGACAAATCAGGTAAGTCAAGTGTGGCCAAAAAGGGAAGTTGACGGTTGGTCTGCGGGTATGAGTAATAACCATGTGGTGCAGAGAACCCTAGAGGGCCTTGCATAGCATACTGCTGTGTGTTATACCCATGTGAGTTTCCCACGGGATACTGCTGGAAGTTCTGCGGATAGTAAGCCATCTGGTTAACCGGCTGATTGTAGGAAACCGGTTGGTAAGTGTTTTGCTGAGTGGGTATGGTACCCTGGGGTTGTTGATACCCAGGAATGGTTGCTGTTCCTTGTTGGGGAAAAGTTCCTTGGAATTATTGTGTTCCAGGGATGTTGCCACTATACTGTGTAAGTGGAGAATTTCCTATAGCAGGATTGGGGGGTGGCTGCGACGGTGGTGTCCATGGAAGGCTCGTTCCTGCTTGAGGAGCGAGTGGGAATTGAAGTGATGGGTTCCATGGAGTTTTAGTAGCTGAAGGGTAAGGGAAGCTAGAATTCAAGTTGGGGGAAATCTGAGATTGCCCCCCAGCTTGGTTCCAGTTTCCAAAAGGTGAGTACCCCCCACTCTGTGGGATTTGAGGATCCCAAGAAGGAAGCATGCCTGGCAGGGGTTGTTGAGAGTAAGGCCCGGTTGGAACACCGGAATAAGGTTTCCCACTGCCAGGTGGATTGTACATACCGAACTGAGTAGACGCTGCTGGTTGGGAAGCTTGTTGGATTGAGCCAATAGGTTGTCCGCCAGCAGGTAGGTTGGAGGGCCCTATGTGAGGAGGCTGTTGACTGGGAACGGGGTTCCCAGCAAAAGGTTGTCCTCCAACTGGTTGGGTTGATGGCCCACCAGTTGGAGGTTGTTGACTTGGAACAGGGTTCCCAACAAAAGGTTGTCCACCAACTGGTTGGGTTGATGGCCCACCAGGGGGAATTTGGTAGTTAGAGTTGGGGACCACTGTAGTCGGTTGTCCACCTCCTGAAATAGTATAAATAGTGGCCGAAGGTGATCCTCCGGTCCAACCGGAAGATCCAGCAGTGTGACTAAGCGTTCTTTCGCTGCTGGTCAAATATGATAATGTGGATTGGCCAACGGCACCAAAGGTACCGATTTGTGGAGGGGGTCGTCCATATCGAATAGGTGAGGACGGGGAAAAAACTGGGTTATCCCTCATAGAATGTGCACCAAAGATAGGTGATGACAACAAATGCGGGGAATTTAACCCAGGGGTATCGGCATCGTCCATAATGTGTTCAATGGTAGGAGGACCCTCGAAAACTGGGTCCGAGTTCATGTCCTGGAAAAGGTTTTGGGGATCCGGCAGGAACCTATGTATGGTAACGTCCGAAGGTCCGGCAACGTCTGCAAAGGAGTGACGAAACTCTGTGCTGGACGGGATGTTGGGATCCCTATAGTCAGAATGACGAGTAATAGGGGGATATCTAGAAGCTGACGAGAGCATTTGCTCTGTGCTGCGTCTAAACCATGCCGATGCTAACGGGGAGTTCGCTAGACTAACCATACTAGACTGGATGGAAGCCATGATTTCGTGTCCCGGAGGGAGGTTGGGTAGAGATATAGTACGAGGTACATTGCTAGAAGAACTCGTTTCCTACAGGTGAACACCGGGTGACGTAGTAATAACAGGCGGAAGGTCCACCTGGGAAGTGATGAAACCATAATCAGGTTCAAAGGGTGTGTCAGGAATTCGAGTATCTTCAACGATTTCAATGTACCCGCCTGGGACTGAAATCAAGCCAGGTATGTCCTGGTCGGACCCTTCTGTGGTGCCAACAGATCCGTCTGTATCATTGTGAAAAGTGTCTGATGGACGGGAAGTGCTGACATCCGGTAGAAGGATGACCTTGGGTCTAGTACTTTGGGTTGTACTAGGTTCAGTTGCGGTAACTATGTCCACCGTGATAGATAAATATGGAATGACAGTGGGTGAAGTGACAGTGGAAGTCTCAGATATGCTAGTGGTTGCAGAAGCTGCAATAGGTTCTGAGACTGTGCTGTGAGTGGCAGTTACAGGTGGAACTAAAGCCGTTGTACGTATCGGCGGTGGAATGTTCCCTCGACCAGCACCGCGGCCAGGAGGAGCAGGAATGCGTGATGCAGGTGGACCAGTAGTCCGTGGCGGTGGTGGTGGTGGAGGGCTTTGGCCCTGTTGTCGTCGTGATCTTCGTGGTAGATCTGACATGATGACAGGAAAATGAAAACCGGGGGCAGTATCGTAAACAAAGAACTCAAAAACTCTAATGCAACCGGGTGTGCAGAAGAGGAGCTAGAAAAAGCAAGGCTCACAGGCCAAAAAAAAAAACAAGCTCTAAAATCTATACTGAGACCGGTGTCTCAATAAGCGAGCTGATCAAGAAAAATGGCCAGAATGCCAACAAGCAGTCCCTATAAAGAAAAATGACCCTCTACTAAGATGAGATACCAAGCAAACTCCTAACTAAGAGCTGGAGACCTCAACAGGTTGTATCCTTCTCAAGGTGATGAAATCCAAGTCGAACAATACAACATGAGAGACCAATATAAGAAGGATATCCCTCTACCGAAAGGGATCCTGGGTAAAAGAGCCCTAGTAGAATAGATACTAAGCTACCTCGTTCATGACACGTCGGAAAAGGTTTTGGGCACTTCAGCCTTCCAAAGAAGACAGCGATCGATGTTGCCTTAGGGCTAAGTGGAGTGCGGTATTCCACAGAGTCCGTCCGGTTCTCAATCTTGCGGCCGTTTAACCCATGAAAGTTAAAAACAGTCAGGAGGCCCCTCCACAAACTAGCTGTGACCGTGTCAATAAGTACTAGAGGATTTTAGTTCCCTAAAGACAAAGACTATGTCTCAGATGAAAATGACAAGGGGGAATTATTTTGATGTTTATCCTCGGTGTCCTACCTAACTACCAAATTCTTTTGATTTCCTCAAGTGAGGTTAAAGTTGGTTTAATTAGGGTGATTAATTTTAGTGGCTGTCTTACTCAATCAGGTAGTGGACGTGAAACTTGATGGTGTTATGACGACTCAAACCATGCAAATGAGAATGAATCACAAATAAGCCTTTGTCTTCGATGAAATCTAGCTAGGGTAAAGATAGAGGTTCTTCGATCAAATATGCATGAAATTTTTCACAAGCAATCAAAAAACCAAAGTAAAAGATTTTTTCTTTTCGATTTATAAACAAAGCCAAACTGAAGTAAACACTCTTTTCAATGTAATGATTCTACAATCTACAATGCTTCTACAATGAGAATTTCTGTGGCAAAATCAATGGTACATTTCCCTATGCAAGATACTACTAGACTTTTTCAATTTAAACGACAAAATTGCTCTCAAATGATAACTTTTTAATTTACTGAAAATGATAATAATAATATGACTGTAAAAGCTACAGGATTCAGTAACAGAGAACAGTGGTGTTGAGTTGGTTGTGGTGAAAAAATCAAGTGAATGCAATCAAACTGGAAAAATGACCAATATTTCAAAAATGCCACTAATTCAATCAACAATCAAGCTCACAAACTGGGTAATAAGCACACCATGCAGACTGGAAATTGACCAGGATGCTAACAGGAAACAGTAGATACTACCTAAGGCAGAGAGAGACTCAGGAAACCAAGCAAAGATAAAAAATTTAAAAGCTTGCAGACACTACCGCGGGTAAAGGTCTGACTGGAGCACGGCACTGTGACAGTACCGCTCTGGTACTAAGGAATAGAACGCGGTACTACCGCGCTGGAGGCAGTTCAGGGGGCGCGGTACTGTGACAAGGTAAGGAAAAAGCGCAACTTGAGAAAAGAAAATGAAATTTTCAGGGTTGTTGCTGACCCAGGGGACTCAGTGATCAAACAGGGAGAATAATACAGCGAGGAGGGGTGAATAAAGGTCAAAAAGGACCAAGATTCAAACTGGTTTGAAGTGCAACAAAAACTCACAATCAAAAGATAAATGACAGTGAACTGAATCAATCAAGCAGTAATCAAAACCAGCGGAGTCGCCATTCTTGTTATGTAGAATTTTGTCCTACGGATAAGCCAAAACTCTCTTAACTTTAAAGCAGACTTTAAACTAACTCTAAAGCAAGAAACAAGTCAAAACAAATACTACCTTGAATCCCTAGATCTAACAAACGTCTCAAGATTAAAATGCTAGAAAGAGTAGAGGAAGTTTAACTGACCTTCTATCCAAACGCTTGTCTTTGTAGATGCTCCAATCTCCAAGCTCTCACAAATGAACCTGTCAAAACGGAACCAAGACGCAAGAATACACTATTCTCTAGCAACTTGAAACATAAGTTAGAATCTAAATCTATGAAAGATACAAATCATATCATTAAAACAAAATTAACACAAATGATTTGGGAAAACAAGACAAGTTATTCCATTACAACTTGAAGAATACTTACAAAAGGTGCTTGATGTCCAAGCCAATCTTCTAGCTCCAAGTGTCTTCTCCTCTAGCTATCTCCACAATGCTACAAGACCATAAGTTTTTTACTCTCAAGAGTCCTCCTCTTTTCCAATGGAATGCCTCTCTTTTATAGTGAATGGTGAGGTTAACCAACAAGAGAGATGGGTGGATCTAGGGAGAGATAAGTGGATCAGGGTTTCTAATCGAAGGAAATGAGTTAAGATCGAATCAGGGACCCCAATCTTCCATTATCTTCGAAAATCCAAAATCCCACAAGCCAAGGGAAAAAGGCTAATAAAAGAGTACCGCACTCTGCAGTCTTAGCACAACGCGGTACTGCCGCGTTTTGGGGAAAAAGCATAGCGCGGTAGTGTGTAGTACCGCGTTTTGATAAATGAGCAAGGCGCGGTAGTGTGTGTAGATAAAGTCTTAGGTGGGTCAGAACTTGTCAAGGTAGATTCACCTTCAAGGTTGACTCATCATCTGTCTCTTCTGGATGGTTTAAAACAGTAGGGAAAGTGTCGTCAACTCGTTTTGTGATGGAGATGCGACACTGTGAAACATGGAGGTATAACAGGGTAGCCATGTCTCATTTCTCCCGATGTCATGATGATCAGACCTCGATTAAACCACTCAATTAAGACTAAACAGGCTTAACGTACACCTTCATCCTTGATTAACGTACACCTTCAGCCTCCCTTCCATATTTTCCATATTTCAGCGATGGCCCTACCAAGCTATACCTTCCTAGATATGGACAAACCTTATTCTTTATCATAAAGATTATTCTTTCTTAAACTTATCCTCGGTCCTTAAAATAACAAGATAACCTTTTTAACATCCTCTTGATTATGCAAGTATTCTTTAAGCTCTTGAAACCTCCCATCCGAAAATTTGGCTTATGGATTGTGAAGGTGCAAGTCATATATAAATCAATATATTATCCTCTCCTCATCATTCACATGCTAAATTGGCTACGGTAAAATCTCGTTAATCTGAAAGTTTTTTTTTTCAAGTAAATGAGTCTATCTTTTCGTCATCATTCATACGCTGAAATTAATAAAGGTAAGAGCAATTTAAGATGAAGTCATATTTGATAATAGTCTTTATTAGTTTACTTATAATGTTCATATGGTTAAAAATCAAACATTTGGGAATATTAATATTTATATTATTGTTCAAATCTTTCCGTACTTTATTTTGAAACTTGGAAGTTATATGGGATATCATCTTAATCATATTTTTTTAAGAGAACTATATTTAAGAGGGTTTCTGAATTGGGTATATTATTTTCCAAATCCATATTCAAAGTCTGGAAATCAATTCAGTTTTCAAAGAATAAATTAAGTTTTATATTATTTTCTATGAGAAATTTAACTATAACATTAATTTACAATAAAATAAATATCCCCAATTTTTTTTATGATTTTGATATTAATTTACCAATATAGATTTAAAGAATAAAGAATAATAATAGATTTAATCAATAAAGAATAATAATAATAATGCAATGTAGATTATAATAATATTATTAACATTTTACATGTAAATAAATTTTCAATTAAATTACATTATATTAATTCGTGAGAAAAGTACTAAATATAAAAAGTCAACATAAAATTAAAAAAAAGCTCTTAAAAATGTTTTTTTTTTTTAAATTTCATTTGCAAGTTCAAGACAAATAAATGCTAAAGGACAATAAATTTTTGGGAATTTACAATGAATCTTAGTCACATCAATGTAGAGTTATTTTATTAATTTTATTTCTAGTGAATTTTAAAAAGTAACTCAGCCATGGTTATTTATATTGTGCATAGAAAATAGTGTGAGAGGTTACTTGTCATATATACCTACCCCATAAAACCCAAAACTCATAATATTTTAATATATCTCATATTTTTGTAGTACATCTCTTAGGAGGCCATTTTTTGACCTCAAAATCTCTCTAATATGGTTCTGAGAAGCATGAGTGGACCTGATGTAAATTCAGTGATAAGATATGGAATCCTCCTCCAAAATGGCATAATTCAAATCATCACAGGTTGATACCCACAAAGAATTAGAGAGAAGGAAGAAGATAGAAGGTTGCTGTAGGAGAGGTTCCTTCTTCAATATTTTGGAAGTATTCAAGAAATTTCGACCCCAAACTGATATCAGAATTTAATGGCTGCAAGATGATCTTCAATGGATGTACAATAGTCTTCAATACCTGTAAGAGAGAGTGGAAGAGATACTGGAACAATAATGGCTAAGGGGAGCATCACCCAAAGCAAGGTTGAGGCACATCACTCAACAAGAGAAGCTAAAGCTCTCACATTCAATTACAAAATGGTCAAAATATGTGAATTGGAGTTGGAATCATTCTTTTATAGAATTTTAGGGTGACCTACTGAGCAAGTTGAATAGCTTGGTGTCCTATGAGAACCCTTCCACATGGGCCAACCATGAGTGGATATACTTGCTTTTCTTTTGCCTTACAAGCTTTTCTTTCCTTTAGAAACTTCGCCCCCCTTTGTCTCAAGATGTTTCTAGATTTGTTAGAGTTTCCTACTTTGTAAACTGAGCTCCCTTTTAGAAACTGCGCCCCCCCTTTGTTTCAAGTTGTTTCCTGCTTTGTTAGAGTTTCCTACTTTGTAAACTGTGCTCCCTTTTGGAAACTGTGCTCTCCTTAGCTTTTCCTGGATATTTCTAATTTCCTTATTTTAGAAACTTCTTACGCCTGCTTGCTTTTGATCTGTTTCTAAATCCAATAGGTTTCTTTAGCCACCTTGCTAATTTCTTGTCCTCAGTTCCAATTTAGCAAGCTTATCCTCATGAGGGCACCCTCTTGGCCCACTTGCACAATTTTTAGAAATATTTATTTATGAAAATAATTTAAAATAATTAAATTATCTCATCTACTAGACTTAGGCTAATTTTATTCTATGATTACAAAATTGAATAAAATTAATATCCCTAGGTACAAATTTGTCCCCTTTACCCATGGGAACTAACTGAGTCAAAATTGGGGACATGACAACTCCTCCCTTCCCAAAATTGCTTGTCCTCAAGCAATTGAATTTATGGAGGGTGAACCTGTGCACCTTCAAAAAAATATCTACTTCCAATCAAAATCATTTGCTGTGCAATTTTGAATTAGTGGACACTATGAACCAATTTTCTGCAAGGTTCCACCATGCTTGCTGTTGCTCTACTATGATTTTAGTCCCCATACTGCCCTTTTTTTTTTAAATTCTTCAAACTTGAGCATTTAAAATCAAAATGATCCTAGGATCCAAACTAAAACTTTGTGGTATTTATTTACTTAAGAATTTTGAAACTTTGTACTGCAAAGATGAACTCAAGATAAGAAAGATTGACTTTCACCAATAAGCCAATAACCAGAGATCTATTCCTAATGAACTGAAACAACCATGCCATGATCCCATTGATTATTTTTCATTCCCAAGGGAAGGAATACTTCTGCAGTCCAACTATTAGGCAAAAGAATGTCTGGATCCCACTGCCCCCACTGCAATTATCTATATGGCAGTGTCAAAAGTGAAAAATTTCCATCCCATGGAATGCCAGGATTCCATTGTACAATCTGCATCTTTCCAAGCATTAGTGAAAACCAAAAAGTTCCACCATTATGTAAAATGCAAGGGAATATGGAAAAAACATGCCACCAAACAATAAGATCATCTTTAAATAAGCAACTTGGTAACTGTGAAATCCCCATCAAAATATGCAACTCTCCAATGTAGGTATGAATCAAAGGAAGACTACACATCACCAAATATCCCTTCAAAGAGGGAGGCCAAAATTCAACAAGTCTTTCCTTTCCAACTAAAGGGTTCTTACGTGACCAATGCACATAAGAAGCAAAGGTGTCATCCATGAAACTCAAATGACAAGGGTGAGGATCCCATCTCTTATAATGCTTCTCCAAAAGAGAGTAAGTTATATAAAAATCAGCCATGTGTATGTCTTCCTCAAATAAAGAGATCTCATGATCTCTATGGAACCCAATAGGTGCTTCCCTCTTCATCCAATGTCTCAATCCTCTTCCATTGATCCAAGGGTGCAAGACTCCATCAAATGACCCACACATTGAATATAAGTGTAGATATGATGCCTTCTTGTCAAAAGAGGTTGCAAAAACATGGATGCCTCAACTGCTGTTGGGAAGGGAACATATCATCTGTATAAATTATAGAGGCCTCCTTCTCCTCATGTGGCACAAAAAGGAAGAATCCCTTTACCCACTTTTCATCCCTATGTGTGTTGGATTCCATAGGTGTGTGGAATGAAGGACAATGACCCAACTCTTTTAAATAATCATTCATGTCGCTTGTGGTTGGCTCAATCAAGGTGAGATCATGTGCCTCTTCCAAGACCATGCAACTTTCCCCTAGAGGCAACTCATAATCTTTCTAGAAACCATGTGCCTTCAGTTTGCTTGTCTTCCAACTCCTCAAGCACATGCAAATAAGACTATACTTCATGTGCCACCATCGCATGAAGTTCTCTTTCTACATTATGTATGCAATCAACCATATAATAATGATTGTCTCCAATGTAGGGACTGAACTGTGATTCTTGCAACTTCTCATGTAGTTTCTCAACATACTACTTAGATTCTTGAAGGGCTCTGTGAGTATTCTTGAAAGAATATTGGGTGGATTCCAAATCAAGGTTGAGCTTGTCAATATTTTCTTCATCCCTCAAGGATGTGCCATGATACAACTCTGCAAGCTCTAGTAAAATATCTCTACCATAAAGCAATTGAGAAAAATTTCCTCTTAGGCTTCCTATTGCTTCCCGAATGTGCACAAAATATTCAACAGAGGGTTGCTCCTCCATTGATGCAGTTCTTCAACAATAGTGAGAGATAAAAGAATAAATTTCATGGATTTTTTGCCGGGCCTACTTGATATTTACCTCACTCATTTTCAATGCCCAATCACGGAAATAAGTTTTTGCTGGTGAACCTCTTCTTCTGCTTCTTGAAATTCAATCTCCTTTGATTCATGAACCCCAATATTGGAGGACTCAACCAAGCCAATTTTCCCACTATAAGTGGCTTCCATATGGGGCTGCAAAAAAGGCATACAAAAATCAGAGTTGCAACCATACCTTTGTGCCCAATTCTCTTCCTCATGTGACGGGCTTCTTTGCCAAATTTTCTGATTCACACCCCACTGATGTGTGCTTGTTTTCTATTTCCTGATGAATCTCAAGATGTGACTCTAAATATGATTCATGTTCATCCTTTGGATCATATCCAAAATATTTCTTACCACTACTGACAACATCATCATCCATTGTAATGATTTTGAGATCACCCACAAAGAAACTAGGAGTGATTTCACCTTCCACATTGCCAACAACCAGATGTTGGATTGCTAGATCTTCAGCTGTGCATGGAACTTCTTCATCGTATTTCGATGAACTATTTGGTAACTCATAAACCTTATGGCTTATGCAAATAAGCTCATTTATAGTTGCAGGCTCTTCCTCATGGTATGATGGTTGTGATGAAAAATCATATTTCTGATCATACCTATGACTAGTATTTTCTCCTTTATGAACTGATGTCTTAGGGCATAGATTGGAAGAGCTATTTGACTCTTTTCTTTGCTGCAACATATGCTTCATTTCTTGGCACATATTATCAACATTAAGGTAAGCCACCCTCTTGTATTTGATCATCCTATCTACCACAATTTCATAGTAATCTTGAAAAGATAAGAGATCATGGATCTCTTCCTTTAAGGCATAAAATTCCATGAGATACTGGAATGATCCATTCATCTTCTTTCCACATGAAAAATTTCGATCCCATTTATACATATGTAGATAATATTATATGTCCTCTTCAAACATATGGTCAGCAAAGTACTCTTCTTCAAACCTCTGCAAATAACAATCTCCAGCAGAGGACATTTCCTCTTCTTCGTATGGCTCAAAATCTTCCTCAATCACTGGTAGGAGCCTCATACTGCACTTTTGAAGATTTGTTCTGCAATATTCTTCAATAGTGAGATTATTTCTTTCCAAAAGGGTGGAGGAAAGTTCTATGATACCACTATAATATCTCATATTATGTTTGAGTCGATATTATGGAAAATTTAAAACTTTACAACATAAATTTGACAAGCAGAAAACTAGTTAGAAAAGAACTGGTCAAGGACACAATTAGATGACTCCAGGATTAAGAATTTGGGATATTAAGGTTCTGCCAAATGTATGGGAATTTGTGAAAGAAAAAACATGAAATAAACAGGGCCAAATTTCGAGTCCTATGCACAAAGTACTGGGGCCATTTACATTTCAACAACAACTGTCGCTGAAGTCTACTTTGTGGCTTCCTAGGCACTCCAGCATATGCATAGTAGGATCATTTTCTTACACCTGAATGTAACTAGTGGTGGAAATTAGAAATTAAACTCCCAATTAAATTATGGACAATATTTTCGGGGAATTTGGGAGGTTCTGGTTGAGTTTGGAAAAATAGGTTGGATTTCCTATTTTCCTTCCCAAGAACTAAATGAAATTATCTAATTAGTGTTATGAATATGGGATATGATTAATTATTATAAAAATAACTCACATCAACTTACATAATTGAATTTAAGTTCATATAATAGATTTTACAGGCAAAACAATAAAACTAGCTAGTTGGACTGCCTGACTAGTTCGAATTCTAGTGGATCCAAAATCTGTAAGACATGAAATAAATTGATTTATGAAAATTGGTATGGATTAATTATGACCTTAATGACCTGCATAACTTTACATAATTACATTTGGATTTATATAACTCATTTTACAACCTTTTTGGCAAAACTAGTCAAAATTTCTAGTCTAATGAGCATAGGTAGGAAAATGACTGAATTACTTGCAGAATTTGAATGGAATATTTATGAATAATATTAAGGATGGTTTATAAGATAATAAAAATATTCTTACAGATATTTTTTCATCACAAAAATGACTCTAAGGGTCTTAGTAACCCCCAGCATGAACCATGTCTCAATTACATCAAAGAAAGCTCCATTGGTTGGAGTCTGGAACACATAGCGAAGGTAGGTTTTGAGAAGCATGAGTGGAACTGATTTAAATTCAGTGAGAATATCTGTAATCCTCCTCCATAATTTCATAATTCGAATCATCACAGGTTGATTCCCACAGAGAATTAGAGAGAAGGAAGAAGATATAAGGTTGCTGCAGGAGAGGTTCCTTCTTCAATATTTTGGAAGTATTTAAGGAATTTCGACCCCAAATTGATATTATAATTTAATGGATGAAATATGATATTCAATGGCTATAGAATAGTCTTCAGTACCTGTAAGAGAGAGTGGAAGAGATACTGGAACAATAATGGCTAAGGGGAGCATCACCCAAAGCAAGGTTGAGGCACATCACTCAACAAGAGAAGCTAAAGCTCTCACATTCAATTAAAAAATGGTCAAAATATGTGAATTGGAGTTGGAATAATTCTTTTGTATAATTTTAGGGTGATCTACTGAGAAAGTTGAATAGCTTGGTGACCTGTGAGAATCCTTCCACATGGGACACCCATGAGTGGATATACTTTCCTTGCTATTTCCTTTACAAGATTTTCTTTCCTTTAGAAACTGCACCCCCCTTTGTCTCAAGATGTTTCCTTCTTTGTTAGAGTTTCCTACTTTGTAAACTAAGATCCCTTTTAGAAATCCCCCCCCCATTTGTTTCAAGATGTTTCCTGCTTTGTTAGAGTTTCCTTCTTTGTAAATTGAGCTCCCTTTTGGAAGCTGTGCCCTCCTTAGCTTTTCTTGGATATTTCTAATTTATTGATTTTGGAAAATTCTTACACCTACTTGCTTTTTATCTATTTCTAAATCCAATAGGTTGCTTTAGCCACCTTGCTAATTTCTTGTCTTTAGTTCCAATTTAGCAAGCTTATCCTCACGAGGGCGCCCTCTTGGCCCACTTGCACAATTTTTAGGAATATTTAGTTATAAAAATAATTTAAAATTAATTAAATTATCTCATCTACTAGAATTAGGCTAATTTTATTCTATGATTACAAAATTGAATAAAATTAATATCCCTGGGGACAAATTTGTCCCCTTTACCCATGGGAACTGACGGAGTCAAAATTGGGGACATGACATAATGGGTCTAAATCATCCAAAATTTCTAATATGAGGGCATAGATGGGTTCATTTACTCATTAATTATTTGTAGGGACCTTCAGAAGATAAATTAGAAACACAGGGGTTAACTAAATGCTCAAAACTGGAAAATGAGTCAAACTTGACCCTTAAATGCGCTAGTCTAGTTAACTGACCACTCAAATGACTTAGTAAATTCTCCAATTCTGCAATAATGGACATTAACAGGTATGATAAAAAATAAAATTTTATCATCAAGCTAAAACCACACATTTGGATGTGCCATAATTGGTTTATTATATTCAAATTGCCAGAAACCCCAAGATATTGAAGATTTTACAAGAAGAAAGGATAGTGGAGAATTGAAGAGAAAGAAGGGGCATTTTTCACTACGATAGCTAGTTCATGAACTGAATAATCTCATCCCAAAACACCCTGGGGTGCACCACAGTCACTGGAAGTCTCATAGTGTGCACTGATTGAAGATAACTATTGACTAGCTGAGGCTCTTGGTATTGGAGCACTGCTTCATTGTCTTCTTCTTCTTCTTCAAGATGACTTGACCAAGTTGTACTGGATTGCAGATCATACCTGCAACTTCACTTCATTTTTTACAATTAAATCACTGAAGAGGATTGGATATCCTCTTCCTCAATCTCCAGTAAAGATATCTCACAATCCTTCAACTAGTTTACTGGATGCAATGGGGCACATCACCCAATGCGAGTTAGGGGCACATTGACCAAGCTACATAGAGGCACATATCTCTCAAGATTCAATTCAAAAACTAGAAAAATATGTGAATGTGTGTGTTCATCATTCTTTCATGGACCTATGTTATCTTTTATGCCTTCCTTCTAGGACTTGCGTCTATGAAATTCGAATTCATGATAAGTGGAGGCTTCTTTGGCAAGTTTCTTTTGCATTTTGGACCCACTTGCCTCATGAATTCTTCCTCACTGGCCAAACTTAGCCTCTGTTTATTTCCTTGAGCCTTTTTATTGCTTTCTTGCTTTTTCCAATCTCTCTTATCTTCAAAAATTAGGAAACTCTTGCTTTCTTTGATTTTCTATTGTTTTCCTGCTTTTCTTGCTTTTGGGA
Source organism: Larix kaempferi (assembly GCA_027924585.1). Taxonomy (NCBI): domain Eukaryota; kingdom Viridiplantae; phylum Streptophyta; class Pinopsida; order Pinales; family Pinaceae; genus Larix; species Larix kaempferi. The sequence goes on along the minus strand of BSBM01000093.1, from coordinate 27,555,744 downwards.
TGCTTTTCCTGCTTTTCCTATTGTTGCTGCTTTTGGGATGCTTTTCCTTCTAGATTTTCTAAGGAGGACAACTCATAGTATTTATCCTCATCCAATGCACCCTCCTTGTGCCACCTAGACCATTACAAATCATAAATGTTTATTATATTATTAAATAAAATAAAATGGAGGTCCACCATAGTTTATTTAATTTCCTAAGTGACTATGGCCAAAATTAACCTCTTTATTCACTAATGGAAGTATTCCAATGGGATCCATGGGGGTTTTAATGGGCCTAGTGGTGAACCATGGTGTTTTCAAAATGGTGACATTACAGATGATGACATAGGAGGGACACATTTGGTAATGAGCTCTTCTAACTTCGGTGAGGAATCCTTCTCCTCGGCTTGAAACAAGAAACACACAAATTCTGAGGAAGTGGATTCTCAAGAAGATCTTCAATAGGAAGCCTTAAAGGTTAACAAGGAATTTGTAAAAGTGACAACAACTCTTTAAGAAAAAATTAGGGCGCTAGAATCAACGATTCTTGGTTCGTAACAAAAATATATCGATATCCTAGATTCACTGACTCCTCCCTTTATGCCTCAAAGTCCCATGCTTGACCTATCGATTATTGAGGAGTTATCATCACCACTTCCTACCATAGATACCTCTCTCATATAATACTCTCCCTTCCTCATCATGGAGATATTCCACTTGATCTCAAAATAAATATCCTGGAAGCCAGTCTTGTGGTCTCAATATGACTCAAGAAATAGCTCCTTTATCGACTCGAGGAAGGAAATGTTTTTTGTGTATTTCCAAGTCAGAAGAATAAAAATAAATTTTAGCAGGATGTCAACTTAATATCCAAAGGGCCCTTAGAAGAGAAACCCTCTCAAGGGTTAAAAAATGAATGTACTATCCCACAATGTGTGAGCGATAGGGATCCCCTCCAAACAAATATCCCTGAAGCAGTTGATACAATTACATCATCCTTTTATTCTGTATATACAAGAAACAATGTGCTCTATGGTTACAACTTCTAAGATATTAAAGAAATGGATCCCAGAGTGAAATTTACTCACTATTGATATAGTAAGGAATTATGGAGGCTTATCCCTTGGTTGGTCATATTCTCTTATTCTACATTCCTCACCATGTTCCATTCACTATATACTTTCTACTTGTTCCTAAAAGTCTTTGAACATTATTGTGAATATGCTCAATATTTATGCACCATCAAATGATCATAAATCCTTTTGGGATGGTTTCTTTGCTAATGGAATTCTTGCTCAACCTCACCTTATCCTCATAGGTGACCTTAACTTCACGTTGTATTGTAGTGAATTATGGGGTACTGAAAATGTTAGGAAAGACACATTGGCTAATTATTTTATCCATCACATTAACAAACTCTTGCTGGTTGATGTGGAACTCAATATTCCTAAGCCTACTTGGAAACATAAGCAAACTCATGAAAGGTCGATCTCTAAACGATTAGATCATTTGCTTCTGAGTGAGAATCTTCTCCTTGAGATAGATGCTTATAGGTCCTCTATTTTGAAGGTAGGATATTCTAACCACTTGCCTATTTTTTCGTAGATAACCTCTCCCTCCCATAAACCTGCCCCAAATTTCAAATTTAACTCGCTTTGGTTGATTTATGAGGATAGTAGATCTATAGTGCACAATACTGGAATAATTATGATCAGGGTTTGTTGATTCATGCTATGGAATGTTTTCAGAGGAATTTAAATCGAATCAAACATATGAATAAGGATTGGGTAAAAAAATATTTGAGGATTCTGAGAGGAATATAATCTAAATTGAAACCCTAATTAGTGAAAAATGGATACTACAACCAAGGGCATATATCAGAGGCTAAGGATAATGAAATAGACTCATTGGAGAAGGAAAAATATTGACTATTGGCTTGGAATGAAGCCAATTGGTGAATGAAGAGCCAGGTACTTCAGTTATCAGAAGGAGACAACAACACAACATTCTTTGATCATCATGACAAAGGGAGGATGGATCTTAATGCTATTTGGAATGTTTGGAACTAGGTAGGAGAAGAATTCACTAATTTTAAATCCTTTTCTAAAGAAACAAAAGATCATTATAAAAAATTGCACAATGAGCCACCTAAGGAGAACATAAGAGATATTCTAGCATCGGCATCCTTCTTCAATAGTTGGGATGGAAATAGTGGATCTCTCACAATCCCAATCACAAAATATAAAGTTTATAAGGTTCTTCTCTCATTTCAGCGTGGCAAATGTCCTGTTCCAAATGGATGGACTGCAAAATTCTTCATCAAAATCTCAAGTTTCAGGGAAAATTCATATGCTCTTTAATTTAGCTTTTATTGCCAATATCCCTAAATTGGACTCCCTTACAAGGTTTTATCATTATATACAAATATCCCTCTGCAATTGCATCTATACGATCATTTCCAAAGTCATTGTTCATCATCTAAATCCTTTCCTTTTCGAACATATATCCCCTCAACAGTTAGGGTTTCTAGACAATAGGAATATCAATGATTCAATAGGTATTTCCCATGAAGTTCTCCATTTCATTCATACAAAATCACAGTTAGCCTTCATGTTAAAGTTAGACCTATCAAAGTCCTTCGACAAGGTAAATTTTATTTTCCTTCATCTCATTCTCACCCAAGTTGGATTTCCTCACTCATTTATAAATTGGATTGAAGCTTGTTACTCTAGAATCTCATATGTTGTTCATATAAATGGGTCTCCATCTTCCTTTTGCAATCCCTCCCATGGAATATGTCAAGGATTCCCCTTATCCTTGCTACTATTTCTAATGGTAGATGAATCCCTCAATCTCCATATTAACCATGAACACTCACTTGGAAACATCCATGGGATAAAAATCTATTCCTCCCTTTCCTTGATACAAATATTATTTGTGGATGAAATCCTGTTATTTGGGTCTGCATCATATAGAGAAGCAAAGTGTTTTGAAAGAATTCTTAGGCTCTTCATCTCATCAACTAGCATGGAGATCAATGTTTAGAAATCAACAATACACTTTTATTATGTTCCGAAATCTCTGAAACAACTAATCAACAAGTATATCTATTTTCTGGAGGACTCCACAAAAGGATGTTTCAAATATATCAGATTTCTTCTCAAGGCTAGTGAATATAGGGTTAAGGATTGGCAATGGCTACTAGAGAAAATCAAGAAGTGTATCAATTCCTGTTACTATCATTGGATCTCTATGGATGATAAGGTAACTCTAATTAAAAGTGTTTTGGAAGCAATTCCAGTGTTATAGATGTCGTTGGCCTATATCGCAAAGTAGTTATAAATTCCATCAGGAAACTATGCATTTCTTATATTTGGGATGGAAAAGAAGGTCAACGAAGCTATCCATTATGAAAGTGGGAAAATTTATGTCTACCTAAATACCATGGAGGATGGGATTTTGAAGACTTGCACTAGTTCTCAAATGCTCTCACTATCGAACGTTTGTGGAGATTGATCTCAGAAAAAGGTTTGTGGCAATCCACCATGCAAAAAAAATATAAAGCACCCATATCATTAATCAACTGGCTACTTTCCTACTCATATGAATCAAAGGGATCCCTTTTCTAGCATGCAATGCAAAAGAACCACTTCCTAATTACTGATTATCTTGATTGGAGCCTAGGGAAGGGGAATCAAATTTGGATTGGATCAGATCCAATCCTAAGCTTGTGTCAACATTATTTATTAACTCAAAACATATTATCCTTTCTAAATGATAAAGGGTTCAAATATATTTATGATATATATCAACCAGAGAAAAAGACTATGTGGTCAGGTGCCTCACCCTCGTCAAACCGATTACAACTTCCAAATGGATTTCTCCCACTATGGAACGGGTACATCGCTGGGCTAAATAGAGCATGCATATCTCTAAATACTCAGGGAGACAATTTGATATGGATAGTGAATTCCGAATAAGGTGGGTACAAGGTAAATATTGGATATCAGATGCTACGGATAATTTTCCCAAATGCACAAGGAATTTCTAAGTGGAAAGCATGTTCGAAATTGGTGCTCCCTCAAAGGACAAACTATTTTTCTGGTTAGATTTGAAAAACAAAATGATTACGTTACGATCTACAAAAAAGAGGAATATCTAGTCCCAACATCTATCTCCTTTGTAGAGAAATGGTAGAAACCATCAACCATATCCTTCTACATTGTCATTTTTCAAAGGAAGTCTGGAGTGCTTCCCTTTCTTTGGTGTATTTTCCAGATTGGGAAGGTGGGAATATATAGGAAGCTTCAGATATGTGGTATTTTAAGGCTTGTAATTTAGACATCCCAACTTTACCAATGCACATCGAGTGGAGCATTTGTATTACTCATAATTAAGCTATTTTCAATGGTGTTTTCCCTTCTCCAATTACAACAATTTATCGATTCAAATTCTCTCTTCCCAAGGACCCCACTACTCAAAAACAGAGAAACAAAAGGATTCTAAATGGAATAGAATTTGACTGGTCCCTTCCCCATATATTATGTGATGAATCATCTCAAGCGAACCCAAGTAGGAGTGGAACATGGGGTTATATTATTTTCAGTGGTATACATTTTTCATTCAAGCGAGGAACGAGACATAACACCAACAAATATGATAATATCATGAGCATTATCACAATTCTCTCTCCAGCTCTAGAGAATGACATATCAGTTCTTCAAATTTTCTCAGATTCAATGTTGGTAGTTAATTGCTTAAATGGAATAGCTCGATGCTCAAATATCATCCTTCAACACATGCTCAACAGGGGTATTACTCTAAAGTCTAGATACAAAGAAGGCATATTTGAACATATTTTTAGAGAGAATAAATATCAAGTAGATACATTAGCAAAGGCATCCTGTTTGCTTCATGGAGGATATATTCACTTGATCAAGAGAGAACAAGGAGGTCAATTAGTCAAGCAGGAGTACAACTGCAACTAGATCAAAGGAAGGAGCATGTAAATTTTTGTAAAAGGTTAAGTTTATTAATGCCATCCAGAATGGTTATATTTTTGGGTATACAGATGGCTTAAGGCTCCTCTTCATACAATAAAATATGATCTACATAGGTTGAGCAATGCTCCCTTCTATGTTATTGGGATTCATTTCCTTTATGGATATTTTTGCATTTTTTTGCTTGTAAATGGGTAGAGATGGAATCTCCCCTTAAATATCTTTTTATGAATAGTGGCTTCTGCCCCTTTTGGTTCTAGCTCAATGGATATAATAGTTGTAATTTTTCTCTTATGAAATAAAATTATCGACTATATATATATATATAAACCCACATAATAATAAGTCAACTTTATAAGACAAATTTACTCCTTGGAAAGTGACCATACGAAAAGGGTATGGACATGTTCGTAAGGGATTAGTACTCAATATCCTTTTTAATATGTGAGAAATCGAATTGATGCAGTGTTGTATGGGAGACAAGGTGAGACAAATTGATGTATGACTGATTGAATGTTGTATGGGTGTCAGAGTGATATGGATTGATGTATAGTTCGATGAATGTTGTACAAGCGAGAGTGAGAGGAACCTCCAACAATTAATTAATTAAAATGCACAATATATCATAAATAATAGAACACATAAGAGATTTAATGATCGCGGGCCACTTCGAGGGGGAAACCTCCTTTGAGCAAGCTCAATACAAAATAACTCGTGGATGCCTTCATTGGCCTCAACACGTACTTATATACTAAGTCTATGCGTCCAATACTATGGATCAATACCATGGAACATATAATAATATGGGATAATGAAAACTATGGATCAATACCATGGAACATATAATACTACATGACGACTTACAAAGCATATGTGTCCAAAAACAATATACTAACAAAGTAAAGATAAGGATTGAAACAGGTTCCTAACATCCCATCCCCCTTAGAAAAAGCTTTGTACTCAAAGCTTTAGATGTGGAAATTGTTGTTGAATTTGAAGGGATAGTTCCCATGTAGCATCCTCTGGTTGCATTCTATGCTACTAAATTAATACCTCTGTGATAGATCGAGAGTGAAGCTGACGAGTGAGCCTATTGAGGATGGCCTCCTGCTACAAAAGGATGGATCCTTCATTATCCAGTTCTGGTAAAATAGTTTTTCCTCTAATGTTGGTGCCAAGAACTTTCTTTAGACAAGATACATGCAATAATGGATGAATGCAGGAAGAAGGAGTAAGTTCCAATTTATAAGCAACATGCCCAATATTCTGAAGAACCTTATATGGCCTAGAGAAATTTGGAGTGAGCTTATGACGCCCTTTGAGTTTCAGGGAGGATTGCTTGTAAGGATGTAGACGGAGAAAAACCATATCACCTGCTTGAAAAGTGCGCTCAAAACGGTGCCGATTGGCTTGTTGTTTCATTCTATTTCTTGCCATGTGAAGATTGTACTGCAAAATGCGAAGAATCTGATCGCGGTTTTGAAGAACCGTGCCAACTTCCTGAACTAGTGAACTGCAGGGGGTGTATGGAAGAAGAACTGGTGGTGCCTTAAAATAGACTTCTTCATATGGATTCATTTTAGATGTAGTGTGGTAGGAGCTATTGTACCACCATTCAACGAGAGGGTGCCACTTTTCCCACTGATGTTGTTGTTCGGAGTTGAAGCAACGAAGATAAGTTTCAAAACATTTATTGATAATTTCAGTCTGACCATCTATTTGTGGGTGATACCCTGAACTCATCTTCAGTTTGGTTCCAGTGTGGTGAAATAGTTCCATCCAAAAATGAGTGTTGAAAGTTGCATCGCGATCCGAGACAATGGAAGAAGGGATTCCATAAAGACGGAAGATCTGGTCTAAGAAAATTTGTGCGATTGAGTAGGCGGTATAGGGATGGCCGAGGGCACACAAATTACTATATTTGGAGAGGCGGTCAACCACAACTAAAATCATTGTCTTCCCTCCAGATTTAGGGAGCCGTTTAATGAAATCCATAGAAATATCTATCCAAATCTGTGTAGGGATGGGAAAGGGTTCGAGCAATCCCAGAAGGAGTCTCCTTTCACCCTTATTGCGCTGGAAAGTATCACATTCAGCCACCATGTGTTTAATTGTCCTTTTCATTCCCTGCTAAAACAAGTTACACCATACCCACTCATACATTTGGAGGAACCCAGAGTGCCCTGCCGATGGAGAAGCATGGAGTTCATAGAAGACATCCTGTTGAATATTTGTGCTCTGGGGAAGCACCAGATGACCCTTGTATCTCAGGGAAGCACCATCCCAAGAGTAATGAGGTACAAAAGAAGGGTTGTTGGCCAATGTAGTGTCCCCATCTTGACCCTATTGCATTAAGATTGTAAATGAAGTAAATATCGTTATTAAATCATGGTGAGGAGTTCAAGGCCAAGGCCCCACCATCGATTTAATGTTTTATGTATCGGCAATTAAAAATAGATGCCTATGGTTCTTGTGCTAGACAGGCACAATGTAAATTAAGACATCATGTAAATACGAATTTTAAGGAAATACCCATAACTAACTATGCAATGCAACAAGAGATGGGGGCATGATTCTACAAGGAATAGGGAGGGAAATTATTCAAACCCTTGAGCCAATGGTGATAAGCCAAATGTCAATGAATGAACCCCAACTACCCATTTTGACTTATGCACCCAATCATTTAATTCTTCCAGGAGTTGGTTGAGGCAGTTAATGCCTTGGGAATGAAGAGGTATGGTAGACAATTTCGTGCATGGGAAAACCATCAACCTGGGAAAATGTACTTTTGGTTCTGGGGAAAGAAAACACCCACGAAATTGTGCCCAAAGCCATTCTTCACCCATGGTCTTTCCTCTCTCACACAGTCTGAGCTAGCTGAGTCTGTCTCCTTCATATTTTATACCTTTTTCCTGCATTTTCCATAGCTGGGAGCTCGTTTTTGTGTTGTACAGTGGATGGGGGAAAGGGAGTCACATTTTGGGGGTTTATAGAGGTCGTTTCTACCCCTGGAATGCATATAAACGTTTTCTGAAAACGAATTGCTCTCCCAAGGTTTATTCCCCATCTACCAGTTCATTTTGGTTGCCCACGTTTTTCAACACTTGTGTTTTTTTTATTGGGTGCATCCCTGTGTTGGTTTGAAATTGTGAGCAAGAATTAGGAATGGAAGTGGACCAGAATTGGCTTGATAAACCTAGTGAGGAGGTAACCTCTCAAGAGTATCAAAAGGGCTGGTTGCTCTTCTATGCACACCTTGAAGAACACTAGAATGGAAGGTATGGCCTGAGGGACTATGTAATAGTGAAGGGAATACTTCCTTTTGCTAGGTGTGTAGGTATTTTGGGGACCAAGCTAGATAGATCTTGCAGAGGGTGTCCATAGCTCTAGGGTTGAGCTCACTAGCTTAGCAATTCTCCCTTTTCCATTGCCTTAGCAGCCTGATAAACCCAACTCTAGATTGGCTTGGCTGATTTTGGTGTATCTTTGGGCTATGGGTGAGTCTACTGTTCCCTTTTTCCTTGTAGAGATCATGCCCAGCTCAGGGGTGGCAGTGTGTTGAGATATTGATGATCACAACTGGCCTATGGTTGGGTGGAACGTTGCAGTTACATAGCCAATTGCTCGGGACTACTTTGTTTTAAGATAAGTACTCTCTTGTGATAACTTTGTATTGTTTCAATTGATGAATGGCATGAATATATTGAATGTATGATAGATGTGTAGTTGAATTTACCTCCGCTGTGTTTCTTAGATTTATACATCTGCATTCGTCCTTTTATATTATGAGAATGTTTATTTAGTAAGCATGGGGCCAATTGCCCAGTTTTAGCATCATGTTCTCTCCATGGCCTTGGTAGGATGGGAGGGACATTACAACCAACCATTGGATGATTTGGGACAATGAGGAGTCATTGACATAGCCCTGTTGAATAGATTACAAACAATTTGGAACATGCAGAGAAATAGTTGAAATAGACACTTGGTCATCAAATGTGCGAGAAAGAGAATTCGTCACCATATTTTACTTACCCTTATTGTAAGTGATCTTATAGTCATAACCTATGAGTTTTCTAACCCATTTATGTTGTGCCAAGGAGGAGACTCGTTGTTCCAGGAAATATTTCAGACTTTAGTGATCAATCTTGATGCATAAATAATTCCCTAAGAGGTATGGTCGCCACTTTGGTACTGCATGAAAAATATCCATCATTTCCTTCTCATATGTAGAGGTGGCTAAATTCTTACCAGAAAGGGATCTTGAAGGTGGCAATCCCACTGGTTCAACAAAGACAACTGCATATCTATCCAAAATTTGTTGTAGATCCAAAGGAGTAGTGGAAACCACTGATAGGTGCATCTGAATGGAATGGAGCTAAATGATGACACCATGTGAATTCTTCTTAAGGATATTTTCCATGCGATGTGAAATGATGATGCAGAGAGACCCTGGTTGTAATCCTGTTAATGTGGCCAAGTGTGCGTAACCATTGAGCGCCAAAAACCACATCACATCCGCCTAAGGCCAAGGAAAACATGTCAGAGTGCAGGTTATAATATCCCATAGAGATAAGCACATTGCGACACTTCCCCTTGCAAGGTAAGGTGCCTCCATTGGAAATCATGACTTCAAAGTTGGAGCTAGGATGGACAAAATAATCATCTTGTTTGGAAATCTGAGGGTCAATGAAGTTATGAGTGCTACCATAATCAATGAGTATGGTAAGTGGGATATTCTTGATGTAACCCCTGTGACTTCGGCTAAATCATGGAGAGATATCTTTGGGTGGTCGTCCTGAGACGGAGGGTCAACATGTGGCTCTTGAAGGTCGACCTGATCATCTATTGTATCCAGAGCTTCTTCACAAAGTTCAGAGGCAAGCGAAGAATCCACATCCAAGAGATAGAGATTTTTCTCAACACATCTATGTCCCTGAGTGAATTTCTCATCACAATTATAACAAAGCCCTTTTTCTCTATGTGCCCGCATCTCTGCTTCAAAAAAATGATTGATAGGAGTTGGTCGAGGAGATGGCGTGATGGGAGGTCATTGGGAAACCATATTTATGAATGGAACAAAAGTGGATTTGGAGCACTGTTGGGCTGTGATATTGTCCTCCTCCAACTTAGCCAACCCTAAGACTTCCATCATTGTGTTGGTATAGAAAATTTTAACCTTAGATCGGATTGCATCCTTTAGACCACTGATAAAACAACTCCTGTATAATTCATCAAACAATCCTTCTGTGTGATTGGCCAGTTTATCAAATTTTGTCTGATACTCTCTCATAGTGCCAATTTGGCAAAGTTTAGTGAGTGCTCCTGTGAAGTCATCAAAAGCACTAGGACCAAATCGTTGCGAAAGGAGTTGGCAAATATTTTTCCATTTTGGCTCTTCATGATCCTTGATGTACCAATGGTATCATTGAAGGGCTTCATGTTCCAAATGAAATGATGCAAGTGGAACTTTTTTGACATTAAAAGTATTATCCAGACTGAAATATTGTTATGCCTGATATATCCATCTAGCCGGATCATTACCATTGAAGTGAGGAAAATCAAGCTTTGTCCCACGAAAATTGTTGGAAGAAGAGAACCTAGTGTTTGCAGAAGATTCTAGCTGTCGTTTATTGTTCATGGTTGAATGTTGAAGATGGAGGATGAGAAATTTTTCATCCAGAACTTGGATTTTGGTTTTGAGGGATGCAAGTTCTTCCTCCATGATTTTTTCTCCTGCGCGGGTGACAACCATAACCAAGAGTTTTTTTTTTTAATGGGTAGAAAAACAAAAACAAAAAATTCTTTAGTAAAGGAAATTTTGGATTTGGAAAAAAATCTGATGGGTAATTGGTGTTTGACTAGGTTTTGGACACTTTCTAATGGACAGGGAAGCAAAAAATGGGGATTTCAAAAGCGGGGTCAAAGAATGGGAAAATTTTTGAAAGAGGGACAAAGAAGCAGAAATGAGAAATGAACACTGTGGAAAAATTTGAAGGCGATTGGGTGAAAATCAAAGAAGTTATGGCAAACCTTAAAAATAGACAGATGTGGGATTTTTGGCTTCGGGAAGTGGAATTTGGGATAGGGTCCTCATGAATGAAATATGCAGAATGGGATTGCAGGGTTGTCAGTGAATTTTCAAGGGAAATAGAGTTAAAGAAAAGAAGATATGGCCGAAAAATAGAAATTTTTTTTTCGGAATGGATCTGCAACGGCTTGGAATTGATCTGCAACAGTTCTAAACAGATGTAATCTCTTATTTATCAACTGGTAATAGATATGGACCCTAGGTATGCGTGGATTCCTAAAGGTTCAGGGGATTCACTCGACCACAAATGTTGTCTAACGGCTTGCGTATTGGGGAAGTACCCCTCACTCCACGATTCAGGTAAAATTGATAACCGCTTTTCCACAAACAACAACTCTTGGTTTACCTCACGGGTGGGAACTGGTCAATCAGGTAGGGGTCGTTTCCCTTTTCACTGGAAGGTACTCTCAATGGGCCAACTACTTTGAGGTTCCTGTGGTACTCCTCACATTGAGTTTTAGGGCTATGCCCAAGAACTTCCCACAGTTAAGTGGATAGCGATTATTTCTGGATCCAAACCTACAATTGAAAGGAACAATACAGATTCAAAAAAAAAATAGTAGAAATTCCACCCAATGAGCCCAAGAAAGTGCTCTGATACCAGATGAGAGGAACCTCCAGCAATTAATTAATTAAAATGCACGATATATCAGAAATAACAGAACACAGAAGAGATTTATTGATCACGGGCCACTTCGAGGGGGAAACCTTCTTTGAGCAAGCTCAATACAAAATAACTCATGGATGCCTTCATTGGCCTCAACACGTACTTATATACTAAGTCTATGTGTCCAATACTATGGATCAATACCATTGAACATATAATACTATAGGACAACTTACAAAGCATATGCGTCCAATACTATGGATCAATATCATGGAACATATAATACTATGGGATAATGCAAACTATGGATCAATACCATGGAACATATAATACTACGGGACGACACGGGTTGACATGGGTTCCTAACAGGTAGAATGGGACAGATTGATGTATGACTGACTAAATTCGATGACTGTAGATGATTTGTGACACCAACGAAGCATGCATTCTCTGGTCGCTTAGAATATTTGCAATACACACATACAAACACATATAATTGAATAATATAAAATATATGATATAATTACAATATGATCCTAGGTATAAATAGGCCCTATGGTTATTCATCATGTAAAACCACATCTTTATGTGATGCACCCTTTTAATATTGTGAATTATAATTAATACTCAAAATTAATAACAATTATAATTAGTATATTCATAACACAAAATCGAAAAATAACTTAATATTTTTGTATACCCTATGAAGAATTTTATAGTATCAACTATAGATGATCAATATGTGGGAGGAGTAGGGAAATTCCATATAGTTTCCTTACAAATACAAGACTTGAATCTACAAATCAAATGCTATGCCCTATTTCTCAAAGGAGTATATAGGGTGTTAGGAGCATAATGGCTAATGCAATTAGGTACATACACCACCAACCTAGTATATGGAATTCAAATGGAAATGACATAATTACAATTTATATGGATTGGGAATCTTACAAGCATCATAGTTCAAAGATAAGGAATTATAAAAGAAAAAATATCCATATACATATCAAGATAAAGGACGCAATTGCCATAATCACGATCACATATCTCAAATTATCACTTCAAAACAGATCCAGAATAAAGATGATATCATCTAGTATAACTTTGAGGAAAAATCTCTTTTAATAGGGAGGCAATGCTATTATAATAAATAATAATGATTATTGTACTAAAATTAAATAAATAGAGTCAATTATCAAAGGACATGTACCATTAAAAAGTCATGTCTCTTAGAAAGGTTACTGTAAGTATTTATATATGGCGCTGCCCATTGTAAACTTTCAGACATCATTCATTTTTATAAAAAACATTATATACATATAATTATTGTCTTACATATATAAATATTAAATATCAAAAGCTTCCACAACATTAGCATGACAAGTTTCCTTGATCTTATCAAAGCAGTGTCAAAAGGTAATTTATCAGACTAAAAAATTGTCCTCTTCATCGTTTAATTAGAATGTGGATGGAATGTCACTATGATGGTCACAACCTCAACACGAGGCCTCTCTTCATAGAAGAATCAAGTGGACAAGATAATATAGGAATATAGAGATATATGTGCCTCACATAAAGGGGTATCTCTACACTGCCAGGTCAAACACTCAATTTATTTGATACCTTGTGATGTGTTACCTAATGGCCCAATATATAGAAACTCTCTTGTGGAGAATGAGGAAATAAAACATCATATTCAAGAGTTCATCCAGAGGGACACATTTGACCAATATCCTCAACTTGTGGGAGCCCAATTATGTTGGTGTAGAGGAAGGATGGGACATGGTGACTTTTTATTGGTTACAGGACCTATAAAAAAAAACATCGTCAAGAATTAATACCCAATCGGATTGATGATATTCTTGATCATCTTAAGGGTGATAAGTTATTTAACAAGATTTATATGAATTCAAGATACCACTAGGTCCTAATTGGGAAGACCGATGTATGAAAGACAACCTTTTGTCTTGATTAATACTCCAATAATATTCATGAGGATGATGTATGACATTTTGTGGCTGTTCATAAAATATTTTTTCTTCATATATCTAGATGACATCTTCATATTTAGTCAAACTTGGATGGAACATTTGCAACACATTCAATAGATCCTAAGCACCTTGCAATAACACAAGTTATAAAACATTTTGGAGGAATGTTCATTAGACATGGAGATAATTTAGTATCCATAATACATCATGGATGAACATGGGGAGCATGTGGACCCAACCAAGATCCAAGTCATTGATGATTGGCTAGCCTCGACGAATCTCATAGATCTCCACAACTTCTTGCACCTCGCTAAATTTTACTACAGGTTTGCATTAGGGTTCTCTCATATTGCTTATCCCTTGATCCAAATGACCAAGGTTGGAGGCAAATCCAATTATTCTTAGTATACTGGTTGAAGAAGAGCTTGTATGGCCTGAAGCAATCTCCAAGGCAGTGGTATATGAAAGTTCACAGGTTTATGACAGAACAAGGTTATGGTAGATGTCATTCTGACCACTTTGTTTATTTCAAGAGGCTAGATAATGGAAGATATATTATCTTGTTATTGTATGTGGATGACATGCTTGTTTCCAGGTCTAACATGTAGGATATAAATGAACTCAAAAGGAAGTTAGCAAATTCATTTGCGATGAAGGATTTGAGTGTTGCAAAGAAAATCCTTGGTATGAGAATAAGAAGAGACAGAAAAAATAGCAAATTGGCATTGTCTTAGGGTGAGTACATACAAAAGTTGTTGGAGAGGTATAGAATGCAGAATACAAAACCAGTTAGTACACCTCTGGCCACCCATTTCAAACTAAGTAAGGAGATGCGTCCCAAGACACAAGAAAAGATAGATTACATGTCCAAGGTTCCCTATTCATCAACAATTGGTAGCTTGATGTATTCCATGGTGTGCACAAGACCAAATATTACACATGCAGTGGGAGTTGTGAGAAGGTATATGAACAATTAGGTAAAGAACATTGGAAGACAATACAATTATATTCTCAAGTATTTGAGAGGTACTACCACTCATGCATTATGTTTTGTAGGTTCAAACACTATTCGACAAGGATATTTTGATGCAAATATGGCAAGTGATCAAGATAGCATGAGGAGCACTGCAAGGTATGTATTTACTGTAGGTGGAACAACCGTAAGTTTGATTTCAAAGCTGCAAAAGGTTGTTTCACTTTCAACAATAGAAGGAAAGTATGTTTATGCTACAGAGGCTAGTAAAGAGATGATTTGGTTACAGAAGTCCATGGAGGAATTGGGTAAGAAGAAGGAGAATAGAAATTTGTATAGTGATAGCCAGAGTGCCATTCATCTTGCAAATAAATTAGCCTTCCATTATAAGATTAAACATATACAACTCAAGTACCATTTCATATGGTATGTTCTGGAAGATGAACTGTTGAAGCTGGAAAAGATACACACTAGCCAGAATCCTGCAGACATGTTGACAAAGGTAGTAACTAGAGAGAAACTGAGTTCTTGCTCAGTTTCAGTTGGCCTTCAAGCATGAAGGTAAAGATGGAAAAATTTTCAGGTCCAAGGTTGAGAGCATAGTACAGCAAGTACAGCAACGGTGGAGTTGCTGTGATCAGTCTCCAAGTGGAAGATTGTTGGTTGTGGAGCCTGATCTTCCTTATTCAGAGGTCGTGTTTTAGCTGTGTCTGGATCTCAGTCCATGACGGGGGGTTTGGGGGATCTTTCCCCCAAAAAATAGTCACCATGGTCTGTCCAGGGGGGGAGACTAGTTTGAAAGCCCCCCTTGGTGGGGGTTCAGGGGCAACACCCCCCCCAATGAAAATTTTTAGAAATAATGCCTTATAAAATGTTGTAATTTCATAGTCATGACTTGGTCAATAATGGGTGATTTACGGGCCCGTGGTATTGGGTGTTCCATAGTATTTTTCCATTGTAATCCCTCTTTAAAAGGAAGACATTGTAATACAGCTGTGTATTGCAGCATCCTAAATATCTATATGATTGTGTGAGAGAGACTATGAGAGAATGAAGAGGAAGTTGCAGCAAATGTGCTACAGGTTGTATCCCTTCATTTGTTGGACAATATAATAAAAGGACTGGCAATTTCTGCGTGGATGTATCCCTTCTTGGGTGAACCACGTTATATTGGTGTCTCTCTTGTAATGTGTTTATGTGATTTATATCCGCATCTTGTTTATTGTTATTGCTTTGCAATCCTATTTTTCTAACAATTTTTGCGTTCTTCTGGTTAAACGGGTTGTCTGTCACGAACTGCCTGTTACCCATGCATCAGTTAAGATTTATCCATGCATCAATTACTGCTTATTTTTCATTACATCGATAGGCATTTTTATTTTTACACCGATAGGTGTTTATATTTTAGAATTTGTGGTGGACTAGAGCCTATGTTTTTCCTAGATTGCACGAGGATGAGACAAGTGTATTGTCGAGATTGATTTATGGTAGTCGTTAAAAATTTGAAATAAAAAATAAAAAATAAAAAAGAATATAAAAAATCATCGGTAGTTATGCATGGATAACTAGTAGCTAATGCAATAATAACTTGTAATTGATGCATGAATACGACCAGTTCGTGCAAATACTTGATGCATGACTAACTTGTAGTTGATACATGGATAACAAACAATTTGTGTAACTACGCATAAAGAACAAGTAGCTCAGTCGTAGCACTTAACTTGTGATCTATTGGTGTTCACCAGCCACAAGTTAAGTGGTTGTGCTAGTTACGTCGATAGGAGTTTTTATTTTAGAATTTGGGGTGGACTACGACCTATGCTTTTCTAGGATTGTACGAGGATGAGATAAGTGTACTGTCCAGATTGACTCTCTGGAAGTCGTTCACAATTCGAAATAAACAATTATAAAAAAAGGTGGTAGTTGATTAATGGATAACTGTTAACATATGCATAGATAACTCGTACTTGATGAATGGATAACCAACCATTCATGGCAAATAACTAGAAGAATGTGAGAGATAAAAAAAAATATAAAAAATAACTGATGGTTTATGCATGAATGCATGGATAACTCGTAATAGATAACTTATGGTGGCACTTAACTTGTGGCCTATTAGTGTTCACCAGCCACAAATTAAGTGATTTTGCTAATATAGAATTTGGGGTGGACTACAGCCTATGCTTTTCTAGGATTGTACAAGGATGAGACAAGTGTACTGTCCAGATTGATTCCATTGAATTCATTCAAAATTTGAAATTAACAATTATAAAAAACATAAAAATTAAAAATAAGTCGTAGCTGATGAATGGATAACTAATAGAAGATGCATGGATAACTCGAAGCTAATAAAGAGATAACCAACCGTTCATGGTAGATAACTAGAAGAATGTAAGAGATAAAAAAAAGAATATAAAAAATAACTGATGATTCATGTATGAATGCATGGATAACTCATAACAGATAACTTATGGTGGCACTTAACTTGTGGTCTATCGGTGTTCAACAATCACAAATTAGGTGGATGTGCTAGTATTCCTTCTTTTTATAATTGTTTATTTTAAATTTGGAATGACTTCCATATAATTAATCTTGATAGTACACTTGTGTCATACTTGTGCAATATAGGAAAAGCATAGGTTCTAGTCCACCCCAAATTCTAATATATATCTCTCACATTATTCTAGTTAAACGGGTTTAGCTACGAGTTATCCATGCATAGTTACATGTTATCACTGGGCCTTCATCCCATTATCCATTCATGAGTTACGAGTTATCCATGCATTCATGCATCAACCATCAATTATTTTTTATATTCGTTTTTTTAATCTCTCACATTCTTCTAATTAACTGCAATGAAGAGTTGGTTACTCATTCATCGGCTACCAGTTATCCATGCATCTGCTACCAGTTATCCATTCATCAGCTACGAGATATTTTTTAAATTCTTTTTGTTATAATTGTTTATTTTGAATTTTGAACGATTGCCATAGATCAATCTGGACAGTACACTTGTCTCATCCTTGTATAATCCTAGAAAAGCATAGATTGTAGTCCACCCCAAATTCTAAAATAAAAAAACTCATATTGGCATAATTAGGCCAAGAAGGAATTGTTTATTAAAAATAATTAGGTGTAATAAACCACTTCTCCAATTCGAAGTCAAACAATAACTTTCTTACAACACATTTTCATTTATTGAAATTTTGTTGATATTATTTGGTTTCTAGAATGAGCAAAGAAAAAATAGTAGTATTTTGAAAACAAAGTTCTACGATTTCAAACGGAAAATTTTGCAAAATAAAAAAAAGTCGAATTCTCGTCAGAACCAAATGGTCGAATTTTTAGACACCTCCTTTTGAAAATGCTTTTAAATAAATTTAATTTTAAAAAAATAAAAGAAAGTAATAAGCATGTGGTTGACATAGAAAGAGAATTTACATGTGAAACTTTTTTTATGACTTTGTTGGGATGAATGAATGAATACATAAAGTTTATTATGTCCCTGACATATATGATTCATGATGTTTTTTTAAGAAATTTCATGGCTGGCTAAAGTTGGAACTATGGTTTAAAATATTTTTATTTTTTTGGTTTTTTAAAATTTGTGTTTATCTCATTTTTTATTGGTCCTATGCAGGTGACGTCAGCTTGGGGTCTTATGCCCCAGGCCCCGGCGGAAACCACCCGTCAGCGGACGTACCGCAGGGTCATTTGATTGACAGGTTTGATTGATAAGTTTGACGTATCATAGGGTCCATTAACTTCACGAATGAATGGCATTGGCGAGGCAGGTGGTCTCAAATCGCTACCTATTTTCCTGGACTTACGGACAACGAGATCAAGAATTATTGGAACTCTTGCATCAAGAAGAAGCTCAACTTGAAACACTCATACACCAAAGCCAATGACAACACTAGGTAGCACATAATTAAATATACCCTCACAATCCGCCCATACCTGCAATACCAATTCAGTGTCTGCCAACTCTCATGACGCTAATACGTTGGTTCACTCTGTGAAGCCGTTGGACGTAATGAATCAATTAGGGTTCTGCGATAGTCACTTAATAACACCTTTGATGGACTGTCCACTACAGAGAATCAACAGTCTTGTGTTCAGGATGCATCGAATTTAAAGTATGAACAGGTACAGGAGCAAAATAACGTGTTTCGAGTTGATCCAAACCCTGCTAAAAACCCAGCTAATTTCTTATTCTCAGTACTCTATTACTTCTACTAACAGCAATCATATCTCCTCTCAAGAACTTACATCTTCGAGTCTACAAGCGCAAGATCATACTTGTAATACTGCAATTTCATCCAGATGCGATCAGTTAATAAACTTGTGGACTACATTGCTGCCTCATGAAGCGCTTGGCTATGCCATTAGCAGTCTTAGCTGTAGCACTACCATCCATGTTCCTCTTTATATGGGCGACTCATTGAAGGGTAAAACTGAAAACGTTGGCGAGATCGTGATTAATGAAAATGAGAATACGATCATGATCGACTATTCGTCATTCACAGCATCCTCTGGAATAGCAACATGGAGCGCTAGTAATTTCCATTCAAATGGCGCTGATTTTACTGATGTTTATCCAGGAATTTATACAAGTCATATGGTGGAAGAATACGCTAAGATTGCACAACAGACATGCCCACCAAATAATTCCCATGTACAGTATCCATACTGATATGTTTGCTTGTATTGACAATGTTTCAAATTCTAACAAGCAAGTTTGAAATTCCAAGGCTATGATGTCCTAGATTTGGAAATTTATGCTCGCTGTATGTGTTAAGGTTCCCGTCACCTTTTCAGTTTAGTGCATTGCTTTAACCGATTGCAAATATTTTATGTGTGAGAAAAACTGTAAAATTTTTAGTTTTGAATAATGTATCATATTCCATTTGTGCAATAGTCACTTGCACTTTTGCATTATAGTGTTGAATAGGTTGTTGATAAATGCTTGTCAAGGATGGTCATATCCATTTTTGTTTAACCATTTTGATATCTTGCCTTCTGCTTACATTGTGATGTTTTATATGTTCTCTATATAAAAATATATATCATGTGCTTTTACAACACTTTTTCCTTTTCACCATAAGGATTCTTCTCACACCTGTTAAACAAATGTAAAAGACTTTAGAAGGATCCTTCTCACACATGTTATGCAAATGCTATTTTGTATTTAAAAGACTTTATAATTAGTAATTCTTTTTTTTGCAGTGTTTTTATGCATTTTACAATGCTAAAACATATTTACTTACATGCAACAGCTAATGCAAATGGATTGCCACATCCTGGCTCTTGTTTAATAAGTATCCTTATAAACTAAAAGCTTCCGTAGTACCAAACTTATATAGAAAATACACATGGTAATAGATTATATGCTTGATTCCTTATGACGGTAATTAACTTCATTTCGTATAAAAGAAAGTGAAAAGTTGGCGACATTAGGGAAGTTTTCTCCATCGAGTACGAATTCATGGGTCGATTCTAGGTATCCTTCAAAGATACATATGAAAACTGGTCCACGTGGGTTCGAGTATTGCTTTGTCTTTGGTTTCACTAATTTGCCAAATGTCTTCGACGTGGCTGCATTGTTCTTCGTTTGTACCGCTCCTAAGAAATTGACGCCACTCCATTGAATGTTTTAATGGTCTCAATTTACATTCGTTTGGTGTACGATCTATCGAGACGACGTGTTATGCACTGAACCTGATCATTTGGCCGCTAGTCAAATCATGTGATAAGAATTATCATCTAATTTGATAAAAATGTAGGAAACGTGTGTTTTTTGCGATGTACTTATTTGAATGCTAAAAAGTCCACCTTCAACACCAACCCACCATAGGCCATACTAAAGATGTGACCAGCGAGTTCATGTTTACCTTTGGTGATAACTCACGATTATTAAGATTAGGTGAATTTAATATGATTATATTTATTGATAAATGTTTATATCTTAGAATTTGGGGGTGGATTAGTATTTATACTTTTTCTAAATTGTATTAGATGAAACAAGTGTATTATTTAGATTGATTTTATTATAGTTGGTCAAAATTTGGAATAATAATTATAATCGGAAAAATAACTCGTGTGGTAGCTTATACATGGATACGTTTTAGCTGATGCTAAGATAATGAATAATTCATAGAAGACAATCCTGTTTAATTAAAAAAAAGTAGATGATAACAAATAGTCTAGACATAAACAAATAAAGTTTGACTTGTGAGGTATCAATATTTAACAACCACAAATTAAATAACCATACTAATATTTTATAAATAAGAACCTTATAAAAAGTAAGAGAGGCAGGATTTCTTACTTCAAAGTACCAAATAGAAAAGTGTACGCAACTAGCTTCTCCATAGAGTGAAAGTCATGGCACCCCCCTGCGAATTCGTTGATCTCCCGGTAATTGATTTCGCTCTTCTTCCATTGAAATCTGTAGGAGATGCCAATCATCATCATGACCTGCGCGAGCTTGAGAAACTTAGAGAGGCATGCCAGGAATTGGGCTTCTTCCGTGCTATCAATCATGGAGTCGACCCAACTCTCGTTCAAACAGTGGACTCCATCGCCCGAGACATGTTTAGGTTGCCCCGTGATATAAAAGAGAGAGCCAAATCCTCCATTTTCAATACTGGTTATGTCCCACCCAAAACGGGTCCTCAGGGTAAAGATTCACTGCCTGAGGGAATGGTCTTTCCCGACGACAACTCAGTAGATGATATCTCTTCCAAGCTTTGGCCCCAAGGAAACCACGAATTCCGGTTTGTTCTCTGCATCTTCATCTCCAAGTTGATGTAATATTGATATGCATAGTACTAGTTGTTATTCTTTCATTAAGTGATATAGCTATATTTGATGTACTGTTGCAGCCAGACGATGCAGGAATACAACTCACAGATGAGGGAGGTGTCACATGGAATCTTGAAAGTGATTCTTTGCAGTCTGGGTTTTGATGAAAGTGATTCATCACCCCTCTTTGACAAATCTCAAGGTTGGTTACGCATGAATTTCTATCACAGCAAAAACGGCGATCGTATTCATAATCAGCAGCAGTTTTACTCGAAAGCTCATACAGATATCGGCTGCCTTACAATTCTGTACCAAGACGATGTGGGTGGTCTTCAGATCCGAACAAAGGAAGGAGAGTGGATTAATACCAAGCCCTTGCCTGGATCGTTTGTTGTTAACATTGGCGACTGTTTACAGGTGAATCTTTCGGCAACTTTTTCCTTAATAATTAGATTTCTCCTGTAACTAAAATAAGTGATGGCGATGGTTGGCAGATGTGGAGTAATGGCAGATACCGCAGCGCAGAGCACCGTGTGGTGTATGGAGAATCGGAAAGGCTGTCCATGGCGTTTTTTCTGGATTTCACAGACAAAGCCGAGATTCGTGCTCCTGAAGAGCTGATCGATGAGAAGCATCCTCAAAAGTACAGAGCAGTTACGTTCGAAGATCTGAAGGCGTACTACATCCAAGCTGGCCCAACTTTGGGCGGACCTCCTGCTTACTTTCTATTATAAACAGAAGGGGAATGTTGACTTCACATTTCATGAATGCCGGCTATAATTAACAGAGAGTTGAACTGTTAATTATAATGAATAATCGTGTAATTCGTAGATGTTATCAGTTAGTTCTGATTTTTCATACTTAGCATATCACTGCAGTGTCAATGAAGTTAAGACAGTCGTGGAGTTACTAGGAAGATCGGTGATATTTATGTCGATAGGTGTTACAAGAATACTTATCTGTGTTATTCTCTATTTTTATCATCTATTAGTTTGGGATGGGTGTTAATCGTTCATGTCATGGTGGGTTGAAAATAATCTAGGTGTTAATCGTTCATGTCATGGTGAGTGG
Organism: Larix kaempferi; assembly: GCA_027924585.1. Lineage (NCBI taxonomy): Eukaryota > Viridiplantae > Streptophyta > Pinopsida > Pinales > Pinaceae > Larix > Larix kaempferi. The sequence goes on along the minus strand of BSBM01000093.1, from coordinate 27,533,228 downwards.
AAATAATCTAGGTGTTAATCGTTCATGTCATGGTGGGTGGAAAATAATCTAGTTGTGAGCGAAGGTGGTTATTTAGTAGTGACAAATTAGTTTATTTTTATTAATATATATTTGTTTTAATGATAATATAATAGATTTACAATCAATGTTTTATAAATTTTTAACTAATTCTACACATGGTGTTGTGGATTTTTTTAGTGGTACATATAATTGAATTTTGGATATTATTGATTCCTATTTTATCTGTTATTATATATGTTGGTGGTTGGGTATTTTTTGCATCTTACATATAATTGAATTTTGGATATCATTGATTTCTACTTCATCTATCATTACATATATTGGTGGTGTAGTGTTTGTGTTATTTGCAAGATAATTTTATTATTAACATGTATGATATTCATTTTCTTTTTAAATTATGCATCTAATTAATTTACACCTATTGATTGAATATTTTGTTATCATTTTTTATATATGGATTTTATAATGTGGGCATGATATCCAACTTTTATCTTTGGGCACAACATTCTATTTGTAAGTTGTACATACGGGTATTCTTTAGTAGCTAGTTTTCACCAAGTGGCATTTTTTTGAACATTCCATATACTAAATCTTACAAGTTTTAATAGTAAAGTATGTTTTCTATTGAATATTTGCCGACATATTTATGTATGAGTTTTACAAATTAAAAATCATCTCATAAAATATACTATATTTAGGCATAATATTTGAATCCTTAAAAAATACATTGTTGTGCATACAAAAGGATAGTATACACAATATATGTATGCTTCACAATATGCACAATATATAATATATATATGTTTTTTATCATAATATACTGCTTTGGTCTTGATGTATTGGTATGTAATATTGTAACTTTCTAGTCATTTTGGAATATGTATTCTAGATATCATTTTGAAGTAAATAGTAATGAATGGCTTTTACTTTTATGTTCTGGTATCAATAGATCCTATCTCTTATTCAATTTATTGATGCTTGGAACATGTGGTAATAATTAGTGATGGAAGTACACCAATGGTTAGTCAAGTAATGTATTCCTTATATTAGGGAGGAGTTGAAAGTAACTTATGGATAATTAGTATAGATGATTAACTTTAATGTTAGGAAATTACTAAATAAGAAATTATTTGAATTTGATGGAGGAGTACCATATTAATATGAGTAGACATGTAGATAAATGAATTGTGTTTTTTAATGGTTTTTTTAGATGCAGATATATGAATCAACACACATTTATGATTATATGCCCATTTCTTCAACTTTGAACTTATCGCCTAGAATGTAGATTATGAAAGTGTGAACTTAAAAGTGTCAAAATAAGTGTGAACTTTGATTTTAAAAATGTGAATTAAAATTCCAAAATGTGTATTTCAATTATGAAATTGTGAATTTTGAGCTTGAGAGTGTGAACTTTAATTCTGAAAGTATTGAATTCGAGCTATAATGTAGAACATTTTATATATGTATATGTTAGTACGTGGATTTTTCAACATGGAAAATGCCCTAGGGAGATATCATGTGTGGCACCTGGAATTTTGTTTTCCAGCTCTTGGGAGCTAAACAACTCGAAGAGCAGCAGCGGAAGTTAAAAGAACCAACGGCTAAAGGACCACGAGCCTAAAGATAGGCACTATGGTATAAAGGGAATCCAGCCGTTATATCTTGAGAAATATCGACATCCCATAGATCAAGCGTGCCCATAAAATGCAAGGAGGATAAATGGAAAATGCGTGTGTGCAAGTTCATCTGAGCTCGATCTATATCAACGGCTCAGATAAAATGTGCGTCGATAAGATGTGCCCACCAAAAACTGGCCTCGGGTGCATGTTGTCCACAAAACTGCCAATGAAACGGGCCCCTCAGTGACTGGTCACGCCTCCTTGAAGGAAGTATTCTTAAACTGCCAAACATTGGCATGTTACCACTATGAGAAACCAGGAGTGGTATCCGCCTGATATTGTCAAGAGCGATTTACAGCTCAGCATTTTCGACAGGTCACCATGTATCCCTGTCTGCCATCTGTCATATGGGTTCCATCATTTTCGTTCACCAGCTCACCTCGCCTTCTCGCCTGCCACTTGTCATGGGTAACACCATTATATTACCCCTTATCTATTTTCCACCTGTATCATGGCCCCATTACCGTTGATTTGTCCTCCACCTTAGATTCTGACATGTAAAGTGCACATTTACCCAAAAGATAAAACATTTTTTTGACCTGGTTTCAAATATTATTATCTTTTTTCCTCAAGGAAGCGTGCTCCCAACAACTAGCATGCCAGGTCAATCCTGCACGAATCAAACCCATCTGAGTAAGCATCTACCAGTCTAGCTCAACCTCCAGGTGTCATCCGGGTATCATTCTATCGTGCTGTTATCCACTTCTTTTGCTGAAATCCTTGCTTCTCCCATTGATTCAGTGAAGCCCTATTTTCATAAATTTTCCCTAATTTAACAAAATTTACCACCATTTTAACCATAATCCATAGAACCAATGAGCTAGAATGGCACCTAAATCCAAAGTGACCCTTCTAAATCCCCGTTTCTCAGGGAAAGAGCACGTCTATGATCACTAGGCTGACGTTTTTGACACCATTATCACTGGTACAGACCTAAATGAGACCATTAGGGAATCAAAGACCCTATCCTTCGCTTTCCAAGAAAAAATCAACCTATGGGATTCAAACTTCACCCGGATGACTTGTCGTAGGTCTGTAGTGTTCCTTGAGTTCGTCACCTGGTGTTCCAAGCACTACTCCCTCACCAAGAGAGCTATTTTGTCTTCGGACATGATCAAGAACTCGTGCTTCGTCAACCCTGATGCCCTCAGAAATATGTTATGTCATCTATAGTCCTTATCCCCTTGTCCATTAAATGAAAAATCCCTGGCAAGTGCTTTTAATGTCCTCAGTACTTACGATCACCATCAATTTATGTCCAAGCATTTAGAGCCTGGAAAGGCCATACCAACCATTCCTCCTCCCTATGCTACTAATGTGTTCTCTGAAGCTTCTAGGAAATCCATCTCTATTATTTGTACAATTATAGGTCTTTAAGATGATGAATCTATAGATGAAGTAACCCTAGGAGTTCTGCTCAAATTAACCACTAAACCTGGTAGAAATCCTCCTCTCTTTGACCTTTGCAATTACCTAGCGGAGAATAATCATGAGCAATTAGAATAATTTCCTGCAATTGAATACTTCAGGTTCCCTTATTACTTGTTCTTCTTGTTCTTTTATTAAAATTATGAAAACTTCAAGTACTTGGGATTAAGAACCACAGATGAACAAGGAGCACAACTCCCTATGTATGAATGGACCGACTTGGTTCTAAGAAGAGAAGACAAGTCCACGTTTTCAGAGTTTACAAATAGAGTAATGAGTGTTGCATATAGTTTAATCCATGGTAGGTCCCCTCCCAGAATCCTACCGGAAGAAGCATCTCCAATTTACCACAATGATCCAAGTTGGGGACTGGTTTCTATATGAAGAACACATAGTCATTAGGATTTATGGATTGAGGAATAACCCTACAAGTTACCTACCTTTCTTACTCCCAAAATATTTTCTATGGAGTTTGTAAGACAAAAGATGAATTCAGATGAGTTATATTTCATGCATTTCAGACAACATAGGTCTTTCTTATTACCCCAAGAGGTAGGACCTCTTATCATAAGAGGATTAAATGCTCCCCAGTATGTGGAATAATATCTGAGCTAGCTCAACCTCAAGAAAGCTAAGAGAGCTTCCTATGATCCACATCAAGTGATATCCAAGCATAGGTTAGAAAAAAAGAATTCAACCTATGTATGCCCACCAAGACCTCTCTAGGAGAGAATGGAAAATAAAGAAACTTGGGAGGAATTTCAAGAAACCGTAAATAATTTTGAATAAGAGAAGAGGCAACAACAATTTATTGGGCAAAAGAGGGTAGCTCCGGAAGCCCGAGAAATGGATATTGATTAAGACCAGCAAGTCCCAGATCCCAAAAAGGCCAAAATATCAATTGAAGATGATGAACAATAATTAGTGGATGTAGGGTTAAAATTATTTGAAATCCCCAGGGAAATCATTGAGCTGACAAAAAAACCATATTTTCCAAGGAAGTCTCCAGTTCAATATGTTAGTTACCCTTCCATTGAGTTCACAATTCCTAAAAATATACAGGGTTCTTCATCAGCAGAACCAGTCCCTGTAAGGACAAACCTTCAGATTGGATACAGGAATATAAGAGAGAGAGGAATAAAAATAGTGAAATAACTCATATAGGACATCCCAACCATGGGAAGAAGATTGATATCAGTGGTTGACCACCAATAAGACAGACTAAGGTTTTTTGTCCTGGAACCTAAAGTGGCTAATCCAGTCAAAATAAGCGACTGAAAAGCAGAAGAACACATTCTGAACATTAAAGAGTTCAGTAAGCTGGATAAAATGGATTTTTACAGTCAAACTAATGATATGATGTGTACAGAAATTGTTAAATCAGAGAAAGAAGAAAGAAAGTTCAGGATGGCCCTCGAAAATTTTGAGAAATTATATAACATGGAAAAATGGACCATAAGGGCCAAACAAATCATCATCAATTCATTAGAATCAAAATTGGTGGCATTAGCAGTCGATCCTTCTGATGGATCTCAGATTAAATCACTCATAGAAAAAAAGGACAGTGATATAGCTCAACTGAAGAAGAATTTAAAGATGCCTACCACAGACCCAGTGCAAATTGAAGAAATCAAGCAAGTACAGGAGGAAAAGGAAAAAAATTATGCCATCATGATAGAATTCCAACTGTTATCTGGAAGAGAGAAGAAGAAAGATTGAGGATGTACATTGGAAAATTGCAAATTTGAAGCTGGAAGAAACTAAAGTTCCCACTAAGGAGAATACCACAATTGAAACTCCTGCAATTCAAGTAGAGGGTCAGACCTCATTATCAATTCTTGCAGTCCCAATGGAGATTCATTCTACTATTGGCATAACAAAAGCATCAGGTGCAACAAAAGCAACATAAAGTCAGTTAGAAACATTAGATATAATAGAGGCTACAGGTAAACCACAAACTGCTTGCTCATACACCATTGATATGGATGTAATGGAGGAAGAACATGCAAATTTGAGGTCAAGTCTTCAACCTATTGAGGAAGACAATGACCTAAAGGGTAAGCTTGAAGAAACCCAAAGGGAGTTGGAAACAAAGGATAATAGAATCCTTGAATTGGAAACTGAAGTTAGCAAAAAGGAAGATGACATTACAGAGATAGAAAGAGAGGTAGGAGATCTAAAGAGTCAGATAACTTCCTTACAGATAAATATTCAAGGAGAAAAATTGCTAAGAAGAATAACACAGGAGGTTTGGGAAACGATTGATGATTGGTTCATGCAAAAGTGGTACTACTTTGAAGTTATACAAGATGAGTTAGATATGGCTATTAAGGTCAATGCAAAGATAAAGTCAATTGAAAATCAATTATGGAATATGCCAAAGCATGCCCCTGAGGTGATTGACTATTTGAACAGTAGAACAAAAAAGAAACTATCCGAGAAAGGCATTGACAATAGAACTCAGATTATCAAAATTTCCAGTTCAATGATCATGAAGAAGACCTATGTTTATAGAATGAAAGATAATGTCAAACAACTGACTGATGAAATAAGTTCTTTTAAAGCCTTATTCAAAGATGTGATGAGCTTAGGAGTGACCTCTCCATGGGATGGAAATGGAGGTGATTAACCCAAAGATACCTACAAAGGGAATCTCGATCAGAAGAAGGAAACAATGGAAGGATAAATAGAAAGGAAGCAAATAGTATAAATAATACAAAGTTGTTTTGAAATATGGATGGTATTGAAAAATACTACCAAGAAATTGGGACCAATTTCATATGAGAAGTATACTAATGTTGAGATCTCATTAGATTCCTTGAAATCCCACAAACATCCTTTGGGGAAATAATGGAAAATGGTAATTCAGTATCATAAGCATGTGCTGCCACCCAGAACATCAGTTGCACAGCCTTCAGGTCAGTCATCAGAGCAATCTATAGCTTCATAGTCTGGTCAGCAAACAACTCAACCATCAGCTCAAATGCCAATTCCATTTGCAAATCAACCACCACCCATCTCATTCATGCCACCTGCAGGTCCAGTTAATATCCATATGACGCACCAAATGATCCAGGATGGAATTCCTTCAGGTGGGGCCAATAGGACAACCTTCTTTCCAGCAAAATGTTTACATGAGGGGCAAGAAGAAAGATGCCAATAAAAAGAACTAAAGATGCTAATTTTTAGCAGTTTATGTTGTAAAGTAGAAATGTAAAAAGATTTTTCTAAAAAGTAAATCAAGTCCTATTTTAATTTTTTGTTAGAGTGTAAGGAACATAATTTGGTTACTTACAAACTCTATATAAAGTGAATTGTAATCATTCTTAAAGGTTTTCATTTTTAGTAAAGAGTTTCTCTGTCTAAATTTTGTAGAGTCGAGGGACAGTTTCATCCATGTAATTCTTATTTTGTAAGAGATTAAAGACAAAACCATGTTTCAGAGAGATGTTTTTCCTCTCTTCAGTGATGACCAATGTTATTCCACCTTGTTTTCTGTGTAAAGATCCATGAGATTAATAGAAATCGGATGTAGTGTTCTGTTCCATTATGATACCATTGATGTTCATGATGTTTAGAGATAAAATATCTATCTTAGATTCATAAATGTATGGCTATGTTATGTCTTTTAAATATTTTATGTCTGATTCAAAATTTGTGAGGACTTTCCTACTTGTATTGTGCATGTAAAATATGACTGCATTACTTTCATTCCTTTTGTTTTTGCTTTACAAATTTGTTAGAATTGTTGAAATTCTTCATCCTGAAGCTTCAGTACGTTCGAAAGTCACCTAGATTCAAGAAATTTGTCATTCATGAGTCACTTATTTAATACATCTAGACTCGCATCTGTTAAATTTACCTTCACTCATTCATATATTCTGAAGTACGTTGTGAATATCCTCTGCAAATTAGCTTTACATCTGTAAATGTTGTGCATGACCTAATCCAGTTAAGAAATTTCAAAATAACTCTCCAAAACACTTTGTATAAATATATAGATCTAGTATCTTTCAATAAATGAGCTTTTATCATGCCCGAGCGTATATCATTTGAACCTAATTTACCCCTGGGAACTAACATGAAAAATGGTGACCATACTGGAAAACGCAAGTGAACGTAATATTTCCCTTTCTACAATTTGAAGATAGTTTGAGCTCTACGTGATGAATCATATCAGATACCTTGGTTGAATTTCACTTGGCAACTCCATTGGATCAAGATGGATCCTGGAAGGAGACACACAAGGTAAAATCCTCAGTCGAAAGAATTCTGGAGCCTTCCAGACTCTCAAACTCATTGGAGGAACATTCGTACATCTCAAGGGAAAGGTATTCCTCTGTTTAATTCAAATATGATATCCCCTACAGTATATAATCAAGAAAGGTCTAAAGATTTTAATAATTTTGAAAATATGCAAAATATCCCTCAAACACCTTTGAATCCTAACCTAGATCCCCAATTCACCTCTCCTTCATCATCTGCTAATACATATGGACATAATCCATCATATGCACGACCTCAAAGAACCTCACTCACACCCCAAGCTCATACATTTAAATATGGATGGAAGAGGACAAGGAGGTCCGCCCCTTGCATTAAACCCATGGTTAGCTAATAGATTTGGTGCTTTTAATCTGCCAAACAATCTTCATGACATGCCTAAGAAATATCTGAAGATTTTACCAAAATATGATGGAGAAAAGTATATTACTGTTGAAGATCACATCTCTAATTTTCAATACTTTACAGATGATCTTTGCATCAAAGAAGATGATGTTTACATGAGATGTTTTGTACAATCTTTGGGAGGAGAAGTCATGAAATGGTTTAGAGACATACTTGTAGATTCTTTAAATTCTTGGCCTGCCCTGGAGCAAGCATTCATGAGACAATGGGGAGAAACGAGGGATCATCGATACTACCTAACTGAATTTGTAGCTTTAAAGAAAATAATGGAGAAAATGTCAATGAATTTAATAAAAGGTTTAACAAGATCTACAACAAGATCCCTCAAGATATTAAACCTTCACAAGTTGCTTCTAAATTCACATATGTAGGAGCACATGAATCTGACTTTGCTATGATTTTAAGAGAAAGGAGATCTACTACTTTGTTAAATATGTAGGATGATTCTCTATATGTGGAAGGAAACATGACATCCTCGAGTAAACTGAAACACATACAAGATGTTAACAAAATGAAGCCTAGAGATGAGGCTAGTACATCAGATATAAATAAAGAAAGTCAAGATGAAAAGATCGAGGAGATGTAAAAAATGTTGAAAGGTCTGTCAAAAAAACTTACCAGGATTGAGGTGGACGGAAATAATAAATATAGAAATCCTCAAGGCATGGGATAGAGAAACCCTAATCAGTATAGGAGGCATTTGAATCCTCAAATTCTAAACAGATATAGGATAAATGAAGATCCTCCCATACAACCACCAGTAAGGACAAATGATGCTGAACATGTGGTGGAAATACCTCCCGATGAGGAATATGTTGAACCTCCTGAAGATATTCTTTGGTTAAATGATGATGATGATATGATACATCTTACTTAGTAATAATATGAAAGGTCACTACAGGATGATGTGTATCAAAATGAACTTGAAGCAAAAAAGAGGCATTTTCTAAGGCCAAGGAATTTGTTAGAAAATCATCCTAAAGCACCTGCTCCGGATAAATTGATAAAAAATCCAAAAGATACCAAATATGATGATAATTCATCCCTTGTTAAAAATCCTTCTTCTAGTAAAGTAAATCCTGATACCTCATCCTCTCCTAAAATTCAGATTATCCCTCCTCATGTCCATAAGAAAGTGGTTGCACTTCCCATTGAAGCAAAAGAGATAGATAAATATTCTCATCCTTTTGATCCGTATTTATGTGAGAACAAAATGAAAGAGCATATATATATTCACATACACATATATATGGCAAGAAACACAACGATACAGTAAACACATATTCTATTAAATAGCGGGAATAGAACATATTGTAAAATAAAACATCTAGAATGGTAGTAGCTATCTCTGAGAAGACATGTGGCCACTATGCTCATTCAAGCCAAGCTAAATACAAAAACCTAACCCTAGAAGATGAATCGTCATAAATTTTGCGGCCTCAAGGTTTTTAGTTGAACACTCAACTTCTCGGGGTCATAACTTTTGCATATGATCTCCGTTTGGGGCACTCGATAGCCCGTTGGAAGGTCTATCCGAGTTTTACAAATTTCGTCTAGGGGAAATGAATGCCATTGGTGTAATTGCCCCCCCCCCCCCCCCGAATCGCCAAAAAACGTTGTTTAGGGCCTCAAAACGGCCCCGGAAGTTTAGGACCCAAAAAATCGTAGAAAAATTACTAGAAAATTGCCAAAATGGGAAACTGTTTTGAGCTAGTGGAATAGGTTGGTGGCCACCGATATCCATCTATATCACCTTTTTATTTTCAACATGAGATTTCTAAAATCAATATGTCCATTCCACTATCTGAACTAGCTCAACACCCTGTTTATGCCAAACAAATTGAGAAAGTCCTCAAGTTGAATGATGTGAGTCCTCAATCATTCAGTTTAAATATTGTTGATGAAACCCCTACAATTGAGGTTGGACCTGAAGTTGAAGATGAAAACAATGAATATACACCTCCTTTTTATCTAACATTAATTCTGCATGGAAAATTGTTCCATAATTGGATGTTGGATTCAGTTGCCTCGAACAATATAATGCCCAAAGTAATCATGGAAGAGTTAGGATTGGAAATTACTAAACCTTACCATGACTTGTACATTTTTGATTCAAAACCAGTAAAGTGTGTAGGCATGATAAAGGACATGGTATTAACATTGGCACAATTACCATCCAAAAGTATTTTGCTTGATGTACCTCCAAGGTACGATATGTTATTGTCAAGAACTTGTGCAAAAAGGATGGGAGGAACCATACAGATGGACATGAAATATGCTATTGTTCCATTGTTTGCAGGATAGACCGGAATATTGTATAGATAAGTTAGTTATGCCTACATACTCAGTGAGGGAAAAAACCCTATAAAGTATCCTATATACACCAAAGAAGAAGATATGGGTTGTTGTATGTTGACTGCAGGAGATGATTATAAAGAAGAAACTCTGAAATTAATGGATGCAAAGAATGAAAATATTAAACATGATCATATATGGGATATGTAATTTGATGGATCCTCTACCAAAGATGGAGCTGGAGATAGGGTAATCCTTATCTCTCCAACCAAAGAAGAGATTAGACTGTTTTTCAAAATAAATTTTGAGATCACAAACAACGTGGCTGAATATGAAGCATTGGTACTGGGTCTAGAAACAACTAGAAATATGGGGATAAAACTTATTTCTGTCTTTGGAGATCTAGAACTAATAGTGCAGCAGATAAAAGGAAAATATCAGACTAAGCATCCCAAAATTAGAGCTTACATGAATCAAGTATGGGATTTAATTGATATTTCTTTGAATCTTTTAATATCACAACCATTCCTAGAGAAGAAAATCAGAGAGCTGATTCATTGGCCATAGTAGCAAGTTCTTTCAAACCTCCCACATAAATTAAGTTGAGGCATGAAGTTGAGACGATCTATAGGCTAGCTATCCCTGACAACACTAACATTGGAAAGTTTTTGAAGATGATCAACAGATCAAAATATTTTTGGAAGTAATTGATGAGTTTTCCAGTACTTGCATTGATCAATACCTATAGATAGAGGAAGTTGCATATAGTCAAGAAAAAGAAGAAACTGATGATAGGATGAATTAGGAAATAGAAAATTAGATTCCAATATGTCAGAGAAGGGATCATACCTGTGGAAGTGGTATGTACCATAAGGGGAGTGCGACCGTAACCTGCATCTATACACAAAACAAGGATACCTGAGCATAAATGTGCATCTGGAATATAAAAATTGTATACAAATACATAAAAACACGACTTGTGTGATGGCACACAAATCGAGGTGGACCTACAAAATGGCCCACAACTGACTTCTTGGGGAAAACAAACGGATTCCATACTTGGGGAAGAGCGTGGAATGTTGATTCTGGTGGTGAAAACGACATGTCAACTGGATGTCGTATGACTTTGGGACACGCGAAAGAAGATCGGGGCATTTGCCTATAAAAGGGGGAGGGGACCACTTGACACATGCCATTTTCACTTCTTGAGTTGTGGAGAGTATGTCAAGGTCCTCGGAGATATTCAGCAATATATTCCGATCAGAGCGACCGTTTACGATTTCATGACTTGCAGCTAGAAGATGGTCAAATTGTTCACTGATTGATGGTCACTGTTTTGAGATTTGGTCTCCCGAGGGCCTAGACTAAGCTACTGAGGGTTTGAGGAGGGTAGGGCACACCTTTAGAGGGAGAAGGATCACCATAGGGTGCCCTTAATTGGATTACAGGAGCGCCCTAAGGATCTATAAAATGCCTCCCAGGAGCACTCTAGGGAGCTCTTATCTGCCTCCCATGAGCGCTCCAGGGTGCCCTCTTTCCCCAAACAAGAGCTCTCTAGGCCTAGAGTGGCGATCTACCATACGATGCATAGCCGTGTAAACTGAGTATGCATGAGATGCGGCCCAAGGGGACTTGCCGCTAGATGAGGAGACAGATGACGAGGACTATGACTAGTCACTTAACAACTTATGGAGCTTCCCCCTAGTGCGATGAACATAGGGATTTTTGTATCAACCTACTATATATGATATTTTTATGAGGAATTTGTTGGGGATTCTCTTGTATGGACATGCCTAATAATATGATTATGTAGACATTATGATATTTTGATATGTATATGCACGTGGATGCACTTTTTATGTATTTTTCTATGTTTAATGAGTCTCTTATGTGATGATGATGCCTATATGATATGCATGTATATGTGAATGCAAAAAATGATATGATGATGCATGCTCATGATTTACTTCCTATATGCGGTGATTGATGTGCCATTCTAGAATGTCATTAGCCATCTGGTCTGCGACACATTCTAATCTCATGGGAAATGTGTGAATGTAATGAATTCAAAATGCCTAACGAGTTGTTTAGTGCACAAGATATTTCTAAAGAGGCAAGGATCGTGTACCTAGTACCAGTTGTTTAGCTGGGAGATGAGGAGTTGGGAGTCTAGAAACAAATGAAGGTAACTAACGCCCAATTGGAGGGAGGCAGTTAAGAGACCGGTCATGGCATCGTACTCAGCCTGATTATTGGTGGCGGCACCGATACATACACTGTTGAGGAGGACTAACTCGTGTGAGGGGGAATATAAAACCCAAGTTGCCGATGCTAGGTTAGGATATCATCTACTTGTGCCATCAACAAAATTGACATAGATCGAGGGAGTGGAATGCACCTGGTATCAATCAAGGAAGCAAATCGTGAGGCTCGAAAGCAAAAAAGTAAAAACAAAAAGAAATAAAACTGTACAACTTGAATCGATGGGTTCGGTGGGGTTAGGGGTAGAATCGCTTGAGTTACAACCTGTTGCGAGGGTTGGTCAAGAGGCATCCTTTGGAGTCAGCGAGGAGGTATTCCCCCTTGCCGAGGCAAGTTTTGATGACGTATGGACCTTACCAAATGGATTCAAACTTTCCTTTGTTGTGCTTATCATGGGTTTGGTCATAAAAAAGCACGAGGTTTCCCTCTTTGAAGGTGCGGGGATGGACATGGGTATCGTAATGGGATTTGGATCGATGTTTGGTGGCCTCGATCATCTGTAAGGCTGTCCGACGATCTTCATCCTATTGCTCCAACAAGATTAAGTTTTTCTCTAGTAGTGAGGTATCCGAGAGGAATTAGACAACAATGCACAAGGTTGGGATATGACATTCGATGGGGGGAACAGACTCCATGCCGTGGACCAAGTGGAATGGGGTAAAACCTATCACAGTCTTGGTGGAGGTGCGGTAGTCCCAAAGCAATGTGAAGAGAATGTGGTTCCACTTAGACTTGTGTTTATCCACCCTACACTAAAGCATGGTCTTCAGGATCTTATTGACAACCTCAACTTGTCCATTACCTTGGGGGTAGTAGGAGGAGGCATACTGGTGTTCAAATTTTAAAAAGGTGGACAACTCTCTCGAGAAAACGTCTTCAAAATTTCTTCCATGGTCTGACATGAGTTTCTTGGGGACCCTGAAATGGGTAATGACGTGATTAAAGAAGAAACGTTCCATAGTCTCAGCTTTGCAGTTAAACGTAGGAAAGGCCTCAACCCATTTGGTAAAATAGTCGACGACCACATTGATGTACTTATGACCACTAGTCGAGGTCAGGTAACACTCCATGAAGTCAATGGCCCATTTGCAGAAAGGACCAATAGTGACAATAGGATGGAGTGGTGTGGGAGGTGTCCTTTGTTTGGGGGCATAGAGTTTCCAGTTGTGATAGTGTTTGACTGCAATGATGCAATCAGTAAAAAGGGTCGGCCATAAATAGTCGGCGTGGATTACCTTCTGAGCCATGGACATTCCCGAAAAATGGCCTGCGCAGGCTCCGCTATGAAAATCATTTAAAACTTACTCAGCCTTGTTATGTGTAAGGCATCGACGAAAAATGGTGTTGACACCCCATCGATAAAGGACATCGTCGATAAGGAGGTATCGTGAAGCTTGATGGCGGATACGATGTTGATCATCACGACTGAGTTGCGATCGAAAATTCTTCATATGTAGGTACACAAGAATGTCTCTGTACCATGGGTCCTCTGACGAAATAGTGAACAAATGTTCATCTGGGAATTTGATCACGACCGGGGGTGATGCCAACGAGGAGGGTAGATTGATCATGAGTTGTGCCAAGTAGAGGGCCTTGGTACTTTTGGGTGTGATGAATTCAAGATCGTACTCTTGAAGGATTACGATCCATTTGAACACTCCACCTTGAATGAGGAGGCGAAACAAGAGGTAGAACATAGGGTTGGAATATTCCACTATCGTGGTCCTGCTCGTAAGGATGTAATGGCATAATTTTTAAACCGAGAAGACGACGATGAGGGCCATTTTCTCTTCATGGGGGTAGCGCAATGGTGGGCCAAAAAATGTCTGAGTTACATAGTGTATAGCGTTTTCTTGATGGAAAATATCCTCCTGAACTAAGACTCCTGAAATGGCGTGCTCGGATCTTGAGACATAGAGGATTAAATATTTCAAGAAATTTGGAGGTGAGATCAAGGGAGTGGAAGTCAGAGCTTGTTTTAAGGTGTCAAAAGCGGCTTGTTCTTGATCATACCAAACAAAAGGGACATTGGACCGAAGCAATCGCAAGAAACCATGAAATTTTGTAGCATAGTCCGGGACGAATCACAGAAGAAAATTAGCCTTGCCTTGGACAATTTGCAATTGGAGTATGGCGCGAGGGGATGGAAGGTCAAGAATGGCTTGTACCTTTAATGGATCAACAGTGATCCCTTTCTGGGAAATGATAAATCCCAATAATCGACCGGCCAGAACGCAAAATACTCACTTAAGAGGGTTCAAGCGGATATTGTATTTGCGACATCAGAGGAAGACTTGCCATAGGTCTTCCAAGTGGTCTGAACATTGTTTGGATCTAGTAGTAAGATCGTCCAAATAGACAAGGATAATATGTTCCAAGTCATGAAAGAAAAAGTTCATGGCCCACTAGAACATGGCTCTTGCATTTTTAAAACCTAAGGGCATGACGCATTAAGCGAAGGTGCCCCATGGGGTGGTGAATGTCGTCTTGTATTGGTCCTCCTTGCGGATTTGAATCTGGTTATAACCAGAGAAACCATTCATAAATGATAGGACCTCATGGCCTGCACATGCATCAATGACCTGATCAATGAAGGGGGTAGGGAAGTTATCTTTGGGACATGCTAGATTCAGGTCTCAAAAATTAGTGCAGATGTGAATGGTGCCTTGTTTTTTATAGACCGACATAGGATTGGACACACATGTGGTATAAGCAATGGTGTAAATAAAACCGGTTTGGCGCAGCTTTTCGATTTCGGCCTTTACTGCTAGAATTTTGGATGGATGTATTGGCTGTCGATTTTGGCAGATAGGTGTAACGTCAGGCCAAGTGTCGATGTAATGCTCAATATTAGATGGGTAGAGGCCTGGCATCTCAGTATATGACCAGGCGAAGACGTCGCGAAACTCTTGAAAGAGTTTCTTGTAGGGGTCTACTTCGTTGGATGTACAAGATGCGCCTAACGTGAAATTATCGACCACACTGGGTTTGATGGATATATTGAATTGGATGGTGGGTGAAATATTGGCCATGTTACCTTCCTCGAAACCGTCTGGGGAAGGAATTGGGTTTTTAAATGAATCCACATTGTCGTGAATAAAATATTTCGTTTCGACCGCAAATTGGTCGGCCGAAACGGTGGTAGGCTCCTCAGGAATGGTGTAGGATCAATGGTGCATGTCGTCCCATGGGAAGTCTGGTTCAGTTAGTTCCTCGAGAATTTCTTTGTCATTCCGAAAGCACCGAGTGGAGAGGTTGGAGGGTTCACTAGTTGAAACCATGTAAATGGTGTTTATCTCTATCGATGAGGATTCTGGGGGGTGGATATCCTCAATAACAATTATCGAAGACTTTAAGGATGGTTATCACAACCCATGGAGCACCAATCGGTACTCTGGTAATTCAGGGAAGTGATGGGAATAATGGCCATAGATTCCACAAACTGTACAGGATTGATTGGTGCACAATGATTTGTTGCGTGCCTGCGGGGGGGTTCAAGAGTTGCACAACTGGAATGTTCTCGTTATTGTCCAATGAATCCATATGGGTGTGAAGGTTGGGCAGGTGCAGATAGTTATGGATATCATTACCCAAGGTATTGCATAAAGCACATTTCATAGGTGTGCGTGATTGAAGAAGGGGATTCATAGCTTTGTTCGCAATTGTCGGGGTGTTAGTTTACGTGGATTTTCCCCCAACTCTTTTGTAAGACCGGGGATTGTGGTTTTGGGAAGTTGTTTTCGACACACCAGGAGGTGCGTGATTGGAGGTGTTGATTGGTTGAACCGATTGAAGAATGACCCGGGGGGATGGTGCAGGTAGGTACCAGACAAGGAGTCCTTGTGTCAATACCAGAAGGTTCAACGTTTCCATGACCGAAACGCTTCTGAATCCTGATGGGGGAAACAAGAAAGGGATCGTATGGATTGGGGTATCTCCCATGTGACTAGGTACTGACAACGGTTGAGGTTGAGGTGGTTGTTGGGGTTGTGGCGAAGGTACCGGTTGAGCTACATGATGTGTTGTAGGAGCTGGTTGGCTTGATGAAATAGTGCACAAATCCGATATCTTGACGGCTAGCGGGGATGAGGGTAAGGAAACAAAGGAGAAAATCATCGGGGCCTCAAATTAGAGACCTATCTCTACGGTGGAAATGAAAGAAGTAGGCACCCCAAGTATAGGTTTGTCGACCATGGGGATGTGATTTTATGGTGTAGAGGGAGATTTCATGTCATAGTAAGTGAGTTGGTCAAGTTTGATGACCCGACCCTCATGGGGGGACATCATAATCCAGAACATGGATGAGCCGACGACCTTAATCGCGTACATGTAGCTGCATCCTAAAAGAAGGTTGTAGTCAAGCTGAGCATTTATGACTTCTATGTCGATCAAGATGGTTTTTCCAGCTAGTTGGAAGGGGACATTGGAAAGTAGACCTTGCGGTTGGGATGTGCAACCATCGTAATCTCGAAGGGCCGTCATTGATGCTTGCAAAGGAGGGGATCCTAGTTTCTACCATACAAACATGGACATGACGCATGTAGAGGCTCCCTCATTAACTATGCATCGGTGTATAACTAGGTTTCAAATCGTCACTGAGATCTAAAATGCAATAGAAAAAGGCATGCAGGGTTCTGACTGATATAAGTCGAATTCCATCAGTCGTGAGTCTGAAGGGTCAATAGTACCTAACGTGGATAAAAATGTTTTTCGTTGTCCTGGGCATTTTTTTAGAACTTCCAAGGCTGACATGGCGGTAGGGGACTGGGCCAAGTCATCCACAATGTTATAATTAGGGGCTACATGAGTGTTGCGGTTATTAGTAATGCAATGCAAAGGGAATTCAGGGGCTTTGGGAGCTCCTTCGTTCAGTGGTGGTGGTAGGCGTAATGACTGGTCAATGAGGGTTGACGTAGTTTCCTTATCTGCAGGTATGGGTTCTGTAGCCGAACCAAATTGGTTACGACGAGTTTGGATATTGACATCAGTCAATGACATCATTAGGAGGTGGTGGAATCCTGACTCAGAGACTTGACTTGTGGATGTGCCATAGGTGGTAGGCACCGATTGTGTGGTGAGGACCCCTTGCATGGGTATGGGGTTTTTCAATGTCATAGGTTGTGCCTGTGACGACCCCTTGCGTGGGTAAGGGGTTTTGCAACACCATAGGAGGTTGTGTACTTTGGGGTGGTTGAGGTTGTGCCTGAGGGGCGGCGGTAGTGTTGCGATGGTTAGCCCTGTCCCAAAGCTAGCGGGTTACCGCTAAGTGGGGGAAATGGTGGGTGTATTTTCCATAAACATTATAGAAGGAAAAAGGATTATTGGTTCACAACTGTGGTTTCTTACCCTGTTAGGGAATTTGATTAGGGTCTTTATTCACGGAATTGGGGCCATTATTACCCAGGGGGTTAGGGGGAGGTCTGCCCCTCCCTTGGCATTGAATCTTTCCACGATTCCATCCTCATATTCTATCTTGTTGGCCTTGCTGGTTGTTGGGGGAGGGTTGGTTTGGTTGTTGGTTCTGCTAAGCATAAACCTGTTGCTGAGGCGCAGGGGGAGCCTAACGTTGAATGGGTGTGGGGGTTTCCTGTGGTGGATAATAAGTAGGGGGAGCGGGAGCAGGTGGTGGATGGTAGTAAGTTGGTGGGGCCGCAGGATGGGTGTATGCTTGTTGGTTATCACCGTAGCTAGGTTTCGTGTATGTGGGCCCATGTGTTTGAGTATTATGTCCTGATGCCACATATGAAGGTGTTTCTCCAGAATGAGTTGTTGTACGTGAAAAGTCAAGACCGCAGCTCATAGTAGGTTGCGCGGGTGATGGAGGCATATGCATAGGGGGTCAATCAGCGGATGCAATTAGGTCGATGATTCCACCTGCAGCATGGGATTCCCCTCCTGTATCCTTCATAGAAGTATCACCGCACAGGGCATCGGGTAATATGGTGTATAGGTAGCCCGATTGGGCGTAGATGAGGTCGAACTGCTGGGCTTTAAGGATAACCTCTTCTTCGATATGAGTTCTTTTAGATGCCACATCCTTAGTGATGGCTAGTGTGAGGGACTTCAAGAACCAATCTAAAAATATGCGGTCGTCTAATTTAATCTTACACAAACTGCGGCATTTACGCCATTCATGGATGTGGTCCATGATATGGGTAGTCTTATTTTGTTTGCAAGATAGGAGGATCTCAACACAAGCGTCGTAAAAAATTGGTATCTGGAAGAACTGTAGGAAATTCGAAGTGAGGGATGTAAAGGTGGAATGAGTCCCATGGGGATGGTCAATGTACCACTTGATTGTAGCGCCAGTGAAGGTTCATTGTAATATGCGTAGTTGGATAAAGTCGTCCACTATGTAGCTAGAGGAAAACCATAAGTGGAAGGACAAGATATGGTTTTGGGGGTCTTCCCCACCCGTCCCCTCGAACTTTGGTATGTTGGAAGGGATCTTGGTGGGAATGGGGGGCCACGTAGGATCATGTCGGATGGGATCATTGGTAAATCTAGCCAGGTCAGGGAGGTTGAGACTGGCCATGAATGGAAAACTTGTAGTAGGATGTGACATGGATGGGCCGATCTACGTGCAAGCCATGGCAACAAGTGTGGGGCCACCTCCACCGGATGGGAGTATATGGGGGTTAGTCACAATGGGAATCAAGGAGCTACCTATGTGGGGGGGATGAAATTCAAAGGAAGAGGTAGTGCCCCTAAAGGTAGTACCAGTGAACAAAGGGGATGCGGTTGTCGGTACGGGACCTCTACCTATGGGTATGGATGTCATGGCTAGGTGCATAGTGGTGCCAACGGTAGGTCCTGTGGCAGCAAGGATAGAGGGTCCCGTGGGTCCCATGGCTGGGGTAGATGCTATATTTGCGGAGTTACCGCTAGCATGTACACCACCAACGAATCCTCTGTACAACGGGTTGGGATTCATGATGGCCATGGGGCTAGATGGAGATGTAGGTACATGTGACTCTGATTCAGAATCAGATGTGAAATAAGGTGCGTCGGTATGAAGATCCGGTAACGAAAATGTGCATCTCAAGGGAGCATGACGAGTGAGGTTTAATGGACCGTGTTGAGGGGACTTCCCCCGCAGCATACCGAAGTATCTTGGGAGAGCAATGATGACTGATGTCATGAGTGTAGAGGAGGTTAAATAAAAACACTCAAAAATCCAACTGCCTCCATGTGTGCAGAAGGAGAGCTCTCAGGCCAAAAACAAACTCTAAAAAGATACTTTCATCGCATGTCACGGCATGTGAGTAGCAAGGAGTGGCCAAAATGCCAACAAGCAGCACTACCTAAAAATAAAAAAGACACACTAACCTGAGGGGTATTGGGGCATGAAAACACCTAACTAAAAGATATGGAATCTCATTCAGATCATATCCCCTGCAGGGTGATGAAATCCGCAATAAGAGAATACGAAATGGAGAACTGAATAGATAAGGGATATCCCTCTATAGAGAGGGATCCTGGGTAAAATATCCCTAGGAGAATGGAAACTAAGCTACCCCATTATTGACACGTACAAAAAGGAGATTCGTCGTTTCATCCCTTTGGTCGCTACACCCCTAGTATGGAGGTCTGGTAATGTAGCGAGGACTAGGAGCAAGTGTCCTTCAAAAATAAGTGGAGAGTGGAAGTCCAACTAGCCTTCTGAAACCAGTCTCATGACTTTCCCTCCTAAGGGAGAGGCCTTTCCGACAAATCGGATTTTAACCGTGCCAAAAAGTACTAGGGGATTTTAGTTCCCTAAGAGATAACTACTAAGTTTCAGATGTAAAGTGGCAAAAGGAGGGTTATTTGGATGCCTACCCCTAGTGCCCTACCTAGCTACAAGATTATTTTTGGTCCCCAAGTGGGGTTAGGTGCTTGTTCAGTTAAAAAAAATAGTCTCACTTTTATCTTTAGGGTGTGAGTGGGTGCACGAGTGGCGTGTATAGCTATGCTAAATGAGCAAGAAATAAACAATGTTGATCACTTTGAAAGAAACTGAACTGAAATTATTTGTTTTAATCTGAAATATATTGCTAGGAATTAATAAAAGAGACTGATCATGCTAAAATCATCAACAGAGGTAGTAAAAAGTATGCTGCAATCAGTTAAATATGCAACTTAAACAGTCAATCAAAGCATGAAAGTGGACGAATATAGGGATGGAAGGGTTAAAAGTTAGTCTCGAGGCGCTTCTATCTGAGGGACAAAGGCATTTTTGGGGCACACACTGTGCAGAAACAGGAGCGCAACAAAAACAAAGAGTTATAGGACTGGAGCGCACCTTTCGGGGGAAAAGAAGCACTTTGGAGCACTCTTAACTGGGAAAAAGGGGTTCCTTAGGGCACAATTAACTGGCAGACAACTACCACTCAAGAACTGGGTTTTAAAAAATTGAAAAGTAGTTGAGGGTTGGTTTAGGATGGTTTTGTAGGCTAGAGGTCAACTAGGGGACTAACAATAATCAGAAACACTCTAACTAAGGGATCTAACAAACAAAAAATCTATAGTTAAAACATGCTCAAAGAAAACATTAAAAATCAACCAGGGATCTGTAGGGATATCCCCAATATGGTCACCACTTCTGTTGGTGGTGCTTTTGCACTCCAACAGGAAATAAAGTGGGTTCTACCCGCTTAAGGAAGCCAAGGTAGAGAGCATGCGAGAGGATGTCTCTCGCAGCTGTGTGTGTGAGAGAGGTGAGGTAAAATAAGGTAAAAGCCAGTAAACCTAGGACTAAACTATTCAAATGAAAATATAAACTAAAGTATGAGTCTCATGGGACATGCACAACTAAGAAACTTGAAATGTAAAAACCTACTATTAAATCCACACAGTAACAGTAAACAGGTAAGTTTAAATGGTAAATAACACACAGTAAACACTTCACACAAATTTACACATGCTTCATGAAATAATAAATGAAATTTTATTTTATTACTATAAAGAATAGGGGCTCTACATTCGGTTTCAAGTTACCTCGAAGAATAATGAGCCCCTGCAACTATTTGATGGAAGGTGCTCCTGGTCTCTAGCTGTCATTGGTTCTCCACCTCAAAACTCACTAGGTGCCACTTTCAATAAGGGTTTCGAGCTAAAGATGGTAGCTTAGGGTTTCTGGAGTAAAATGGGAAGAATCTCGGTAAGGAGAATATGATTCTTGTGAAATGAGGGCTTCCACCCTTCTTTTATAAGATTTTCTACCAGTGGTAACTTTGCCCTTGATTTTGGGCATACCATGGTATTGGCGTTAAGTTTCATGACTTTCCCGCTCTTCTTTGTTTTTTGAATTTTTTCCCATTTTCTTTTCTTTTTTCATTTTGAGAATTATTTGTGTAGGAAAAATACATAATTAGCCAATATGGTCATGTAAATCATACTTTTAGGTTGGTGGAGGCCTAACTTTAGGGAAATGAATGTATGAATGATGTAACTAAAGGGTAGTGAACTAGGTGGTCCTAGATATGTGTGGATGGAAACTTCACATCTAAGCTCAATGGTGAAGTAAAAATCATAGCATCCTCTCAAGGATACAATATCCTACCATCCTCTTAAGGATACAAAATCCTACCATGAAAAATTCCCTAGCTAGGTTAAATCAACAAACCCTAGCTCCACAAAGAAGAGCTAGTTCAAGAAACCCTCCTACACTATCTCCAAGGCAATATGTCCTCCTCTTATCTTCTTCTTTACAAGTCTACCCTTGATTTTTCTCCCAAATCCCAGTCTCCAATCTGCAATGATATTAAAGCACTCTCCCTAGAACTACAAGATGCTCCAAGAAACTCCAAAGATATTAAGAAACCCTATCACCCAAGAGAGAGAGAGAGAGGGAGAGAGAGAGAAGTGAAAACCTAAAGAGAGAGATGGCAAGTGCACTTCTCTTCTTGGTCACATCTCTACGCAAGAGTGAGAAAGATTGAACACATAATTCATATGTGTGAAAGAATCTCTCCTTCCGCTATTAATTATATGAGAGGTAACGGATTCCAACTATATTTTATGGGAACAAGCCCTTAAAATCATCCGACACGAGCCTTATAGGCCACACAAGTGAGTCATCTACTCTAGAGTACAAGTACCCTTCTCCAATGATGATGTCACACAATAAGGACTCCAACATGATGCATGTACACAAGGAAAGTGAACAACATTCCATTATGATCCTCAATGGAATCCATCTATCCCTAAAATAAAAGTACTTGGGGAATACACCCCTTGCAATAACAATGTTAAATACCTAGGCATCGCCAAGCCATACCCAATCCTTTGAACATGAATACAGGTTATCACATGTTATATAGGGCTTTAATCCTTCCTCTATGATTCACAATACTCCACATTCTCTATAGGTTTTCATCGTAGCAAGTGAATCCTCTATGTGGCTATCATGAAGTGCATCCACCATCTAGGAAAGTGATATATAATGCCAAAGGGAAGAATGATTGAGCCAACATTCAATTAAGGTCAAGCATCAACTGAGCAAGCTATCTCAAGTGTGAATTTCCATCACAAACCATCTCTCATTCTATAATCCATATTAGAACATCCATGGGGATTGAACATACACCAAGTTCCCCAAATATCATGAGGCACCCCCAAACATAGTGTAAATATTTCAAATTAGTAACCTAGAAACATAACGATATCCCTCTATCGACAACCAATGTACACATCTACAATGGCTAACCATGGGATTCCCAAGATCAGCAAGCAGCCTCCAAGTTTGGACTTGGATATAAAACCTTGAAATCTATTAGGTATTCCCAATAATATACCAATATTACTACATCCTCCAGTAGTTCTTTGGATCTATAGTTGATCAATTAGATAAATAAAGGACTGCAGAGTTTGGTGTAAATTGGATAGTTGGAGATTCTCCATGGTTTCTTTATTCATGACATTAATAGTGTACCCTAAGTCTATTAAAGTTATTGGAATATGAGTATTTTTTTTATTTCGCCACTAAATAAAGAGATTCTTGGGTCAGCATACTTGGTCATAAATATTTTCACAAACATTAAGCTGACTACTTGACCAACAACATAAATAATTTGGGTATCCTTCATTTTCCTGCTAGGCTTCCGTAGGCATAATTCTTGGATGAATCTAGTATTGATAGGGAAATTTTTTTATTTATTAGAATAAATTTTTTTTTACACACCTTTTGGAATTCACCCAGAAAATCAAACTCCACCTCAGTAAGTGGGTTGTCCAAACTTAACCTCTCTAGACAAGGAAGAAGTTGTGTAGCTCTAGATGGTTGTGGCTAGTTTGAATTTTTTATGGAATTGCATTGCACTACTATAAGAGGATGATCAACATGATCTACAATACCATTCATATTATTTTGTTCAAAGTTGTGAACTTCTTCATCAAATTGTTTTAAGATCATTGGGGATTTCCTACAATGAAACTTTCTACTTGATCATAGATGGATGCCTTAACAATCCATGGGGGAAATAAACTATTTCTGATAATTGGGAAACTCAATATCATAAGAATTTTAAGTCACTTTATTTGTTAGGATAGGAATGGATTCATAAGGGATTTGAGGAGGTCATTGTGGAGGATTCAATGAAGGTAATTGAGGAAACTAGAATTGTGATTGTGGGAATTGGTGGGGATATGAAATTTGTTGAGTCTATTGGAATTGTTGAGGGTACTGTAAAGATGGTTATTGCGGCATATTTACAAAAGAAGGTCATCGAAAACCTTGTTGTGATGATTTATTTTTGGTTTGCTGAGGTGGCCATGGTTTCCATGGTACGGATGGATACCAATTCTAAGGTGGATATTGAGTGTGAGCCCAAAACAAATTATGTAATTGAGATTGGATTTAAACCTCAACTGGAAGTCATGGTTTCCATGACCCCTTTTAGAAACAAAATAAATTTATTCTGTCCCCCTCATTTTCTCCTTGGTATACTCCTTTCAACTCCAACAATGAAGGGCAGCTACTAGTCGCACTATTCTTCTCGTAGGTGCCAATATTTAATGCCTTATTCATTGAGTAGTCCCTTAGAGGGTGCTTCTTTTGACATTTAGAACATAAAATCATAAGGCCAATTCTGCCTCATTAATGTTCCTCTTCTTGTAGTGTATCTAGATGAGAACTTATGGATATGAGAATATAAGTATTGAAATATTCCAATAAATTTCCAATTTCAACATGGAAACTCAATTCCCTGCGGATTTTGCATCTCAAACTAGAATATCTCAAGGGACTTTTCCATGTTTTGCATTTCCCATTGAATAAAAATTCCAAAGATCAAAAAATTATTCATAAGTTAGTTGGCACACATCATCGATTCCATCAAATTAATTTAATCAATGGAATCGTCTCAAATTCCTTTTAAATGGATAATTCGTAGAATTTATGGTCCTGGATTATATTGTTTTGGCAATTGGAAGTTAAACTAGAACCTCTCCATGCAATTTTAAAAAAAATTCACCTTCTATTTGAGCCATATTAAAAAAATCCTCTTTAGAATTTTCATGTCCCCATTTTGGATGCACCATGGTTCTCCACTAGACCATGAAATCCACATGGATCCTAGTGGAAAAACTAAATAAATTAAGTTAGGCATAAGTTAGAATTTTAATAATTTAAGCTAGTATTGATGTATCCTAGTTGCATTTAATCATTAATATTTATTTATTTAATATTGTTATAAGTGTATTATACTTAAGGAGGGCCCAAGAGGGGGCATGGAGATCATTTTTCCTTCCATGATGTTTCCTGAATAAAAATTAGGAGAAAGCAGAAAGACAGAGAAAAGCCAGAAAGCAGAGGAAAGCAGGGAAAAACTAGGAAAAAGCAATACAGAAGGGAAAATAAGGAAACTCATAAAAGAAGAAAGCATGCAGAAAGGAAAGAAAGTCCATAAAATATGAAAGAAGAAGAAAATAAATTAAAATCACTGGAAAATCATAGAAAAGCAATAAAAAGCAGTGAAAAGCATAAAGCAAGGGAAAGGCATAACAAAGAAAGGAAAATCAAGGAAGGCTGCACAAAGCTAGTAAATTTCCAAATTGACTAAGGAAGGAGCTTCTATGATGCAGGGACCACATACCAAAACTTTAATTACTTTCATAAGAATCTACCGAGTCTATAAAAAAGGGAGAGAGAGCACCATTCACATATTTTGACAGTTTAACTTTTGCATTGAGAAAGCTTTGAGCTTCTCTAGGCTTTGGAGATGCGCCCTTAGCCAACTGTGGGAGATGTGCCCCATAGTAATTTTTCCATTATTATTCTTCTAAGATAATTTATAGCCATTAGAGCCTGAATTACAGGTATGAACTATCATACATCCTGAAGAATTTGAGACTCGAGAGTTGGTGCAAAGATTGGTGCAAGATCGTTGAAGATTTGTGTTGGTATTCATCTGGAGAAGAGATCAGTTGGAGAAATTGCACCCCTGTGAGATATATCATTTTTATTTCGTGCCTCCCATGAGATATACCATGTTCCTTACCAGTTTATGGTCATGATCCAGTGCATCCAACACTTCTTTGATGCTTCCATTGAAGAATTATGCTCCAATGTTGTAAGATCTCAAATATTCTAGGCAATTTGTAAAGTCTGGGTTAATAATGATTACTAATGATTCTAATAAATTATGATACATATTTTTTTGTTCGTATTAATGTATTTGAGCTCATATATATATTATGATACCAAATTTGTGATTCGCTGTGGCTGTTAGTACTTCTCTATTTCAAGACTAGTTCTTTAAGCATTAAAAAATGACTATTTTTTATGTAATTGATACAAAAAGACATATGAGAGTCCAAATTTGATTCTATAAGTAATTTAAAGTCCTTAATACATTTATGAATCCATTCCAATCCTTAAAATAAGAATCCATGGCCTCCTAAGCATGTTTGGAAAAGTCAGAATGAAGACTAGTTGAGCAGTCCTAGGTAGCGCTCTTCCTCTTTGGACCTCCAAATAATCCCAAAAATTCTCAAAACATATGTAACTTTTTAAAATCGGTATATTGGGGATTAAATACCTTCTATCCACCCTTTGGTTGCTTTCATGTGTAAGTGGGGGATTCTAGTATGCATATGCTTGTGTACCCAGGAAATTTTGGTGTAGACTTCAACGATAGTTGTTGTTGAACCATAAATGGTCCTAGTACCTTGTGCATACGACTATGAATATGGTATTGATTCTGTTTTTTATGATTCTTCACACTCGTTATCCGATTTTTCAGATCCTAAAGATCCCAACTCTCAAGCTCTGGGTGGGTTAATCTGTGACCAAGTCTAGTTTTTCATGACTAGTTTTGATAACTAGTTTGAGTCTGTGTTAATTTATGTTTTAAATTTTTAAATAGAGTCAATATCCTTTGAAATCAGATATTAGGATATTACAGTGGTATCATATCTCTTTCCTTGGCCCATCCTATGGAAAGTAGGTTCTCAGTTGAAGGAATATTGCTAGTCACATCTTCAAGAGTGCAACTATTAGTCTCACACCAGTGGGCAATGAATTCCTTGAGCAATATGAATACAAAAAGGTGATTTATGTAGATGGAGGCCTACCTCAAGATAATGATGGTTACTTTTGTGACCAACTGTACAGTGAAGATAGCAGAGCTGAGCCACCAATGGATAGTCTAGAAGATATATTATCCAGGAGGATGGCAGTAATTGAAAACTTGCCTCATCACTATCAAGAGTATATTTCTTTGAGGGAAGAGATATGTAAGGTAATTTATTTCAAGGAATATATCTATTGCAGATATGTATTTTGGCCAAAGGATGTAGATGAGCTAACATTGAAGAGAAACAAGCCAAGTTGTTCCATCTCTTAGAGTAAAGGATAAGAGAAGAGGACCAAATGTGAAGCTTCATCGAAGTCATCAGCATGTACTAGCATCATGAGACTCTTTGGATTTTCTTCAAGGATAAATTCTAAAGAACTTGACCCTAAGGCTACCGAGGAGAAATATGCATTAGATAGCTTGAAGGATAAAAAGCACAGTAACAATCAACTATAAAAGGAGAGGAGCAGCAGTATTCCAAGAGAAGAGCCATGTGGTTCCTTTGGTGAGTGCATGAAGTAGAAAGAAGAAGACATCAAGCAAAGGTATAAGAGTTATTCAGAATTTTTTGACAACAATGTTTCCTTACATCCATACAATAAATATTCCAATTCAATTCATGCAAATGAATGTCCTAATGATGAATTGGATGTTGGAGATGAGCAATGTGATGGTGGGGATGCACACCAAAAGCAATATGATAATGCAGTGCAGCGACTAGAGATCATGCACATAGATCTACTAGATGAAGGTTGTGCAAGGGATGAGATTTATAGACAAGGAAAATTACCAATAGAAGACCCAGTAATAAATCATGAGGTTGTTGATGTTATGGGAGAAGAATCTACTACAAGTTTATTTGTTGGCAATTTCAAGATAAAGAAAAAGAAGATTGATTTATCTGATGGTGGTAAGATATATTTTGGATCAGATCCAAAAGAAGGACATAAATCATATTCCCAGTCACCTCTTGAACTTCATAGTGGAGAAGAATATAAGCACACACAAATTGGGTGTGAATTAGTGAATTTGGTGGAAGAATAGACCACCATAGCTACACAACCTGGGGAAGAAGAAATGATACAAAGGTATTGCCACATTTCTGATTTTTGTATCCCTTTGATTCATTTTGAGATGGCAGCCACTTAAAATGAGAAGGTTGGAATGATCGATTCCTTCGGTATGGAGGCTCAAATGTTTGGTGTTAACTAAGAAGGCAGTAATGGAGATGAATCATTGGAGGAGCATGAGTCACTGCAAGGTGACATAAATGGGGAAGGAAGATGTTTAGAAGAGGTTGCTTCAAGAGATATTTCCCATGAAGATGAATATCTTGCAGTTGGTAAAGATGAACCAAGGTCAAATTCTCAGTCACCACTTGAGCTTCATCATGAAGTTGATGAAAAGAAGGAAGAAGAGGATTTTTTTCCTCAAGAACCACATTTTCTTACAAGGCCGTTGAAGATGAGTGAAGGGAATATCCATGAGGCCTTGAACATTCTGCATGAAACTATTGCATGGGTGTAAAAATCCTATTGGAGAGCTGCATCGATGGAGGAGCCATCATCCATTGAAGAATTGGAGACCATTCAGAAAGCAATGTTAGACATAAGTGGTAATTTTCTGCATTTCCTTTCTAATAGAGATCATTTACTGGAGCTTGTGGAGATGTATCATATTGATTCATTGGAATATGAAGAAGAGGATAACAAGCTCACTCACATGTTGAAGAAAATCCATGATTCTTTGAGGGGTTCTCTCAGTGCACTTCAAAAATCTGAGCATCAGATTGAGCAACTTGATGAGACGTTGCAAGGATCACCTTTCACCTCCTACATTGTAGAAAAAACATTCTCATATGGTTGATTGTATTTATGGTGTAGAGGAAGAACTTCATGTGATGGTGGCACATGAAGTACATTCTAATTTGCATGTTCTTGGGGAATTTGAATTTAATCAAGATGAAGGCCAAACAATTGTTCTTTTCCAAAGAGATTATGAGTTGCCTCTAGGCGATTGTTGCACAGTTTTGGAGGAGGCACATGATATGACTATAGTTGAGCCAAGCTCAAATTTGATAGATGACTGTTGTAGAGAGTTGGTTCACTATTCTCCATCCCACAAACATATGGAAGCCATAACACATAGGGATGCGGATGTGAAAATCCTCACAGCAGATCTAAGAGATGATGTATACCTCACAAGAGTAATTATGATTAAGCAGGAAAATAGAAGAAGAGTGAGCATTACAGTATAATGAGCAACAGAATAATATGGTACAGTAGAACTCAGATAGAAGCAATAATACTTCACACACACTAGTTAATTAATCACAATATGGACAAATAAATAGTACAATGGTAGAGAGGATTTGAATGCCTAAGGTGGCAATTCGAATTAGCCTCTCAGAGTGATCATAAGATCAATAGAGTGTCATCGGAGCACAACTAGGTGTCCTCATGATCATCGGAGCACAACTGGAAGTATTCATCATCATCAATGGAGTCATCAATGCTCAAGTAACTGTCAACCATCAGTCAAACTAACTCTAGTAGGTGTAACTGAGTGTAACTAAGTCTAACTAACTATAACTGAGTGTAACTAAGTATAAACTGAAGACAACTGGACTGGTAGGTGAAGAAGGGCGAGTTGCTTCCTAAAATCAAGGAAGAAGGGCACATTAAGCAACTGGAGGGCTAAAACTAAATAGTGAGAAGCTCCTGGGGGTTGGCTAACTAAGGGCTAGGTGTTGGACTGATGACTAGGATGCATGCAAACCCTAGAATGCATGCAAACCCTAAAAGTGCATGCATGACTGAAAATGTAAATGATCAAAATACTGGTGGGAATAGGATGGAGTATAGGAATATCCTAACACCCCCACTTAATCCATCCTGGGCCCTGGTAACTAAGAACAAAGGTCACCCAATACAATGAATAATAACAATCAATAGACCAAGGAAGTGGGAAAATTTCATTGGAGACATACCCCCTCCTCAAAAAACAGACTGTAAGGCACACACAAAAAATTAAATGCTCCAAACTCAAGCAGGTGTGATGCTTGGTCATATGTCTGGAGGCATCTTCTTCTTGGGAAGAAGTGGATCATGCTCAAAAAGCATGTGCTTGTACTTGCTCTTCAGATCGAATGTGATGAGAACAAATCCAACAGTATGAGAATGATCCTTGAACCTGTGATTCGAATCAGCTGAGGTAGGATCAAATCTATGAAAGTGTATATAGTCTTTTGTCTTCTCCTTCGAATCACCATGGGTGAGATTATGCCAAAAATAACTATTACATGTTTGCTTGAAATCAAAATCAGATTTAAGACTTAAAAAACAGTTTCTTGAGATCTCCTTTGAACTAGCAGGGGTGAGATCAAAACTATCATATGCATGAGAAATTATCCCAAGCAGTAATTGCTTAGAATCCAAATTAGATCCAAGACATGAATCATGGTTTCTTGAGATCTGCTTTGAACCATGAGAGGTGAGATAAAAACCAGTAGATGCATGAGAAATTATCCCAAGTGAATGGAAATGGCCATATTCTTTAATGACCTTCTGAAAGCATGGAATTATGATCATATAGTAGTATAAAAGAGGAGATAGCTAGAGAGGAGTGAATGCATTACCTTCAATAGCTGTTTTGACCTCCAAAATAATCGTGTGATCATGATGCAAACCAACAGACTCTAGCGCAAGAGAGGATTTAGGACCTTCTGCAATATCTAGAGTGTGAGCTGACACAGAAAGAGAAGAAGGTTTGAGCATGAGTGGAGAATCTGCAAGTTCTTTGTCAACAACTTCAATATGAGATAATACTGGTTCATGATCTGAGAGACCATCAAGGGGAGCGAATGCATCACTTTGTTTGCTTTTGAAGGGGTTTGGACCAAAACCTTCATTCTGTTTGCCGAATATTTCATCCAGATGGGCCCATAGCTCTTTTGGAGTTTCAACATCATCAATGTTTTGGTAAAGCATGTATTTAGGCAAAGCAGACATCATTCTTCCAAAGGCCATGTCACCTTTATTCAACCAATCAATATTCTCTTCAGAGGATTCGAACTCTCTTTCAAAATAACAATCAAAGAGGTCATGGCTCTTCAAATATGCTATCATTTTTTGTTTCCATTCATCATAGTTGAATAGAGAAATAAGAGGGAGTCCTTCTAAATATGAATACATTGAAGCTGTAGAGGACCTGCAAAAACAATATAGAATAACTGCAACTGCTACTGCTGCAAAAATGCAGAAACTGCTGCACTCAAAATCTTGGTAATAACCTACAAAAAACTCTCAAGAATGGAGATAAACAATACTCTCAACATGCTCTGCTACCATGTGAAAATCCTCACAACAGATCTAAGAGATGATGTATACCTCACAAGAGTAATTATGATTAAGCAGGAAAATAGAAGAAGAGTGAACATTACAGTATAATGAGCAACAGAATAATATGGTACAGTAGAACTCAGATAGAAGCAATAATACTTCACAAACACTAGTTAATTAATCACAATATGGACAAATAAATAGTACAATGGTAGAGAGGATTCGAATGTCTAAGGTGGCAATTCGAATTAGCCTCTTAGAGTGATCATAAGATCAACAGAGTGTCATCGGAGCACAACTAGGTGTCCTCATGATCATCGGAGCACAATTGGAAGTCTTCATAATCATCAGTGGAGTCATCAATGCTCAAGTAACTGTCAACCATCAGTCAAACTAACTCTGGTAGGTGTAACTGAGTGTAACTAACTGTAACTGAGTATAAACTGAAGACAACTGGACTGGTAGGTGAAGAAGGGCGAGTTGCTTCCTAAAATCAAGGAAGAAGGGCGCATTAAGCAACTGGAGGGCTAAAACTGAATAGTGAGAAGCTCCTGGGGACTGGCTAACTAAGGGCTAGGTGCTGGATTGATGACTGGGATGCATGCAAACCCTAGAATGCATGCAAATCCTAAAAGTGCATGCATGACTCAAAATGTAAATGATCAAAATACTGGTGGGACTAGGATTGAGTATAGGAATATCCTAACAGCGGATTAGGCAAAGGGATTCTTTATTTTGGTGACACATGAGGAGAAGGAGGCTCCCACACTCTTTATCGATGACTTGATGGCTAGACCTTGGGGTTTAAAAAGCGCACTAGTAACTTACAAGTTTGATGAGCAGCAACAAAGGCATCAATCTGATGTATCCATCATGCATGGCAGTGCATGGGAGTTCCACTTGAGCCAGTTAGGAGGAACACGTAGAAGATTGATGAGCTATTGCACCAGAGCGAAGATGGCACATGGGGAAGCTACAAGCTTTCCATTTGGATCAGTAAGATGGAATGTTTATTCATCCACAGATTGGGTGGATAGATGTCATGTCCCCAATTTTGGCTAATTCAGTGACCATGGATAAAAGGGGACAAAATAACCCCTAGGAAAATAATTTTATTTCATCATGTATGCATATGATTAAATTTAGACAAAGTCAAGTGAAGGAAATATTTTTACTAATTTTAATTAAATAAATTCCTAAATAATGGAGCAAGTGGGCCAAGAGGGCACCCTCATGAGGATGAGGTTTCCAAAATGGAACTGGAGACAAGAAAATGACAAAAGATGAAAAGTAGAGAAGGTGTAAGAAGATGCCAAAATAAAAAAAATGGAAACCAACAGAAAAGGATAAGGAGGGTGCAGTTTCCAAAAAGGAGCCTAGTTTACAAAGCAGGAAACTTTTACAAAGAAGGAAACAACTTGAGACAAGGGGGGGCGCAGTTTCTAAAGGAGAGAAAAGCTTGTAAGGAAAAAGAAAGGAAAGTATACTCATTCATGGGTGGCCCATGTGGAAGGGTTCTCACAAGTCACCAAGCAGGTCACCATGACTTTTTGAAAAGAAGCCAATAAACTCCTATTCACAATTTTTTTCAAATTGAATTTATGTGTGAGCATTTTATGCTTCTCAAGGAAAGGTGGTGCGCCATAGCCAACCAATGAGAGATGAGCCCCATTATTTATATTATACCTCTCTTTCTCTGATACTCTCTCATCATTTGCAGGCATGGAGATTTTATTTTCAGATTTGATCCATTTTCTATGATTACATCCTCTCTTCTTCCTATCTTCTGTGGCATTCTTATCATTCTGTGGAAACAATGTTGAAGGGACGAAATGGAGGTTTCAGATTCAGCACTTCTGATCATTTCGGTTTTTTGAGACCTATTCCATTGCGTCTGGAGGGTCGTTTCCAGTAGGAAACACTTTTTTTCTCATCAAAAAAGGTGACCATATGACCAAGATACACCCATTCTCACCAGAGCCAAGGTTTCATGTGTTAAGGAGTGCACGTGTGAAGTTCCAGTTCAGTGAATGCACCCAAGACCGCTCAGGAAGACCAGTGCACCCTTCATATTCAGATATTAGACTTTCTATCAGGCAGAAATATGATTAAGAGTAGAGCTACATCTTCTTCTCTTCCTCTTACACTCATTCTCTCTCACTATGTAAGATTTTCCTAGCCTTGGAGGCTCTCTATAATTCTGAATGAAATAACATATCAAATATGTATTCTAGACTTCAAATTTTGACTTGATACTATTAATGGACATTTATCATAACCATTTAATGCAGCAAAACATATTTTAGTAAGCCTTTAAGGAAGTTTGAGAACAATAAATGCAAGACTAGCTCAAGGAGCAATTTTAATTAACTAGTTTTTCCATATCTGCTACAAATCATTATCTGTGCATCAGTTTTAATATCTGTAAGTTAAGTGAGTCTCTTAGTACAATATAAAATCCATTCCATCCCTTCCTCTGAGTTTTTGGAAGCATATAACACTGTTTGGAGGAATCTGTAAACCTCCTAGTTGAGCAATCCTCAGTAGCACCCTTGACTATTTTTCCTCCAAATTCATCTGTAACCTCCCAAACTCACATGAAATATGATCCAATACCTTTTACTGATTTTAATGACTGATATAACCCATACTTCCATCCATAATAAACTCCCTAGTCTAGTATGCATATTCTGGAAGGCCTAGAAAGCCTCTTAGTGGACATCATATTTGTCTGATTGTTGAAAAGTAAATGGCTCCAGTGCTTTGTGCATAGGACTTAGTGTTTGGCCCTGTTTTACCTTTCTGTTTCACATTTCTCATACAAAAACCAGAATCAAAATTCATTCCCACCATCCTTGACTTGAGTTCCAGCTCCCATAGTTATCACCTTTCAAGCATACAAATTGTTAAAATTTACTAGTTAAAATTCTGTTAAAATTGGGGGTTTTGAGTTGATAATATGGCCTATTCTTGGCTGGGATATTACAGTGGTATCAGAGCACTTTCCTCCACCCCTGTGGAAATAAAGAAGCTCCTTGATTGAATAATATTTCATAGCTAATTCTTCAAAAGTTGTAATATGAGGCTCCTACCAATAATTGATGAATTTGATTTTGAGCCAGATGAAGCAAAGGAGATGTCCTTTGTGGGAGATTATTGTTTTCAGAGGCTTGAAGGTGTTTTCCTTGCTGATAATATGATTGAAGAGGAAATAGGATCTGATATACCTGTTTCTAAATGGGAACATGGAAAATTTTCATGTGGAAAGAAGGTAAAGGGATCATTCCAGTGTCTCATGGAAGACTATGCCTTAAAGGAAGAGATCCAGGATCTCTTATCTTTTCGAGATTACTGTGAACTTGAGGTAGGTGGGATGATCAAACAAAATAGGATGGCTTCCATGAATGTTGATAATATGTTCCAAGAAATGAAGCATATGTTACAACAAAGACAAGATTCAAATAGCTCTTCCAATCTATGCCCTAAGACATCAGTTCACAAAGGAGAAAATATTAGTCATAGGTATGATAAGAAATCTGATTTTTCATCACAGCCATCATACCGTGAGGAAGAGCCTGCAAATATAAATCAACCTATTTTCAACATCCATAAGGTTTATGAATTACCAAATTTTTTTCATATCCCAAATTTGGCATTGGGTCACAAAGGCCTAAGCCCAATGACCATATTCATGAGAGTTTGTCAAATTGATGTTAAGGGTCAAATAATTGTCAAGGAGGAAAATTACTAGTTTCCTAGGTTGGGGGTGGAAGCTTTGGGATTTGAAATAAGGAGGATAATA
Source organism: Larix kaempferi (assembly GCA_027924585.1). Taxonomy (NCBI): domain Eukaryota; kingdom Viridiplantae; phylum Streptophyta; class Pinopsida; order Pinales; family Pinaceae; genus Larix; species Larix kaempferi. Next base: position 27,498,151 of record BSBM01000093.1, on the reverse strand, counting down.
AATTATGTTTGCACATTAGAATGGCATAAATATTTAATAAAGGATCTAAATAAATAAATGCAAGGGAAAATCAAAGTGGTAAGTGATCATGAAGACACATGGAGGATGTGGGACCCACACAAGCTAGATTTGCCATGCAACCACGGGGGGTTCACTCAATGAACTTGTTACATAGCACGACCGTTCATAGGATATTAAAGAATATCCCTAATTTCACTAAATATTGGAAAACTCCTCCTAAAATTGTATTGTTGAACCCCCCTCCTAATATACCTTTCCATTTAAGAAAACCCCAACTTTCACCAAATATTGCACGTATCTATTTTTATCAACCCATTTTTAATATCCCCTTTATATCATATTATCAAGTTGTAACAAAAAGGAGCCCTTACGCATCTTAGTATAAGCAAACAACATAATGGGGAGGCCTCCTCTGAAGCAAAAACAAAATCTTATACATCTGAAACAATGGATGGATGAGCAAGGAATGAAAAGCTCATGCGATATTTCAAATTGGAATGAGAGTAATGATAAATGGATAGGCTAGAAAGTTCTTAACTCATTAAAAATTGATGCCTCTTTTGAATGAGATACACATAGCCTTGGACGGTTGTGCTCCTAGTAACAAAAGAGAGGATTCAAGGGGCTACAGTAAGCAAGGGTACTCCGTAAAAGAAGGACACAATTCAGAACTACAAAATATTCCTCTTCCTTGGAATTCCAGGATGTGGAAGTATGTGTGGAATCCAAATGGCATTTACAAAGTTAATATAATCAATTCCATATTCTAGTGCATGACAAACTATTAACTACTAATATTTATAGCAGAGAGGACTTTCGAGCCCTTCTAGAATATCGAACACAAAGGAAATTTTCAAATGAAACCTCTTCTTAAAAGAGTTTGGAATATTCTCCCCAAGTATCTTTGCTTGAATGTGTGGTTATCTAGGAATGACACTATTTTTCAAGAGCAGTGTGACAACCCTCGAAGAATAGCCATAAAAGCTCGCAGGCTATTAAAAGATTACCTTCAAACTAAGAAGGCTTTAAATCAGAATATGCAACAGTTAGATAAAAATGAAAGGGACTAGTTAAGGGATATGTTGGAACCACCCTCTTTGCAAAAAAAAGTCATCATCTCTCAAGTAGACAAGAAATGGAAATTGAAGTTGTTCAATGATGAGTTCCAAAATGGGAAAATTATGTAAATAAAAAGCATCATGTTCTTTGATGGAGCCTCAAAGGGATACCCAGGGGCTATAGGTGCAAGAGGGATACTTTTGGATCCCAGTGGGAAATAAGAACTACACTACAAATGAGAACTGGGAAAAAACACAAACAATCAAGCAGAAGCTACTGCTCTTTATCAAGGCCTCTTACAAGCTTGTCTTCTAGTATTAGAATGCCTCGAAGTGTTTGGAGACTCATAAATTATAATCAATTTGGTTCATGGTGTCACCTCTCTCAAATACATCACTCTCACTAGATGGATTGACAGAATAAATTATGAGATCAAGAACCTCAACACCCTCAATTTCTTCCATGTTCTTCATCATCAAAACCAGAAAGGTGATGAAAGGGAAAACAATGCCACTCGAAGTAATGAAGGGTATCTCAAAATAAATGAGACCATCTCATTAAGCCATATACCGTGATCCTTCTTTGAATAAAACATCCAACAATCAAATTGACATGTACAAATGGATAAGAGGCAGAGCACAATATATTTAGCATAAGTAGGAGTCTTGAAGCCTAAATTCTTGATCTAAAGGTAATAATGTTAGTCCATATTATTCACCACACCTTTGGGAATCATTCAGAGTTAAATGTAAAGGTAAGCTTCATCACTTCATGGCACATTAAACACAAGTTGGAACGAGGATTAATAAAGTGTAATATTAATAAATAATTATAATTATGATGTTATCAATTTTTGGTATATCGTTTGGTTAAGGTGTGGGTCTCATCATGGTTTCTTAAGCCAAAGGCCAAATTAGAGAAATTCTAGCAAACAAATAACTATAATGTTAAAACCATTAATTTTATTTTATAATAAACATTTATTAATTATAATTAACATATATTAATTTTAAAATTGTTTTATTTAATTTTATTGTCTATAATTAAAAATTTTGTTTATATTTAACACATTTTATTTAATTTTATATTATTGTGGAATTCAATGTTGCATCCGAATTTAAAACTTTAATTGAGTTTTAGATAATTTTGATATATTTAAAATTAAACAAAATTCCTTATCAAATTTTAAACAAACGAAATGAATTCAAATTTAAACAAAATAATACAATTAAGATCTTAATATTATACAAAATCCTATAAGCATAGTAATATTATAAATGAAATTTGAATCATTAAAAACACTGTGCTCATCCCTAAAATTTAATACATACTATTATGACGAAAAAAATTATTTTTTCTCCAAAACTAACTTATTCAAACTTCAAACAAAGTATTATGCTGAAAATGAAAAATCCTCTGATGTAGGGAAGGATAGCAATGAACTCGATGAGAATGTAGGAAGGATAACAATTAGACTCGGAAATTGGAGCATAGACGTAGTTCTACTTTTTTCGAGTTCTCTCTCTGTCTCTATTAAATTCACATTTTAATTTCCATTTACAAGCCTGATACGAGATATTTGAAGTCTAAACTATCGATTCAATGACAATATCGTGGGTATCCTTAATTTTATGGCTATTTTATGACAATCCCATGCCTGCAAGAGGCATATGGTTGGATGGCAAAGCGATCACCCAATGCGTACAACTCATGGAAATGCCAATGATCCTCCTGGGCCTTATCCTGCTGCTAATGATCCTCCTGGGACATTATGTTTACAAACCTCTAAATAAATAGTAGAAAAATGCTGTGTATCCCAAACTATTTTCATATGTAAAAGAAATTCCAACTCCTACGGGGCACAATATTTCAGACAAATTTCCCCAATTTCCATTATATACCTAAAAACTTCTCCGCAGGGGCACTTGGCATTTCCAACGAACTATTTTTAGCCGGCAAGAACGAACTATTTTTAGCCGGCAAGAAGTAGCTCTCCCTCTATAAAGAATAGTTGGAAGTGAATTCGGGTTTATATCCGCCCCCTATAAGGTATGGTATCATTTCCAATGGATCGAGAAATATATCTAGACTATCACAGGGTTCATTTGGAAGATATATTGACCCACTTTTTTTATTGGGTTGTAAAGGTATCTGTCCCTTTTAGGAGAGGTATAGGAAAAATGGGATCTTAGCCTTGTAGCCTTTAAGGAACTGGGTTTCGCCTTTGAGGAACTGGGAAACCGGGACCTCCTGATCTGGAAATATCTCGACTTCCTAAACTCTCTTTGTGTGCTCTTCTCATATCTAGATTGTGGGAAAAGGAACTTTTAAAATACGAACTTAACTACATGTGTTCTCCAAATAGTATCTTCCCACATACAACACTATTATTTGATGGAACGGATAACCAGATTAAATATGGGTAAATGCTAACCATTTCAGATAGTCAGAAAGGAAAGTATTGGTTGCAAAATATTGGCTAACTAGAAGACATGCTTCTTTTACAATAAGTTCTCATATATTTATTATACAAGTCAAGGATAAAGAACAATAATAACTGTTGAAAGCAATGTAGCGCTTAAATAAAATCCAAAGCAATAGCCTATTTTTTTACAAGTGGTTTTAACAAAGGTCTAAAACCGAAAACAAGAAAGGAAACCTAAAGACCCTATTATACATTATATAAATCCTAGTGGAACTATATAACAACCCTACAGCTGAATTTTTAAGAGCAGACTACAATTTTTCATATAGAACACAGAGAAAAAAAGAATTCACTTACCCGGGAAGTTGCTCCTTTTGTATGCGGAGAACCCAAGAGCGCCCAAGTTGAATCTGCGTTTTCAATAAACAGTGAAGACGTTAACACTGTCATATCCAAATATTATAATGGACACAAATTCTTTACAAAAAAAAGATTAGGTTTTATATTATGAATTAAGAAGTATTTGCGTTGGATTCAAGTTGACCTGCCAATAGAACCCGTGAATATGACTGGACGCGAGTTGTGTTGTATCTACAAAGGCTGCCGAAGAGAGATATGGATATGGAAGGATATGACCATGGTTGGCTTCAAACTCCAGCCAAACCTATGTAACAAATAAATACAAATGAGTTAGCTTGACGAGGTATCATGTGAACCATACGTGAATAATATATCTGGAGACGAAAAACTTATTGCAAAACTATTACCTGCGAGAGAGTGTTCTTTTCTGTATTTTGCAAGTTAAAATCATCAGTTCACGAATAATTTCGTAAATTAAAAACATGAACCTCTGTCCTCCTCCATCCTAAAATCCATGCAGAGGAAGTGAACTATGTGTATGCTAGAGTTGGAATCGTATTCCATACCAGAGATGGTATTCCTTCTATGTTGAGTCCTCGCAGAGGAAGAAACCCAATAATCAATTGGCGCATTTGTAAAAGAAGAGCAAGAAATTTACAATATTTTTTGAACATCGAGGTCAAGGCCTTTATGGTTTAGGTACTATAGTTACAGATGGCGAACTATGGAACTTGCGTGGGATAACATACCAAGAATTCCATTAAAAAATCTTTGTCAGTCCACCTAAACCCTGTACTGGTTAATCAATGCTCCAGTTGTAATGTTTAGTGGTGTTGGTGCCAAATTATTGTAGGTTTACTATGTGGTGACCTAACTCACAACATAAATACATTGGTAAATACCACGAGGATGTTGGATAATTATTACTAAACATTATTATATGATATCATTAGCAGACGATCCAATTTATAGTTTATAGAGATGTGGTATCAAATCATAAGGAAAATCGTGATGTTATTATACATGTAGTATTAGTCCATGTGGTGATGAGAATTAATGCATTCCTTGGGAGTATAGACCAAAGTTTGGAGAAATCTATAATATATGAGTATTGTAATAATGGAGATTTTGATTATATTGAAGGTTATGGAATTGATCGTTAGTTATCTATATACTTGGTAATGTATAGTGTTTTTATAGTTTAATTAAAAATGTTAAATAACTAAATTATTGGAATCTATGAAATATTTAAGGTTGAATTGCCCTTTGAAAAATTAAAATAAACAAAAATGGTACGAGGAAAGCATGTTATTTGTATTAATTCCCATTAAAAGCCAACAGTAAATTTCAATCCTGTCGGCAATGCAGATGGCCACAATCACTTTAAATTAGTTCTTAGTGCGAGACCCATTATAATTTTATTAGATTAATATTAATCTTTATATTTTTATACTATCATATTTCATTAATATGGTAAATGAAAATGGGTCTATTATTCGTTGGACAATAAAATGAAAAAATATAATATTTCATTTTAAATCTTTATTAATAAAAGAATGAAAAAATTATAACAATTTTAATCCAAAATCTTCTAACTAAAATTATCACATTATGAACCTATATCTTACTCTCTCTAACCATCTTAGAATTGACCACAAGGTGTGTTAACATCTTTAACATGACATCAAGTGTAGAATTTGGAGGTCAAATTGTCATAATTTCCAATCATGAGGAAATTTTAGCACACCTACCATAGGTTCTATGAAATTGTCAAAAAATCATATTTTATACGAAAGAGAAACATATTTTATATTTATGTGAGCTTGTTCAAAACTTTTTAGTATATAAGAATATGTCCATCTTGAAAGTTGTTATAATATTGCAAGCTGGCATTAACAGCGCATAGAATCCCCCAATCCATGGCATCGATTTGCATAAAGGAAACCAATTTGGCATTTGAAATTAAGAGCCAAGACCATAATTAAGTCAGAAACAAATGCAAAGATTCAACCAAGTCAAACATTTTCCTTAGATTAATCAGTTACTACATAGAAGACACACAGGCAGTACTTGAGCTTCAAAACCCAGATCTTCTACATATCAAACCGAGCAAGAAGTAATTCAAGTTATGCTCACACAGGAACAAGGTTTCAACCCTGTAAATACTTTTTTTTTTTTTTTTTTTACATTGTAATTTCGTTTACGACTTTGGAAACAATACTTTGTCACTAAAACTTTAAGGCCTATTTATTAAATTACTTTTCTAATAGTTCAAATCGAAATCTTCAAAACCTCCATTCTTATTTATTTCCAGAATCTAACTACAGAAGTTCATTTCTTTAGATTGAGCGTCAAACTACAGTATTCGCAACAACTTTAATAGTACCGAATACAAAAAAAAGAACAACGCAACATTTCTTTTCTTCTGTAACTAAAAACCAGTATTATAATACCAAGTCAAATGACTTTCAATCCTTTAAAGCGAAGCTTGCAAGTTGTACTATGGCGAAGATGCCATTGTAAAATATTTTCAGTTTACAATGCAGGCTTGAAGCCTCGGCAACAGAAAAACTTAGTCTAAACATTATCATTGCTTATGGATTAACCCAACTCTTTTACTGAGCAGAACGTTTTAACTTCCGACGAGTCCAGGGTTATGGATGAACCCGAGACTTACCAGGACGACGAAGTCCTAGACGTTCATTTGTCCAGCAAGCTTGGATGTTATACCTTTGATTGACCCTGCAAGTGAAATATACATCTAAATAAATTAGAATGAATCAAAATAAAGGATTTATGAAAACTCAAATTTCAATGATGGAACATAGAGACGTATTACCTTAAGTGGAAGGCCAAAGATCCAACCCCAGCACTGTAAAAATAGACTTTCACCCTAAAATAGAAACCACACCAAGGTCGTGTTATCAACTACTAAGCATTCACTTACAGGTCTGCAAAACACCATTAAAATAACGCAGAGGTCGCGGGTTCCAAACTCCAAGCAAACTTGCTAACCCTAAGTTTTAGCAGCGTGTCGGCCTCACACTCTAACTCCAAAATGTGAAAGTGAAGACTGAGAAACCCTCCAGCATTACTTACAACGAGAATTTAGGGTTTATCATTCAACGACCCAGATCTATTGTGATTGACGAGCGAGAAGGTGACAGCCTGATGCTTTGAGAATCGGGCAACCATAACATAAATACCTCATTTATTGTAACAGCTACGACAATGCCAACGTTGCATGCCAAGGAGTCAATCCCATGTACAGTTCGGAGGAGAGCTGCTTGTTCACTACGCATAGTTCGATTTCGTGAGTCACATTTTAACCAGGCTTCACGTGGTTTGACAACGTGGATAGACAACATTACACTCCACTAAAGAGTTGGTTCAGAACCATTAATGTTTGGACAAGACACCATCAACCTGTCAGATCGATGCAGCAGCGACATTAATAACCGTCACTTCCTTACCAGTGTCGTATTTAATGCTTGGTGTAATGTCGTTCATTATCAATACATAGAGTAAGGTCAGGATTGCATTGTATATCGCTTCATCGCTATGGTATTAACCATCGAATGCATGATTACATAAATCAAAAGGTTGTATTGGTAATAATCGCATGCATATAAGATTTAGATAGTTAGAACTTAGGTTAGAAAATAGTATCGGTACATTGTAATATTATTACAATAAACCATATAAAAGTTGTTTATTATAATAATGCACCAATATCACATTAGAATGGTTCACCCTATAGTTAAAAAGGGTCCACACTTATATTGTATTATGTTCTTAAATAAAATATGATTTTGACTTTATAAATATCAAGACTATATCCATATATATATAAATTATAAATGGAGAAAGTAGAAGCTACCATAGTTGTCTTAAATAAAATACCAAGCATTGAAATAGTAAGTGAAACTTGATGTTATAATAAAGGAATAAAGTTCAAATTGAATTTGTCCATCAATCATTTCACCTGGTAGTAAAAGGTTTCATGAATTGGAAAATATTGGCAGAATCATATTAGCAATTCATTCTTCAAATCTAGTAATTAATCTTAAGATTTTTAAGCATAGATATTTCTACCAAGATAATGTACTTTTGAACCCTGTTTAAATATTATTAACTTCTACAACTTGTATTTTTTTTCGAAATAATACATTTAGAACTTGGATAGAATTCCATACCTGAAACAAGGAGGTACTTATAATTTCTTTAACCAAATAAGACGATTAATTGGAAAATATAAATACTCTTAAACATTGTTTTGTCATTGTTATCCTTACCTGCGAATATTCGCAAGAAGGACAGGTACAAATGCTTTAGCTAATTAGCTAAGTAAGTCTCGGGGCACCTCGCAGGAACCTTTTCATCACCATCTCGAAATTAAAACTGTCAGTACCTTGTCAAGGAGAACTCCGTCTTATATTGTTTTGAAATTTCAGTTATTACAACTAGAAACAAATTAGTGTCGTAATCATTTTTATGGAGGTAAGACACATCACTGTCTTAAAGCATCATTAGTTAAAAGGACATAGTAGTTAAATTGTTATATACATTAATGACTTTATTATTTAATACTGCCTTAACAAGCATTTATTACTTCCACAATCACAATTTTAACATTTAATGCTGGTATAATTTTTTTTAAAAATTTTATGAAATTATCAGGATGTTACATTGCTCAAGGACAATAATCCAAAGAGACTTCAATCGATATTATCATTGGTACACTATTATCAAATTTATTCAAAACTTAGGATCATAAGCAATATCAAATAAAAATGGAAGGTCCTTAAGTCTTAGGTGGGTATGAATTGAGCCCGTGATTTGGACGTATGAATCCATCCCACGATTTGGAGGTTATTCCTCAACACTCCCAAATAAAATAACCCCCAATATTTATATTACTATGTCAAATAAAAAAAAACCCTTGACCCCTTAATACGGGGCAATATATTTTTGAGGTTTTTAAGAGTATTCAACCCCCCAATATGAATGGACGTGATATGATATTGCCTCACTAGTGAATCCCCCGTGCATGCAACATGGCATCCTACTCTTGTCATTTCGAATCCATAAGAAGCCCAATGTTCTTGGGATGAGTTAGAAGGTCAATATACTTCTCATGATTCAAGTAATGTCGAATTGGAGTGGAAGAATAACTCCCATGGAAGAGGAAGATGCAATTTGGAGCTAGTGAGACACTTGGGCTAGATTCCCTAGTTCTATGACAACAATGATGAAGATGCTATGAAATCTATGACAAAAATCAGACTTGAGGGATGACATATGACATTTATGACATGTCAGGGCTAAAAATAGCCTCCAAGAGGGCACTCAAGTGAGTTAGGGCAGCCAAAGAGACACCAATTCGATTTTGGAGAAGGGGAGGGCTAGACTTGGAAGGACAAGTGGCATACTTGAGAATCTCTTCTCAAATTAAGTTGGCATGAATATCTTGGAAGGAATTCGACCCATGGAGGAAATTAGAAGTTAATAAAATTCATGAACAAAGAATAATGGCAGCTTTTGATCATTTTAAGAATTTTCTATTGCATTTGTGAGAGAGGAGCTAGTGGATGACTAGTTTCTTGCCTTAGCCAATTTCGAGGGTGAGAGATTCCCATCCAAGTTGGTGTTTGGAAAGGACATTCATGTATTTCATGGATATTTAATGGATTCTTATTTGCAGGTTTAATCTACAGGGAAGCTCATGGTTTCTTCTAGTGCAGCTCACTCTTTCAACCATTTCCAATTTTCATTGCATATTCTTGATCCTTGAGGGAGGGCGTTTTTGGTGAGATATTGTACTCTTTGGGGGAGATTATAATGCCCCATTTATTTTCTAATATGAATTAAATACTCTGTTCTTCATCTTCAGAGAGTTTCAGGTCAAAATTCTAAGTGGAAATGTATAAATCTGATTTTTAATGAAAGAATGGTGCCATTTCCGCACTACCTTGATGTGTAGCAATGATGTATTGATGTATTTGAATGAAAGATAATTCCTATGATGTATTTATGATTCATGTACTATCATGTATTATATTCACAAGTTTCATTTTTAGTACTTAACCATTTGGAGTCATTTTTATTAGTTTAATACCATTTGAAGAAGATTTAATGCCATTTCCCCCAAGGTTGAAACTAGTCTTTTTGCATATGATTTAAGGGAGTTATAAAAGACATTAAAAGTTTAATGGTGATTCATATGAGTTCATGTTGATGTCCTTTATATGTCCCCTACTTCCATTCATAAATTCAAGTTGGATTGAGTGCATTTGGAAAGTCATTTTCATCATCTACCCCTAGGGGATTTGAACCACAATTTACTAGTAAAAATCTATATCTTGACCAGATTTGAAAGAGGAGTTGCAGAAGTCATATGAAAACTCCAGAGAATCCATAAAAATTATAAATATGTCTTAATATCATCCAAGTACCTTCTGTAGCAATTTGGGAGAATTTGGAGTCATTTGGAAACCAAGGGGCCAATACTAGTCAAAGAGAAATTGCTATTCAAACTCCCTACTTTGGCCAGAATATTAAAGGGGCTTGTAGAAGTATTTTGTTGGTCCTATATCATACCTGAAATCATAAATAAGTTCTAATATCAATAATATACCTTGTCATAATATTTGGGATCATTTGGAGCAAATTGGAAACCTAGACATCAAAACTAGTCAAAGGTCGAACTAGGGAAAAAAGTGAAAAATTTGCCATTTTAATAAATTCATAAAAATAGACATTACAATGGTATCAGAGCATGTTCCTTGCACCTATGAGTTAATATCATACATTGAAGAATAAGTTGCAGCCATTTCTTACTATTATGATGAATCCTATGAATACAATTCTTATGAGGTTAATGCAGATGATTATGAACAATATGAAGCAGAATGTGAATGGGTTGCGGAAGAGGTGCCATCATGCAACACTTCTTACAATTGGAGGAATGAAGATTATTATTATGACCACATGTATGATAAATATGAGTATGTCACACCACCAAAGGATAATTCTATGAATGAGTTACAAAGATGGAGAGCAACATATAAAACCTTGCCACAACAATATCAAAGATATCAAGCATATCTTGCTTCGAAGGAAGATACACAAAATGCCATGCCTTTTGAACACTATGCTGATCAGCTATTTGCAAATAGACCCAAAAATGAATATGTGGAGTTAGTGAATAAAGGTTTATGCCCTTCTTGTAAAAGAACTTGGAGAGAAAATCATGTGTGTGTGAATGAAAAGAGCAGTGAAATATCTAAACCTTCAAAGAATAGATCTATTTCCTAATGGATGAGAGTTTATGGATTTTCTTTGAAAAGAGACTCCAAATATATTTATACTAAGGAAAACAAGGGGAAAAATGCATCAGCTTGCTTGAAGGAGAAAAAGGAAGAGACATCACAAGAGCATGAAGAATATTCTATTGAAAATATGGAAGATCATTTCGAGACACCTTCTACCTTAGACATGAACCAAAGAGCATCTACTGATGGATGCTTGAACTATGAAGACGTACCTACTGATGGGTGTTCACACCTCTATGTTGGTGACATAGAGATCACTTTTGAAAGTGTTGCTGCAAGCCAAACTTCCATTAAACATGAAAATGAATACCTTGTAGTAGTTGAAGAAGAAACAAGATCAACTTCCCCATCACCACTTGAGCTTCATGAAGTTGGTCCAAGCAAGAAAGAATAAGATGAAGAGGTTCATTTGCAAGAGCCTCATTTTCTTGAAGGGTCCTTAAAGATGAATGAAAAGAAGATCCAAGAGTCCCTCAGCATTCTCCATGACACTCAAGAATTGGTGTCAAATTCTTGATGGGGAGCTACTTCATTGGAGGAAACATCCTTCCTTGAAGACATGGAGAAGATTCAAAGAGCAACGTGCCACATCAAAGGTAATTTCATGTCTTTGATTTTTGATAGGAACCATTTGTTTGAGCCTAATGAATTGTTACATGATGCATACTTGAAAAATAACGAGGATAATCATAAGCTCACAATTCAAAATGAGCAACTTCTTGAAAAGTTGCAAGATACTTGTTTTTCCTCCTATGTTTCAGATTGTCAAATGGTAGATTGTTTGGAGGATTCTCATGACATGGTGGATCATGAGAAATGTGGAAATTTGAATGTGCTTGATGTGTTTGAAGAAGGACTGAAGAGATCCAAACACTTGATGTGGTGGAAGAGGAATTTGAATTGTCTCTTGATGAAGGTTATGCAATTTTTAAAGAAGAGCATGATTCCTCTCCATTAGAACCAATCTATGACAAAGGTTTCACACTTGTGAAGGAGCTGCATGATCCTACCCATATGGATCCTTCCCATGGTGAAACTTCTGTCATGAAACTTTAGGTCGAGGACATTCACTAACCACTGTTAGGATGATTATCATCTACTAGTTGGGGATGGGCATCATCTAACCGTGGTGTTAATTGTTTATCTCACGGTGGGGTGGAAAATAATTTAGTTGTGAGGGAAGGTGGTTATCTAGTAATGACAAATTAGTTTATTTTCATTAATACATATTTGTTTTAATGACAATATGATAGATTTTGAATCAATGTTTTATAAATTCTTTACTAATTATACACCTTGCAATTATAGATGGTGTTGGAGATTTTTTGCGCTACATATAATTGAATTTTGGATACTATTGGTTCCTACTTCATCTATCATTACATATGTTGGTGGTTGGGTATTTTTGTGCCCTATATATAATTGAATTTTGGATACCATTGATTCCCACTTCATCTATCATTACATATGTTGGTGGTGTAGTGTTTGTGTTATTTGCAAGCTAATTTTTTTATTAACATGCATGGTATTCCTTTTCTTTTTAAATTATGCATCCAATTAGTTTACACCTATTGATTGAATATTTTGTTATCATGTTTTATACATGGATTTTATAATGTGGGCATGATATCCAAATTTTATCGTTGGGCACAACATTCTATTTGTAACTTGTGCATCATATTTTTCACCAAGTCGCATTTTTTTGAACATTCCAACACACACACACACACACACACACACATGCACACACACCAATTATGCATTTTTCTTTAAAATTTCAACTATTTTCTAGATAAAATATTATTAGATTGATAATATTCATTAAATCTTACAAGTTTTAATAGTAAAGTATGTTTTCTATTGAATATTTGCCAACATATCTATGTATAAGTTTTACAAATTAAAATTCATCTCATAAAATACTATATTTAAGCATAATATTTGAATCCTTAAAAAATATATTGTTGTGCATGTACAAAACGATAGTATACACAATATATGTTTACTTCACAATATATATATATATATATATATATATATACATACACACACACACACACACAAAATGATAGTATACACAATATATGTTTACTTCACAATATATATATATATATGCTTTGGTCTTGATGTATTGGTATGTAATATTGTAATTTTCTATTCATTTTGGAATATGTATTCCAGATATCATTTTGAAGGAAATAGTAATGAATGGTTTTTCCTTTTATGTTCGTGTGCATTTGTTCAATGGTATCAATATATACTATCTCTTATTCAATTTATTGATGCTTGGAACATGTGGAAAACATTAGTTGTCTTTTGATTGATAGAAGTATGCCAATGGTTAAGTCAAGTAATGTATTCCTTATATTTGGGAGGAGTTGAAGTGACTTATGGATAATTAATATAGATTATTAGTTTTAATGCTAGGAAATTTTTAAATAAGAAATGATATGAATTTGATGGAGAAGGAGTACCATATTAATATGAGTAGACATATAGATAAATGAATTGTGGGTTTTAATGGTTTTTTTAGATGCGTATATATGACTCAACACACATTTATGATTATATGCCCATTTTTTCAATTTTGAACGTATCACTTAGAATGTAGACTATAAAAGTGTGAACTTAAAAGTGTCAAAATAAGTGTGAACTTTGATTTTAAAAATGTGAATTAAAATTCCAAAATGTGTATTTCAATTATGAAATTGTGAATTTTTAAACTTGAAGTGTGAACTTTAATTGTAAAAGTATTGAATTCGAGCCATAGTGTAGAACATTTTATTTATATATCACTATGACATATATTTCTAAATTTATCAAGATTAAATAGAATCAAAATAAAAACCAAAACTTTGTTGGCATTGCCCATTGAAGAGTTATACAATGGTTTCATAAATATTTAAAATATTGAAGAGTGATATTGATGAAACACTATAACTAGACTCATTTGTAAATATTCACAATGGCTATATCCTATACTAGGAGAAAAAATATTAACCAACCTTTTATATACATATATATATATATATAAGTAAGTTATTACAAAAAAAACATGGATAAAAATGATGATTATGAAAGTTATATTCTCAAGTTAAGGTTCATAGTATCATCAACATCCATCTCAATTTCTCCATTCTATTGTATCTATCATTGTGCCTCAATTACTACAAATCCATTCTTATTTTTATTTCGTCCTCTCTAACATGTTTCTATCCATATTTATGAATGTTTAATAGATAATGACTATGAGTATTTTTTCCTCGACCTCATTTTGGTGAGAATTCATCTATAGGATCATTACATAGGGGTCTAGTGTAGAGATCATCAACACTAGCACTTAGATTTGTGAGTTTGAGGTGGTTGTATGATCATTTTGCCACTTCTACTCCCAAAAACTTAGTAAGATTGTGATTATTATTATTATTATTTGATGTTGAAACTAGACCTTTTAATTGTTCTATTCCTTTCACCTTCAACATGAAACCTATTTTTCTATCCACCAAAATTACCATCAACAGTCAGATATATATAGAAGGTCAAGCATCTTACTCATATGATCATGCTGGATAGTGTTAATCCTGGAAAGATTAGAATTATTGTGTAAATATGTTTTGGACTTTACGGTGGGTTTTGGTCGGAATTCGGTAAATTTTTTTTTGGTAAAATCCAAATTTGTAAGTGTTCAAATTGTTTTTTGAATCAATAAATAGATTTAGCAACCCATGACTTCCAAATTATGCAATTTCCATAACTAATATATGTGATTCTAAGATTTTTTAAAAATTTATAACTAAACAAAATAAGACAAAAATACAATAAAAAAAGTTAAAAACATAAAATATTTAAACTGCACCAATAATAATAAAAAATATAAGAAAATTAAAGCTTCAACCATCCACCCATGAATATCGAGTATGCTCATTATATAATGTGTTCATCACTTCGAAACACAATCTTTTTTCTTATATACTTTAAAGTTGAGTGTCCTAATTATATAATGTGTTCACGACTTCGAAAACACATTTTTTTCTTCTTATATACTTCAAAGCTTATTGTGACTCCAATCCTTCACCTTACTTTCCTATATTTAAAATTGAAAAGGCTTCGCCTTATTTATATTTTTCGATATATATAAAAGAAGGTGGGCTAAAAAGAGTCGGGAATTTTTCCTCACCGTGTTCAGGTGTCACTGATTTGAGTGGAATGTAATATTTAATTTAAAACTACTTTGTTTTATAATAATAAGTTTTTATCATCTATGATTTTCCTATTAAATCGCTGAATGAGATATTTAAATTATTAGTTTTTAAATTAAAGTTGATTATAATTTAAGTTACTGGGATGGAATATTTAATTTATGAGTTTTATGGATCAAAATTATTTATAATTACTTTGGGATGGTGTGATGGGTAAGTAAATCTTCAAATGTTATTATTTATATAATTGAATGAAATTATTTGTACAATTACTTAAATAAATGTGATAGTTTTAGCTTATGTGATAGTTTGAGTGGTTAAGTGCTTTAAACTTCATCTAGAATGTTACAAGGTCGATTCCTCGAGTTATTTATCTTATTGTATCCCTACTTAATTAACCATAAGAAAAAAAACATGATAGAGAACATAAATGCCTTAAATATAATAACATGTTTCCATTTAAAGAAGAAAAATAATTTGAAGATTAGTAAAGAGGATATGTTTACCCTTTTGATAAACCCTCATACTAACAAACACCTAAACAATGGAAAAGCTCATATTTCTATAAAGTGGTCAATTTATTAACTATTATATGATAATTTAGTGGATAGGTGGTACATGATTTTCAATGACACGCCACATAAACATAGGGAAATGCCAATATATTTTTGAAAAACGTATATACATAGTTTGTGTTAGGCAAACATTTAACTATTTTCAACACTTAACATTATGGGGAGTGGATTTGGGGATGCAAAACAATACAATGTAAAGTGCATAAATCAAATTCTCTCAATCCCTCCAACACATAGGGGTTTAAACATGCTATAATACCATTGTACGTCATTTTCTTAAAAAAACATTAACAGTGGTGTTAATCGTTCATGTTATGGTGTGGGTGAAAAATAATTTGGTTGTGAGGGAAGGTGGTTATCTAGTAATGACAAATTAGTTTATTTTCATTAATACATATTTTTTTTTAATGACAATATGATAGATTCCGAATCAATATTTTATAAATTTTTAACTAATTCCAAACCTTGCAATTATAGATGGCGCTGGGGATTTTTTTCACGCTACATATAATTGAATTTTGGATACCATTGATTCCTACTTCATCTATCATTACATATGTTGGTGGTTGGGTATTTTTTGTGCCCTACATATAATTGAATTTTGGATACCATTGATTCCTACTTCATCTAACATTACATATGTTGGTGGTATAGTATTTGTGTTATTTGCAAGCTAATTTTTTTATTAACATGTATGGTATTCATTTTATTTTTAAATTATACATCTAATTAGTTTACACCTATTGGTTGAATCTTTTGTTATCATGTTTTATATATGGATTTTATAATGTGGGCATGACATCCAACTTTTATCTTTGGGCACAACATTCTATTTGTAACTTGTGCATCAGGGTATTCTTTAGTAGCTAGTTTTCACCAAGTGGCATTTTTTGAACATTCCAACACAAACACATGTACACACACCAACTGTCCATTTTTCTTTAAAATTTCAAGTATTTTTTAAATAAAATACTATTAGATTGATAATATTCACTAAATCTTACAAGTTTTAATAGTAAAGTATGTTTTCTATTGAATATTTGCTAACATATTTATGTATGAGTTTTACAAATTAAAAATGATCTCATAAAATACTATATTTAGGCATAATATTTGAATCCTTAAAAATGCATTGTTGTGCATACAAAACAATAGTATTCACAATATATGTATGCTTCACAATATGCACACTATATAATATATATATGCTTTTTGTCATAATATATGTGCTTTGGTCTCGATGTATTGGTATGTAATATTGTAACTTTCTAATCATTTTGGAATATGTATTCTAGATATCATTTTGAAGGAAATAATAATGAATGGTTTTTACTTGTATGTTTGTGTGCTTTTGTTCAATAGTATCAATAGATACTATCTCTTATTCAATTTATTGATGTTGGCAACATGTGGCAATCATTAGTTCTCTCTTAATTGATGGAAATACACCAATGGTTAGTCATGTCATGTATTCTTTATATTAGGGAGGAGTTGAAGTAACCTATGGATAATTAGTATAGATGATTAATTTTAATGTTAGGAAATTTCTAAATAAGAAATGATATGAATTTGATGGACAAGGAGTACCATATTAATATGAGTAGACATGTAGATAAATGAATTGTGGTTTTTAATGGTTTTTAGATGCAGATATATGACTCAATACACATTTATGATTATATGTCCATTTCTTCAACTTTGAACTTATCACCTAGACTGTAGACTATGAAAGTGTGAACTTAAAAGTGTCAAAATAAGTGTGAACTTTGATTTTAAAAATGTGAATTAAAATTCCAAAATTTGTATTTCAATTATGAAATTATGAATTTTGAGGTTGAAAGTGTGAAATTTAATTCTGAAAGTATTGAATACAAGCTATAATGTAGAAAATTTTATTTATGTATCACTATGACACATATTTCTAAATTTATCAAGATTAAATAGAATAAAAAAAGAAGTGTTGGCATTGCTTTGAAGAGTTATACAATGGTTTCATAAATATTTAAAATATTGAAGAGTGATATTGATGAAATACTATAATTAGAATAATGTGTAAATATTCACAATGGCTATATCCTAGACTAGGAAATAAGATATTAACCAACCCTATATATATATATATATATATATATATTATTACAAAGACACATCAATAAAAATGATGATTATGGAAGTTATATTCTCAAGTAAAGGCTCATAGTATCATCAACATCCCTCTCAATTTCTCCATTTTATTGTATCTATTCTCATTGTGCCTCAATTACTACAAATCCATTCCTACTTATTTTTATTTCGCCCTCTCTAACATGTTTCTATCCATATTGACGAATGTTTAATGGCCAATGACTATGGGTATTTTTTTCTCAACCTCATTTTGGTGAGAATTCAAATCTAGGATCGTGACATAGGGGTCTAATGTAGAGATCATCAACACTAGCACCTAGCTTTGTGATTTTGAGGTGGCTGTAAGTCCATTTTACCACTTCTACTCCCACAAACTTAGTAAGATTGTGATTATTATTTGATGTTGAAACTGGACCTTTTAATTGTTCTATTACTTTCACCTTCAACATGAAACCTATTTCTCCATCCACCATTTTGTTTATTGGAAAAATAAATATGATTTTAACTTGGACCAAGGACAAGAAATTATTGCAAGACAATACTATTCTTTCACCAACACATTGAATAAGAGTGGTCCCAACCTCTCCTTTAAGAACATTGTGTTCATCCATATCTGTGACAAGGCCTAATTTTATGTAACCTCTTTTGTTTTAACACCCATGTAACAACCTAACTTACTTTGAAATGAATTCCACCTTATCTTGTCAATATGTATACACATAATTTTTTTTATCACCAATAGTGATTGAAATGTGTTTGGGTCCTCGCACAAAGATGGGGGATCTTTTAGATGCAACTGGTGTTTTGAAAAACATGTTCCTATTATAGAATTCAACAAACATATTCCTATGCATTTGTAAAACATAGAAATGGGAAAATTTCAGGAAACCAAGTGGGATGCCACGAAGGATAGAAGAGCAAAACGAGCACTCATTTTTTCTCTCCAAAACATGTGCACATTTTAGAGAACAAAAACATGTGCTTGTTTTTGCTATGCATATCTTATTCCCAAACCCATTCTTCATTGTGTGTGCAGCTACGATTTCCTGGATGACAAGAGAAAAACACGGGCGCAAATTTGACATCTACAGGCATCCTCAACCAATTTCTTCTCCCCCACAGGTAAATATTTTTCCCTCTTTCTATTTTTAGTCATTGTTTTTCTCAAAAAACATTAAAAAATTCCCTACAATGAATTCTAAAATCTCATAGAAGAACCAATTTATCCAACAACTATCCATCTAAGCCACATGACAATCTATCCAACAACTAATTGAACATTTCTCCAAAATCTATCTACAATTATAGATCAAATATCCAAAATATGTTCTACTTATTATTTATGTAATGCAGTAGTTATGTTGAAGAAGATTACACTTGACCAAGATTTCCTTTGTGTCCTTACCATATAATAGAAATACAATTGAAAGAATTGCTTTCAACCCTTTTAAAATTTTAATCATAAGTTAGTCCCTAATTTCCCCTCTTCTCAAAACCATAACCACAAACCTAAATCCTTTAACTCTCTCAACTCCTGACAATCCCAATCCTATACCCGCACCAACCCCACTCCTCATCCCGCTAATTCATGTCATCAGAATTGTTTCCACTACCACAAAACCCCAACTCATGAAATTTTTGAATGTCACTTTTACAATTCCAACCTCAATCAAAATCCTTATTTTCTAATGAACATGGAAGTGACTTCATCACAACTCCTTTTCCCCCTACTCTTTCTTCCGCTTCTTCTAAGGTCATGTCCTTATGCAAATTGAAGTACATGTAGCTTTTGCAACATGTACTTGAACCTTAGTAGTGTTTGTCATGCTAGAAACTCAACAAGATTTGGTGTGCTAGAACATGAAAAGATCTCATTGCCCAAACTTTTCTTTGCACTATTATGGGCGAATCCATGAAGATGGGTGTCTATTTTGGGGGGTTTTATGAGAAAATAAATCTGATTTTTTCATGTTTTTCAACTTTGGGCGAACAAAAGTGATATTTTTGTTTAGAATTTCACTTTTAAGTAAAAATAAAACTTTTAGAGAATTATGTTAGCTTTCTATTCATCATTTTTTCAAATTTTTTTATTGAGATTTGATGTGTCAATTTGGAAAATGTTCGACAGCATGTTCTTATAAAATGAAGGGACTAAAAAATAGTCATGTTTTGGGAAGGCTGAAATCATTGTTAAACTTGTGTTTTGTAAAAACAAAATATGGTATGACAATCTACACAAAATTTACTACTGCATGACTATAATTTTGTAACCAATGGATCTATATACTAATTATTATATTTTTTTGAATTCAATCAATGGGGAAAGCTTGTCGATTTTCAACATGTTTTTTTTTATGCGCCATTTCTCTCAATTTACACTAAAACTAAAACATCTAAGAATACCCTTTTGAAGTAGACACTCCAATTAACTACACCATATTTTTTTCAAATTTTTTTATGGTGTATTTTTAAATTTATGGATTGTTCATTTCACCTCATTTTGAAATCGATAAAACCAAACTGGACACATGTTAACAAAAAAAAAATTACAATTATCAGATCCCACCTAAACACAACAAAATCTATACCAACAGAGAGTAGATCCAATGACTAAACTAATGGTATCAAGTCCGACAGTCGATTTGCACTGTAACAGATGGTTTTTCCCTTCCGAAACTAGAGAAGCCTGAAAACAACACTGTTTTAAGGTCTCAGATATTATTCGGCCGAATACTTTTTCAGCCGAATACTTTTTCGGCCGAATGATTATTCGGCCTAATAAATATTTTCCATTAGTAAACCATTAAAATTGACAACGGTTGTTCGTCCAAAAAACAAAACGTAAATTTTTTTTTCATCGGCCAGAAAAATAAAGAAATTAAATTATTTAAAATTGTATAAATAAAACTAAAGGAGTCATTATTTCGCATCTTTTTTTTTCGTAGAGGTTTGTATAAAATATTTTTGAAGGGGTTTTTTCAAAGGAGATTTCTTTCCAAGGAGTTCTTATTTCTTTCCAAGGGGTGTTTTCAAGGACATTTATTTCCAAGGGGTTTTTTCAAAGGAGATGTATTGCCAAGGAGTTCTTATTTCTTTCCAAAGAGTTTTTCTTCAAAGGAGATTTCTTATTTCTTTTCAAGGGGTTTTTTCAAAGGAAATTTCTTTCCAAGAAGTTTTTTTTCAAAGGACTCTTAGAATATTTTTATAAGGTGAAGTAAATTTCAGTTCATGTTTTTATAAATGGTTGAAAGACCAAAAAAAACAAATTTAGCAATTGTTTTTAAATCTTAAATTTTTATTTTTTTACTATAAAGTGATGATTATTTAATTTAACCTCTACAGATTAAACGATCATGGGAAGTAAGAGAAACCGCCAAATAAAAAGTGATCGTAAACGTGATGATGATGCTCATAGGGAAACATAAAGACTCAGATATCATGCCAAAAAAGCAAGGGTTGCACAAACAGAAGAGACAATTATCTAAGATACAAATACAGATTTACATGATAATGTTGATGAACTGGATATTGAAAATATAGTACAAGAAGAAAAAATTGAAGCTGAAGAGACCAATGTTGAAGATGTAAATAGGGATTTACATGCTAATGTTGATGAATTCAATATTGAAGATCAAGCTCAAGAACAAGAAATTGGACCTGGTATGTATATATCATGTATTTTTCAAATTCATTTTTTATAATGAATTGTATTTTTGTATATATTTTAAATTAAATTTAACTTAATGTATAGGTGCTTTCACCATTGATGATGAAATGTTAGAAGACATTGATTGCGACAAATATGGATAAAAAATAGCCACACATGTTGCACGATATTGTGTTATGCAAATTTATGATGATTTTCTCAAACAATATTCAATAGCAGGAAAAACGCAAATTTTGAGATGTTTATTAGTGTCCAAGAAGTTAAGAGGTGCTACGTCATTATTGGGTATTCACAAGGCGACAAAAGAGTCGAAATTGAAACATAATGTGATCGAAAATATAAGTGATGCAATAATTTTTTTTGGAAAATCCAGGAAGAAAGATACCAAAGCTGCACATATAGCAATTCAGACATCAATTATTTCAGCTAGTACTAGACAAAATCGTTTCACAACACAACTAGAAAAAACAATATGAACCTCAAGAAACACTTTATACAAACATAACAAATTCAGAATGCAAATTGATGAAAATGATGAACTTGCTTGTTGGGAAATTATTTGTAGACAACCTTACGAGGATAGAATGAGAGAAGGTGTTAAAGATATTGTACCTAAATATTGGTTGGCACATGCTCGAGTTTCACCAAATTCAAGGGATGTGATACGAAAAAGAGTCTCACGAAATGAATGCGAAATCCATGCAAAACATATAATGGAAATGACACAAGTATAATTGTTCAATAAATTCAAGGAGGATCATCGTGGAATTAATATGTCAATCACTACATTTGCGGAACAAAAATCATGGTATGTTAGACCTATTACTATACGTGACACATGTTGTCGTTATCATGTGCAATTTGAATTATATTACGACACTTTTCTTGAATTTAGTAAAATGTTTTGGACAAATTCACCACCTCCGCCCACAATATGTGAATTCATATCTCAAATTCTATGTGAGAGAGATCACGATGAACTATTTTACAATAAGAAATGTGTCAATGGAAAAAATTTTCATCATCGTGGAAATCTAGTTTTATTCCGCAATAGATATCCTATTGATAGTGATATGTCAAATGTAACCATTGATTGGAGAAGATATGAATACATCAATTACGCTACAAGTTCTAGTGATGCACATTCCAAGCAAATTGATTTGCGAGAAGATAAAATATGTGTGACAGATTTTATGAAAAAAATTGAAAGTGAAATTTATAAATATACCAAGAATTCACATAGAGCACGATGGCAAGACCTTCAATTCAATAAGTCTCGTGAAATTTTTCCACTCGGAACAATTTTGTCTGTGGTTGATTTTGCAGAAAACTACACATTTGCTGCACAAAAGGAGATACAAAGTGAATACTATCATTCTGACCAAGTTTCAATATTTGTCCATGTTCTATATAGACATTCTCAACACGATGTTGATGGCATTGAAATCACATGTGACAATCGAGATGTGATTAAAGAATATCATTTTTATATTAGTGATGATCATACACACGATACACATTTTGTTCAGCATTGTATTGAAAATATTTTCTATGAATAATTAAAAAGACGTGAAGTTAGATTCAATAAACATTGGATATGGTAGGATGGATGTGCGGGACAATTTAAATCTTCACAATTATTTTTTATTTTATGTCGACTTCATAAAGCAACGAACATTAAACATCGTTGGAATTTCTTTGAAACTGGACATGGAAAAGGTGAACATGATGGTGCAAGAGCATGTGTAAAAATAGCACTTCGAAGATGGAAAATGAACCATTCTTCCGCACGCTTTCATTCAACTGCAGAGGTTGTCCAATGGTGTCAATTACATCTAAGACATGATTATAATCAACAATCAAAAGATGTGCCTAGGTATCTACACGGTTTTTTTAATTTATATTAATTGTCAATTTTAAAAAATGTTATTTGCAAACTGTTAAGTATATGTACACCAACATTAAAAGTTGTCCTTTGTGATTTGTCATATATTTTGTAGGTTCTTTTGGCTTATTGGAATCCAAGATATAGATAGATCAATCCCATACGAGACTGACACCATACATGGGACTAGAGATTCACACTCTATTCAAACAAAATCCTTCCAAAATGTGTTTGCATTTGACAGTAGAAAGCAATCATGCTTTTGTCATATTTGCACTGAAAATGTTGAATCTACATAAGTTTGTGAAAACATAATGAACAACTGCGTAAAACATTGGAAACACACAGATGTTAATCCAAAGGGAAAAATGCCACTAGCAAGCTTAGAAGAATTAGAATCAGAAGAAATAGCAATATCATCTGATGTCGATAGAATTTCAGATCTTGTTAGAGAAGGTAATGAAATAAACCAAAAAAAATGATTGTTCATTTCATATAAATTATGTATATATCTAGAACTTACAAATTCTTTGTTGATTGTTGATTGTTATGTATCCATCACATTATGTGTATAGTCAATTTAATTGATTTAAAAACCTCGACGTCAATTGTAATTTGCACAGGAGATGTTTTCCCTGTGATTGCACCTTTAGACAACAAAGAAAAGGTGAAATATTATTTGATGCGATACACGGAAGGAAATATGTAGTTATTGGAGGACTACGATGACAAAGGATTTACATATGAGAGAGGATCCATCATTTTAAAAGGTTATTTTTTTGACAAACCGATATGACTGAAAATTATGCTTACTTTCAAGATTATGAACCTGATGTTATATGTTGTCAATATAGTCATTTAGTATGTGCATCTCAAATAAAATTAGTACAAGTTCCATCGAAAAAAAAATTAAGAACTAGAAAATGGAAAATGTCCAAATTATATGACCATGACCGAATAATTGAGGACGACATTGCATTGAGATGTTTTTAACAATATCGAAAATGAATTGATCATGGTTAAGAGAACTATAGTAGACCCATGGCATCAGTTTAGCCTCTATGTGGAAGATGATTGTGTAAGATTTAATGATGATGAATAGGAGTGTAAGAAACAACTTCGAATTCAAATTATAAAGTACACATTTTACTTGTTTTGTGCATGTCAAATGTTGTGTACAATATATTTTTATATTGAGAACTATGACTATGATCTTGAGGTGTCAGATTTTTATTTATGTTTTATAAGCTTGTGTTTATGATTGTGTATGCTTGAATATGGATCATGGCATGATGACTTGGTGTGTTATTTGGTAATGTGTAAGAATATGGCATCGAGTTTGAGATGCCATTAAAAAATGGTTGTATTTTAGCATGTTGAAATCGATTCGATAATTATTTGGTAATGAGAACTTTAATAAAAGTTGGAAAAAGTTGAAAAATGTTATCTTTCAGCTATGGAATGTTTATTGGAAATGTAATTTTACAAGTAATGTACGAGAACTATAATAAGAGTTTAAATGATTGTTTTTTAGCATGTTGAAATCCATTCAATAATTATTTGGTAATGAGAACTTTAATAAAAGTTGGGGAAAGTTGAAAAATGTTAGCTTTCAACTATGGAATGTTGATTGCAAATGTAATTTTACAAGTAATGTATGGGAACTACAATAAGTGTTTAAACATGATCGTAAAAACATTGTTAATTGTTAAGAATGATTGCTTAAAGATTCTTGGACATAATTGAGTAATTATGTTATGTCATGTTGAAATATGGACATGTGGTGTATGACTTATTGATGTAGGATTAAATTGTTTAATAAATGTTTGAAAATGATGGAGAATTCTCTATAACAAGTTGATTGTATGTTATTACCTCTATTAGATTAAGTTAATTGAGTCCATTGTATTGGGGGAGATGGTTTTTAACTATGTGAAGGAAATCCTAAGTTGGAATCCTTATCAATTTTGATATGTGGTTGTATAGTTGAAACCATTTGACCTTGATTGAATTTGAAGGATTTTAGGGTAATATGTGTGGTCTTTAATGTGTAATTTCATGAAAAAATTTGGATTGTGATGAATCCATTTCATGTTTCTCTAATAATTTAGATAAATTATCGTGTACAATTAATAGTTGTGATTCAAGCATGTACAATTAATAGTTGTTTATATGATCAGATGGAATTGAAAAAAATTATTTAATTTCACATAACTAAAATCATGGCAAATGGAGATAACGATCATTTGATTTTTAATCACAAATAAGGATTGCAGGATTGTGAAGCTTATGCTAAATTAGAGCAATGGTTATGTGCAACAAACAAATGAAAATTAATCAAATTGTTGTCTAAAATCATTGCTCTAATTTAGCATAAGTTTCACAATCCTGAAATATTTGCTTATGATTAAAAAAAAATCGTTAAATCCCTATTTTCCATGAATTCAGCAACATATATAGTTCACCTACAAAAGTGTTGTACTTGAACATTCAAAACTATGAATCATTAGTTAAAAATTTAAAGTATGAATCAAAGGAAGAACTAGCAAGGGAATATAGAGAAATAAAAGTTTGCATAATCATAATCTATCCCTTCTTAGCAAAGTGAAGAGTGCAAAAATGATGCCTATAGGAGGAAAAATCAAAGATCATATATTAAAAGACAACCAAGAGGGTTGAAACCTGCACTCAATTTTTTTTACATCTGTACTCAATTTTTTTTACATCTGCACTAAAAAATTGTCAATACTTCAAATCTTCACTCAAGGATTAAATCTCCGTGTCTTAAAACTTGTAACTTTAAAACTGCAGGTCTTAAATTAGCAGGTCTTAAAACTTAAGGCTAGCATATAACTTGTAACTCAGGATTAAATCCTTCAGGTCTTAAAACTTGTAACTTTAGATTGCACCTATCAAAACTTAATGCTAGCATATACTGAAATTCTGTAAAGAAATATTCAAGAGTGCAAACCAAAAACACCATATTATATGAACTAATTTAAAACAACAATTAGTTAATGCCTACTTAACATAAAATTTGCAATCTGGAAATTACGAAAACAAGGTACATCAACTAAATAGTGTTGTTCTACATCACATTGATCTAAAATATTCTGGTTTGCGAGGACAAGCTCCAACAACAATCACATGGACTTTATATTATTCATAAAATAAAGTACTTTAAACCTTAAAACATGTGTACTAATATCCTTTAAAACCATTTCAAGATTGAACATTAAACTGAAAAATTGTAACTTGTACGTACAAATTTAATAATACATACATTCATGAACATCATGCAAAATTATATTCTAAGCATTTACCACACAAAGTATGCTATGTAATTAGCCCCCCCAAAAAGTTTAAATAATTCAAAGCAAATACAGAATATGTAAGTTCAATGTACATGTATATAATCCAAAAAAAAAGTTCCTAGACATGTGAGTTCAATGTACATATATAATCCAAAAATAAAGTTCTTGGATGTCCAAAAAAACTACAATATATGTATCAACATGCAGATATATGCAATATGATAGTATGGGAAAACAAAAAAAGACCAATAAAAATAATTCTCTAAATCAAATTCCACCACTATCCTCCGCTGGGGTCTTCCCTTTTCCTCGAAGATACTCAAACCGCAACATGTATAAAAGCAAATTATGAATCTCATAAATTATTTAAACAATTTTAAACTAAATTAAAAAAATTAAAATATTAAACTTATAAAAAAAATTGAAAAGAATAATTCAATTATTAACAAAATTACCTCAGTGCCAATGTCCATGTGCATCAAAGAACTTATATCCTCACCACCAATTTCCATATGTTCTTGTGTTCCCTAAACTTTAACTTTTGTTAATAAATAAAACATTGTGCAAGCAAAATAAACTAAAATTAAACAATTCACTTAAAACCGAAACAAAAAATTGAAATCATGAGCTCACAAGAGATGGAAAATCATCAAAAAAGTTGGAATCTAAATGAACCTGCATGGATAAGTCACATTAACAATAAGATACATAGATAAATTAAAATTCAAAAAAAGTATACAATATCTTTCAAACATAAACATAAATATGTAAATAATAAATATACCTCTCTAAGATGCTCTTCTACATTTTCAGTAGCGGAGAGTGGAAAATTATGTTCATTCAACATTCTAGAATACTGCAACCAATAAACATTTACGTAATATATTTATTACTATACATCAAAAAATACATACTGTCATAGATATAATGTAACAAAAAGTTCAATTCAAAATGAATAAAACAATTAAATATATTGTATGTACATACGTCTCCTATACTCGATATGTCATGGGATAGGACATCCAAAGCTGTATTGCGATAAACCTTCACATAAGCCCTAATATTTTCAATCCTCATTCCATCTATCTCATCATTCATTTTGTAAACAAGCTTTTGACGAATAGTGGCTCGAGCCCTCTCTCGAACCAATCCCACATCAACTCCTACAAATGCCGATGTTAAACCTTCGGCAACAGAATCCCTTGCAGCTGTCCCAAGTTGGGATGTGGGCTCCATCTCCGATTTTAAAGTCACAAGACTGGATGGGAGAGATATCTGGGGTGGAGGTCGAAGAGTTGTGGGATCTCTAAGAGCACCTTTTTGATTGTATATTCGACCATTTCCAACTCCATAAAAGTTAGACTGAATATTGGTATAGTCTGGCTTCATATTTAATAAAAAACCTGCATAAAAATCTGGCGAAATAATTGGGAACCTCATCATTCCATGGAAACCGACCATAGGCTGCAAGGAACCGATCATATAATAGATGTGCAAGTTTAGGGTGCTTGAAATATTGCACTTTCAACATTTTTCACTTTAGGCCTTCTTTGAATTTAAACATTGAATTGGCCTGTTCTTTGGTCACTCTCTCCTTCACAACAACCCACTTGTCCGGACCCATCACTTGTGCCCTTCTCCTCCGCATCAAGTCAACAAAACCGTTCGTAGTTGGTCTGAGATCCTCATATGCCTCAATTAATTTTTGCAATGACTGCAAAACAATCTCTAGACTTTGTTTTCTCTCTGGAGGGAGATCCAAACTAGAAAGATCGTGTTGCAACTTGTCATAGTGAGATCTACAGCTTTCAAGGGTCGTTTGTTGAACACCAATTTCCCATGGAAGCTCCTCAGGTAAATCAGATGGATAAGTTGTTATGGGTGTACAACCCACATCTAGTTCAACATATTCCCTCCTTGCTCTACCTTCGTCCCCCTGTGTATAATTACGAGCCTCTTCTGAACCTTGATCTACACCCACATCTTGTTCAACATGTGTCCTCCTTGCTTGACCTTCGTCCCTCTGTGTAGTATTATGAGCCTCTTCTGAACCTTGGTCTGCTTCAAAGAAAAACACAATTGTGTGTAAACATGTACAAACTTTTTTAACATGCCCAAAATTACAATTGATACATATGTATTAAAACATAAATGTTCATACCAACATAAGGTCGAGATCGACGTTCTCCCATAGAAGATACGGGGGAATCATCTGTACCCCTTTGGCCTAACTGGTGATCAGATGAATGTGAAGTATACAACAATTTTGAATTCCGAGGTGAAGATGGAAACCTTTGATTATCAGTCGAGACACCAATTCCTAATGACCGTGATGACCTCCTACACTTTTGCCTCAAAGACCCCTCTCTTTCCATTTGACAAAATGTCTACATTTACACAACTATCAACTCATAACATATTCAAATTCTACATGTTTTTATATTTAAACATTCCAAACATTTAACCTAATCTCCTAGAAAAAGATGTTATGTTATATAAGACAAAATAAATATTGTGAGTAAGTGTTGTTATCATTTGTACTTATGAAACAACTTGAAAGATGTTATGTTATATAATACAAAATAACTATTGTGACTAAGTGTTATGATTTGGACTTATGAAACAAAAACTTTACTAATGAAGTTTTGAGAAGGTGTTCTATGCACTATAAGCATGAAATCTGTTATTGTTTACTCCCTTCGAAGGTAGAAGATACTTGGTGCATCTATGCTAACTACTATTGAAGTTTTGAGAAGGTGTTCTATGCACTATAAGCATGAAATATGTTATTAGTTACTCCCTTTCTAATAATTAAGTCCATAATTCCAACATGTCATTTATCGACGAACTACTCGAAGGTAGAAGATACTTGGTGCATCTATGCTAACTACTAATGAAGTTCTGAGAAGGTGTTCTATAGAGAATGGAACACGCTAAAACAGATGGTCAATTGTAATTTTGATCTTCCAGCCATTTGAGGTACAACACTCATGTCAAGGGGAGTTTTGTACATTACTTTGATTTCCTATATTATTCTAGTCATGTTAATAAGGTTCATCCCTATGGTGGACCAAAACTTATAGCTATTTTACAGTTTGTGAATTGAAAGTGGCTAAGTCAGTGTAAAGAAGAAATAGGTGTGCCAGTGTGGTATGTACCAATCAACAAACAAGAAAGTATAAATTAAACAGATAATCCAAGGATTATGCATTCGCTACCTCGTTACACGAGCTCTCTCGTTGTTAGGAGGAGCGGATTCATCATTTTTATTCTTTGGTGGCATTGAGTTTAGACTAAGGTTTATTTTATGCTTTACCCTATAAACTCGCTTCAAGGTTCTCTAGTTGTATCACCTAACATTGCAAGATATATGAGCTTGTGGTATGTACATAGATTACATTAATTAAAATGAAAATGCAAAGACAAGTGATCATACTCAGAGTTATTTACCTTTAATTGCTTGCCTAATTACTACTATTACTATATACTTGTGATCACTCATAGTTATTTACCACCACTCCTTGATTCAGAGCAGAGAAGAACAAGTCATAACATCAATGAAAACAAGAGCATATCACAATTAATATTAGTTTGTATTCCTTAAGAACTTGTATTGCCTATAGGGTGCTTCTTTGATATCTAGTCCAACATCAATACAAAAAATAAACTATGATGGCAAGAGGATAAGACACTATGACCCCTACGCATTATGAATTTCAGCTACACGCTACAACCTGCCTGCCTTTATTTTTTATATTGGTGTTGGTGAGCCAACAGGTGCTTCAATTCTTTTCATGGGCATAAAATTTTCTGCATCAATTGCAAATGAAATTGGGAAAGGAGATTGAACGGAATGCGTTAATGCGGATTGAATGTGGAATGTAGACAATTGAATCTGGGTAAAAGTTGGAACAACCTGGGATGTACCAGAATTTGGAACAAGCACTGATGCACCAAAAGTTGGAACTCCCCTTGATGTACTGAAACTCAGAACAAGGTAGGATGTAAAATAAGTCGGAATGGATAAGGAGGCAAGTAAACAACTTGGAATATAGATTACCTAATTATTGAGACGAAGAGCCTTTAGGACCTGCTACCTACCCTATCTTATAAGAAAAAGAACTGGCAGAACAACAAGGGGTAAAATCAGAAGCATCAATAAAATCGTAGCAACACAGAAACCCGAAATACAAACATGGGACAATCGAAGTAGGAGAAAAGACTACTAGCAGGGTGAGCAAGGAAAATGATTAGCAGGGGGTCGAGCAAAGAGAGGAGGAGACCGCGAGCCTTGTAGAGAGGAAGGATAGAGAAGAGAAGAGGAGGCCGTTGCTGCTGAGGAAGGGCCGTAAGCAGTGGATGGGGAAAACTTGAAGCCGACCGTGAGCAAGAAGAGAGGACCCGACTTGTGGAAGGCCGTGATTCGTGGAGCAAGCCGTAAGCAGAAGGGGTTCATCACAATCAACAGTAAACTCCAATGTTCAACAGATGATCTCCAACACATTACATTGGTGAATAAAATCTACAAATAGATCGGGTTC
The DNA here is from genome assembly GCA_027924585.1 of Larix kaempferi. Lineage (NCBI taxonomy): Eukaryota > Viridiplantae > Streptophyta > Pinopsida > Pinales > Pinaceae > Larix > Larix kaempferi. The sequence goes on along the minus strand of BSBM01000093.1, from coordinate 27,466,647 downwards.
CGTAGTTGTTTGTGTAGCCAATAATAGCTACAAATAGACCGGTTTTGATGGCCACCGCACAGCTGGATAAACTAGTTGAACGAAAGGCAGGGATGAAAAGTCCTCCTTCTGCCGAGTGCTGATGACCGAGATTCAAGTCATGTTTTCCAAGTGCCAAGACAAGGAGATAAGGCCCACATCCCAATGAAGTAAATTAATATCCCCTAGAGTAGTCTACGAGGCCAAGCAAACAGGTTTCACTTAATAAGAAAGCAACAAACTGTAGCCAACAATGAACAAAAAACCCATATAGTAGCCGACATCATTAGCCACGTTGTACTGACCTTAGTTATATAATAAAGCCAATGTTTAGTCATTTTACATTACTCTTTAAAGTAAATCAATGTATATCTATTCTTTGAAAGTTATAAATAAATGTGTGCAACTACTTGAAGTAAATCATAAGATACACATCCATTAGCAACAGTAAAAATATTGTATCCTTTCTGCATATTCTACCTCGGTACTTTACATTAAACTAGTGGGGACTCATAACTTACCAAGGAATAGCTCAAAGTTGTGAAGTGTACCAAGCTAAGCAACAGTCTCGGGTAGTTCAACCATAGCAGTAACTGGAAAAACCCGTATAGTAGCCAGCATGATTAGCCATGTTGTACTGACCTTAGTTATATAATAAAGCCAATGTTTAGTCATTTTACATTATTCTTTAAAGTAAATCAATGTATATCTATTCTTTGAAAGTTATAAATCAATGTGTGCAACTACTTGAAGTAAATCATAAGACACACATTCATTAGTAGCAGTAAAATCTTGTATCCTTTCTGCATATTCTACCTCGATACTTTACATTAAACTAGTGGGGACTCATAACTTAACATGGAATAGCTCAAAGTTGTGAAGTGTACCTTTTCAACTCTGATCTCCTACCAAGAAGGGAATTTGAACGCCGAAAGCCTGCTGAAGAAGTGAAGACGAACGCCGATCTCCTGCCAACAACAAAAAGGGGTGATTAGAATACCAAAAACACAACAAAATAACTAAAATGAGAAAATAACCTGTCAAAGCATGCCAAATTACCTGTTGAATTGAAGCTGTTGAACTCCATGCATAAACGCCTCGAACTTGCCTCTGCGCTCCATGTCTAGAAGGTGGTGGAACAAGGTGGCACTGTGGAAAAAGGGCAATGCAGGGTAGAGTCGTAGAGCAGGAGGATGTCGACGTCGTAGTAGGGCACTGTGGACAAAAATAACTGTAGGGAAGAGTCGCAGCTGCAGGAGGACGTCAATGTCGCAGCAGTGCAAGGTGGTGGAAAGGTGATGTCAAGCAACAGTCGGGGTCGAGGTCAAGGTCCTAGCAACACAACAGTAGGGCCCTACAGAGCTATAGAGGATTCAGAGAAAAAATGAAAAAATATGGATGTAGTTGTCCTTATATTCCGAACAAGTATTCGACCGAATACTTGTTCGGCCGAATAATTATTCGGCCGAATCAACTAAAAAAAAATTGCCAGACAATTTTCCCGGTCGGCACTACCTCACCCGTAGTTCTAGGCCGTCGTTACTTTTAACGGTGAACCATGGATATTTATTTGACCGAATAAAATTGATGTTATTCGTCTGAATAACAATATTTATTCGGTCGAATAAATATTGTTATTCGGTCGAATAAATATTGTTATTTAGACGAATAAATATTGTTATTCGGCCGAATAGCTTCCGCTATGCTTCTCCACCACCTGATTCTCATGAAATAGAAACCCATCTTCATGGATTCACCCTTATATCTAATTTTATATTTGCAACAAGTTCCATTTTTAGTACTGTGCCAAAGCTTATTGGTGATAGACCTCCTATGGTTAGGCCAAGTGTTTTTGGATTTGGTTGGATAGTCAAAAATTTACATTGTGTTAACACCAACACATAAGCAAGAGGCACCACATAGAAGAAACTCTAACTAAAAACATGTACTTGGTTAAATCAATAATCCCTTACATAAAGTGGTGGTAACTCAACCAACATAATAGGACCAAAGAAAAAATGAGTAGCCACGATGGTGTGGGATCACTTTCAATGAGACAATAATCATCTTGATCATGTATTTTATAATGTAACTTAATTGTAGAGCACATGTATTTTATGATCTCTTCCAAGATTACCTTCTTCACCATGTATCAATGTGATTAACTCAAAACCTTTTTCCACCAAGATACAAGCATATAAAGACCTTCTAGGTTAGAGTCACAAGTATTAGTTTGCAATGGTAATAACAATTCTTCATACTTGAGGAACATCTTAGTGTGTAGGCATGCATGTTCATGACCAATTTAACAAAAAATTAACATGGAAAATTTGTATGTTGGTTCTCTAGTGTAATTGTTCAATTTTAAATACTCTTATCATTATTTGTTACACTAGTTGTACTTTTTTTCATTTCTAAGAGATGTCATTATACCATGTATATGTTTCTAATTTTTTTTGTATTTATGATTGCAGTGGCTAGCATGGATCCTAATGCAAAATTTTTGGGAGAGATTTCAAGACTTAGAGATATTGGGGGAACATGGAGGGGTGGAGACCAACTCCGCCACTCACTTGTTGAGTCTCTGGATGGCATCATGAATGTTAAAATTCAATATGCTAAGACAGAAAATAGCAGCATTACATTCCATTTCACAATAATAGCATATACAGGATCACTGAAGAAACAACAAGCACAGCATAAACAAAAGAGACAGAGATTTATCCTGGGAAACCCTCATGGGGTAGAAAACCCAGCAAAGCTTCCTCAATATAGATGAACAGCAATATACAAAGATGAAACCCTGAGACATGATCTCCTCCTCCACAATAGCATACCTCTCCTCCACAAGTGCGCTATCCTCAAGTGAGTGAGTGTATCAAATGAGGAACACACCTCCTCTATTTATACACTACACTGACATATCTTTTACACAAGTACACGTAGGCTCGTATTTAACCAATGGGTTAAATACCCCACTACCACTGACTGGGCCGACCCCCACATGGTGGGTCCAATAACCCTAGTTACCACAACCAACTTGGAGGAATAAACATCTCCGGATTTATAGTATAATCACATCGGAGGTATGGAACATCTCCGGAATAAATAATATACAAATATAATATTCTTTGAAGTTACAATATTTCAACACTCCCCCTTAACGAGAAGGATATTATAACAGTATCTGCACGAGCAAGGAGTCATCAACATCATACATGATACATCTATAAATCATTGGAAGCTTTCTCAACATCATCAGTAACTTAAGCAGTTACTGGAACATTTTCAATACTGGAACATCAACATCTTCAGTACTGAGTCTTTATCTTCTGCAACATTCGAACAGTTACAACGACATCAACATCTGGATCCTCACAATCATCAGTATCATCATCTCACGATCATCAGCATCGTCATCACACGATCATCAGCATTGTCATCACACGATCATCAACATCGTCATCACACGATCATCAGTATCGTCATCACACAATCATCAGCATCGTCAGCATCGTCATCACACGATCATCAGCATCGTCATCACACGATCATCAGCATCGTCATCATCGTCATCACACGATCATCAGCATCGTCATCACACGATCATCATTTTCCAGGGTGATCAATCCTGCTCTCTTTAGGACATACGTCCATGGATGATGCAATCTAGTCATGTACCTTTTGAACCGAAGTCCAGGGACGATCCAGTCCTGTCATGTACCTTTTGAACCGAAGTCCAAGGACGATCCAGTCCTGTCATGTACCTTTTGAACCGAAGTCCAGGGATGATCCAGTCCTATCAATTCTCGGAGACCTCATGTCTACGGCTCAGTTCACAGGACCAAAGTCCAAGGATGATCCAATCCTTACCGTACATTTAGGACCACGTCCAAGGATGACTTAATCCTCAACCGTACATTTAGGACCACATCCAAGGATGACTTAATCCTCCACCGTACATTTAGGACCACGTCCAAGGATGACTTAATCCTCCACCGTACATTTAGGACCACGTCCAAGGATGACTTAATCCTCCACCGTACATTTAGGACCACGTCCAAGGATGACTTAATCCTCCACCGTACATTTAGGACCACGTCCAAGGATGACTTAATCCTCCACCGTACATTTAGGACCACGTCCAAGGATAACTTAATCCTCCACCGTACATTTAGGACCTACGTCCAAGGATGACTTAATCCTCCACCGTGCATTTAGGACCTACGTCCATGGATGACTTAATCCTCCACCGTGCATTTAGGACCTACATCCAAGGATGACTTAATCCTCAACCGTGCATTTAGGACCTACGTCCAAGGATGACTTAATCCTCAACCGTGCATTTAGGACCTACGTCCAAGGATGACTTAATCCTCAACCGTGCATTTAGGACCTACGTCCAAGGATGACTTAATCCTCAACCATGCATTTAGGACCTACGTCCAAGGATGACTTAATCCTCAACCGTGCATTTAGGACCTACGTCCAAGGATGACTTAATCCTCAACCGTGCATTTAGGACCTACGTCCAAGGATGACTTAATCCTCAACCGTGCATTTAGGACCTACGTCCAAGGATGACTTAATCCTCAACCGTACATTTAGGACCTACATCCAAGGATGACTTAATCCCTCACCGTCCACCAAGGACTTCATTCTCAAAGACTTACGTCTATGGCTCTTCTTTAGGACTGAAGTCCAGGAATGATCCAATCCCTTCACATGTTCACCAAGAACTTCATTTTCGAAGACATACGTTTACGGCTCTTCTTTAGGACTGAAGTCCAGGAATGATCCAATCCCTTCACATGTTCATCAAGAACTTCATTTTCGAAGACATACGTCTACGGCTCTTCTTTAGGACTGAAGTCCAGGAATGATCCAATCCCTTCACAACATGTTCATCAAGAACTTCATTTTCGAAGACATACGTCTACGGCTCTTCTTTAGGACTGAAGTCCAGGAATGATCCAATCCCTTCACATGTTCATCAAGAACTTCATTTTCGAAGACATACGTCTACGGCTCTTCTTTAGGACTGAAGTCCAGGAATGATCCAATCCCTTCACAACATGTTCATCAAGAACTTCATTTTCGAAGACATACGTCTACGACTCTTCTTTAGGACTGAAGTCCAAGAATGATCCAATCCCTTCACAACATGTATAATAAAACATGTATCCTCATCATCAAAACATGTATAACCACAACATGTGTTATCATCATCAAAACATGTATAACCACAACATGTGTCATCGTCATCAAAACATGTATAACCACAACATGTGTCATCGTCATCAAAACATGTATAACCACAACATGTGTCATCGTCATCAAAACATGTATAACCACAACATGTGTCATCGTCATCAAAACATGTATAACCACAACATGTGTCATCGTCATCAAAACATGTATAACCCCAACATGTGTCATCGTCATCAAAACATGTATAACCACAACATGTATCATCATCATAAAAAACTAACATCAAAAATATGTATACATCTAGCATGTATTCTCACTAATACATCTAACATCAAAACATGTATACATCACATCATCAAAAGAAAGAATATAAGAGTCCTAAATCTAAATAATGCTAAGTAACTAGGTGCAGTAAATAGGTAACCTCATCATTGATGAGACAGACTTGTTATCAGATACTATGCTACTCCCCCTTTCGAGGAGAGTTCTTCTGGACTATACCAAGCTTGTCTCGAAAGTATTCAAACTTTACTCGAGATAAAGGTTTAGTCAGGATATCGGCAATCTGATCCTTAGTGCTTATATACTCGAGCTTGATAGCTCCTCTCTGCACCATATCTCGTATATAGAAGTATCGGATCTCTATGTGTTATTGACTTATCGTGGAATACAAGATTTTCTATCTTGATTCATTTCTAAGTCAAACACTCCATATAATAGCTTCTGAAACCACACTGCTTCACAGCTGGAAGAGTAGACAGCTATATATATATACTGCTTCAGCAGTACTGAGAGCCACACTAGATTGTTCCTTGCTGAACCATGAGATCATGGCAGATTCAAGACTATAACATCCACCTGATGTACTCTTTCTGTCTGAGGCACTTCCTGCCCAATCAGAATCTGAGTAACCATGTAAACGGAGTTCATGACCTCCAAGATAATATAGACCAAAATCTAATGTACCTTTTAGGTACCTCACTACATGCTTTGTAGCTATTAAGTGCACCTTTCTAGGTTCTACTAGATACTGACTTAGGGTATTTATAGCAAAGCATATATCTAGCCTAGTATTTGTTAAGTACATCAATGACCCAATGATTTGTATATATAGGGTTAGGTCCATTAAATACGATGAGTCATTAAATAACAACTTTAAGTTGGAGTCCATGGGAGTGGCCATGGCTTTATATTCCAACATATCAAATATTTTTAGAAACTTCACAGCATACTTACCTTGATTTTAAAAGACTCCTTTTGGATCTTGCCATACTTCTAGACCTAAGAAGTAGTGCATTAATCCGAGATCTTTCATTTTCATTTTTGCAGCCATTTTCATGACCTGTTTCTCATTCCTTGTCAGAAAGAGATCATCGTCATACAATAATGGTATGATAGGTTCATCATCCACAACCTTAAGGTAAGGGTTAGGAACAGTTTTACTTCTGGTAAAGCCCAAGCTTTGTCATGAAGCTATCAATTGTCCATTATTCTCACTCAGCATTGAGTGATCTTCTGCATATCTATCTGTGCCATCTCTCGTCAGATGGGTCTACTAATATGAGTCTCAAAATCATTCCAACTCTGTGGTGAGTTCCTTCTTGCATCCATGTCATATGTGTATAGAACCCATATTCAACCTTGTAGCTAAGGTTGAGATCCACATCACCCATGATGATCATTAAGCTCATCAATTGACTACCGATCCTGGGAACCCATACAGAACCTGATTACATTATTAAGAGAATGGTCAAAACATCTCATCATGATTCTCTTCCTCTTTCTAAGAGAATCTCTTAACCACAAGCTTTCTATAGTGTGTTTGATTTGTAAATCCTTTTGTTGAACATCCATCGCTTGTTCATCATTCATCATGATTTTTCCTACAAATCAAAATTAGGTACATGATTAGTAATACTTCATAATCATCAAATCATATTGACATGATAACCTATTATGCATACAGATATCATTTACATAGTTATGCAACTATCTTGACCAATACTTTGGCACAACACTTTCCCATATCCTGTATGCATACAGTGGCTATCTAGATGCCTTCCATCTCTACCAGAACATACTATCGAGAGTGTGCACAACTCTCAGCATGTCAGCAAAGAGGTTTCATTCTAGACAAGCAACAATGGAATGTTTGTCCAACTTACCAATCATATGCATATTAGTAGTATACTGTTCAATGTTCTATGAATATTTACACTTAGCATGATATATTATAGGAATACAAATATGCATACAACCTATTACAGGCAATATCATTTACTATTTCAAATAACAACTCAAATACTTATCTTTTATGTTTGTGTGGTTGCCTCCCGCTTGATCTTCTGTATGTCTTTTGAACTTCTATTCATTATGTACCACTGTGCATGTTCAAGTGTCATCCTCATGATCTCATACACAAACATACACCCATTAATATGTTCTAAATGTTATCAAAACATTATAGTTCTAAATAATATTGAGAATGTATAGTCATGATTATAGTTAATAAACATTAGTATTCAAGATTTCAGGGAAGTCTTCTTTTACTCATGCATATCATCAATCAAGATAAAAGACATAATATGCATAATCCCTTGATTACTAACTTTATGAATAAGCATAACCAATCATACCAAGTATACTTATATAAGGGATTCTAACACAAGGTAAGATTCATGGGAAACATACCTGGATTAGTATACCTACTTAGTTATGTACAACATACCTAAACAATCTCTTCAATGATTTAGAGATCTTGAGCTAGAACCTGCATGTCTCATTGGTTAAGCATAATATAACAAAGTTATACATACCTCGTAAGTAGAACAAAGATTATGGATGAGTCTTTGTCTTCATGTTTTCATGGTCATGGAACCTGATTTGTCTTTTGTGATGTACCTGAGCCTTGTTAGCAGACAACATCAACCTCACACAACATCATAATGCATTAGTACAATCATATAGCCCTAATCAATGAATGTCTTTGATCATTCACATGCATTCATACTGTTACTAGGGTGATAAGACAATTCTAACATTAATCAAGATTGTACTAATAAATAATATGAAGACAAACACATCATGAACTTAATCAAGAATTAGATTTCAAGACATACCTGAGCCTCCTTAAGTCATACCTGTCGAGACTTCTTGTAGTCTTCTTATGTAAGGCCTTAGCCTCAACTCCCCCTGAAACTTGATTTGGAGCTTGATTAGGGTTTTCTAGAGAAACCCTAAAAATTCAATATTTGACTTTCACACTTCTGAATGGATGAAAGAATATGTCTTGCTGAGCTGATCAAACTAGCATACTTCAATTTTGGAATTTCCAAAATTTGACCCCTCAAAATTGCCTTTGAAACTTCTGGATCTTCTGGACAGGATCCCGAACTAGGGTTTGATGAAGCCCACCCTTCTGCCCAAACAAAAGGTTCGATCCAAGGCTCTAAACTCTTATTTTTCTTACGATCTTCCAGCCGTGGTTACAGACTTCAAAAATTCCCATTTTTTACAGAAGCCCTAATTTTCCACTTTTCTGATCAAAGTCCCGAACTAGGGTTTGATCAAGCCCGACCTTCTGCCCAACCAAAAAATCTGATCTTGGTCTCTAAATTTCTATTTTGATGAGTAGCATTCAGCCGTGGTCTCTGTTTTACAAAAATTCCAACTTTCTTCAAAGCCCTAAATTCCGGAAGCCATGAATGAAGGTACTCAAAAATAATTCTGTTTTGACAGAAATATGTACCTGATTGTTTCTTGTGTAACTCCAAACTTTTCAATCCAGAGGGTCTGAAAAAGTTTTGTGAGATAGCCTGACCTGTTATCTTTCCATCCTGACAGGTCTGACCTCAATTGGATTCTCTGAGAGAGAGTTATGTCAAATGTCGCAACGTGACCTGTTTTGGGATAAAACAGAATAACGAACTTGTACGGTGTGCCACGTGTCACTGTTTGAACTTCAGCCTCTAAAAAACTTTTTTGAGATAGCTCGGCCTATTATATTTCCATCCTGACAGGTCTGACCTCAATTGGACTCTCTGAGAGAGAGTTATGCCAAGTGTCACAACATGACCTGTTTATGGGATAATACAGGAGAGAGAACTTGTACTGCGTTCCACGTGTCACTGGTTCAACTTCGGCCTCTGAAAAAGTTTTTTGAGATAGTACAGACTGTTTACTACCTGTCACTTTTTACGAAATTTCATTTGGAGCTTCCTAGCCCAAGATATGACCTTTTTCCCAAGGTCACCTGATTTTGACTCAGATCTGGAAGAGGCAGAAACCCTATATTGTACAGATCATAAATCACAAAGTACAACGAATTAGAGGTTGTCCTTTGGACACAAGGTACCTGGAGATTTAATATTCGTTCTGTAACAATTTCAGATCCGAAAACTTCACCAAAACGGATTTATAGCGAAAGTGCTACGATGACGGGTTTTTGCTATGTAAAACCCTATCCTTCAAATTGTTGTAAGTAAAGCAAGTGTCGTTAGTGCCATACCTTGTCTTCCTTCAGGTTAGCTCTGATACCATGTTAAAATTCAATATGATAAGACAGAAAATAGCAGCATTACATTCCATTTCACAATAATAGCATATACAGGATCACTGAAGAAACAACAAGCACAACATAAACACAAGAGACAGAGATTTATCCTGGGAAACCCTCATGGGGTAGAAAACCCAGCAAAGCTTCCTCAATATAGATGACCAGCAATATACAAAGATGAAACCCTGAGACATGATCTCCTCCTCCACAATAGCAGACCTCTCCTCCACAAGTGCGCTATCCTCAAGTGAGTGAGTGTATCAAATGAGGAACACACCTCCTCTATTTATACACTACACTGACATATCTTTTACACAAGTACACGTAGGCTCGTATTTAACCAATGGGTTAAATACCCCACTACTACTGACTGGGCCGACCCCCACATGGTGGGTCTAATAACCCTAGTTACCACAACCAACTTGGAGGAATAAACATCTCCGAATTTATAGTATAATCACATCGGAGGTATGGAACATCTCCGGAATAAATAATATACAAATATAATATTCTTTGAAGTTACAATATTTCAACAATGAACACTATTATGCAATAAAATGGTGCCTTATATGACATTGCATCTTATATATAACGCAAAAGAATACAATGCGTAGATGGGTTGAGCTACAATGAAATAAAAAAACTAAAGATCACCAAAAAAGATATATTTTCCTTGTTTAGAGAGTCCCGAATGGGGAGAATTCCAAGCACAAACATACCCCACATCTTCAGCGAGTGGTGCATATATCCACCATTTCAAGAGAATTGGATGGATTGGTGGTATATGGTTTTTGATGTGTTGTTGGCAGGTGGTTTGGTAGAGTGCTATCGCAGCATCTCCGATGCTGCAACAAGGTAGAAGATGGCGCGAATGGCGAGAAGATGATGTGAATGGTGATCATCGGAAGATTAGTTATGCATTTTGGGTCAATTGTATCGCGGAATGTAGGTTTTGGGTCATTTGGACCACATATTATGTAATGTTGAGTCGGCTATACCGCAGAATGCAGGTTTTTGGTCATTTTTGGATAAGTCAGTTAGATATTGGGTCATTTGTCCATAGTGTCAGTTAGGAAGTCGGTAGTAAGTGGACAAGAGTTGTAAGGAGGAAGCCTATATATAGATAAGAATTGTAAGTGTTGAAGATATAATTCAGGAGAGGGAGATAATTGGCAGCTGAAGAATGGGAAGCTCTGATGTTGGTTGTATGATTTCCGGGTATGTTTTGAGTCATTGCGGAGATCTAGTTTTTCCAGAGGCGTATCTGACTTGACAATGATATTATGATGAAGCTATTTTGGTGCAATCCCTGTGTTCAATTTGTTCAGTTATGATAATGTGATATTGCACTATACGAATAATGTCATGCTTCTTTGATGCGATACTTGCTTTACAATTACTGTTGTTGCAATGATGAATGTATTGGTTGAATGTCTCTTTAATACTATGTTGAATTCTTAAATATCTCTGTCTTAGTGTTGCAGTAATTTAAGTATCATAGCCGCAACCATCCTCCTTCATTCGGAAGAAACATGGTTCCATCTTTTCTTCCTGGACGCCTCGGCTGAGACCTCATCTGCTCGGATAAACCCTGTCCGGGACGATGACCAGGGAGACCGCGGTTGGTGTCGACAGTGATGCAAACCCCTATTGACTGGGTTTGAGTCAACAAATGGTTCTGTTGCCGGGACCGTGTACGGAGTGAAAGGAGGACATGTTGTGGCAGCCGACGAAACTGGAGATCCAAAAATGGTTTGATCAGAAGTTGCAGGAATTCGCTGAAGAGGAAAGCAGGAACACTCGATTGAAAATAGATCAGTGAGTGGGTAGATACATTCACGACGGTCCGCACGAATGGTTCTTCTGTGAATTTCCGGTCCTATTTTTCGAATGGTTGGCAAAGTTGACCTTCTAAAAGAGGAACTTCCAAGGTGGTGAACTGACGACCTGGACCCCCGAATTGATTCAGGAACTGCAGGAAGTTGATAATAAAGCATCGTGGGCTATCGAAGTGTGGTTCGATAACATCCTATAAGGCTATATCACAGAGTTCGTGGTAGATACTCAAAAGTCCTATAGTGAAGCCGAAAGATATTTTTTCCATGAACCTTGGGGCAGGTTTTTACTATCGCTTCAATTGTCGATCAAGATGCTTATTTGCGAAAAGGGTATATTGAAGATGCATCTTGATGAGTAGACAGCCTGGTGGGCGGAGGTCGTGGGTACTGCGACTGTTGGGGGGGGTACATGGAAAGGTAAGGGGTAGATGGGTGCAGGTCATGATGAGACGTTGAGTGAAGCCGAGGAAGAAAGTGGTCTTATGAGGGGAGGAGTGAGGTTTCGACAGGGAAAGAGGTAGAGGATGGGAGAAGGTCCTGCTGCGGTCGAACCCCAAGACCATGAAGAAAGGCCACACAGGATGAAGCAACCTCACAGTCCTGACAAGGACAACCAGGCTATGTCTACGATAGAGGCAGGACCAAACCTCGGCACCAATGTACCCACACCTCCGCTCACTATCTCTTAGATAGCAAGAAATACCACTTCGACACGGCCAAGTTCGTCAGTTCCACAGAAGTTAATTGGTAGTAGTATAACGAAAGGAGGAAGGAAGCCCAGAATGGTGGGCGATGATGCTAAGTTACCGTTGTTCCACGGGAGTGCGACAGACAACCCAAAACAGTATTGGTTTTTGTGTGAAGCGGTCTGGACCATAAAACAGATCACCGATGATGTTGCTAAGAAAGGACAGTTAGCGACGACTCTGTGAGGTCGTGCATTATATTGGTTTATGAAGTTCGTTCTAGTCCCTCCAGGAGCTCCAGAGAAGTCACTAGATGAGATTCGGGATAGGCTGATTGCCGAATTTAGAAGGCCCAAGTCTGAGGCTCAATATATTACAGAATTGAAGGAAATTAAGTAGTATCCCAATGAGACAGCATGGGATTTCAACCAATGATTCAAGACGCTGATGGCAAAGGTTAGTTTTGATATGAGCATCATCCAACATAAAGAATGGTTCATTGTGGCATTGCTACCACATATTCGGCTACCACTGATGCAACAAAACATTTCGACGCCTAGTGAAGCTCTAGAGATTGCAATGCGATTGGAGGCATCGCTGATTGGAAAAACTGCAGTCGGGATGTCATAGATACAGACACAGCTCGCCAAATTGACCATACAGCTGCAATATTTGAAGAAGGGCAAGGAGCAGCGTGAAGAAGTATGGTGTACGCGATGCTGATATGAAGGGCATACGAAGGACAATTGCCCGAACTTCCGCAATTATTTGGTTTCAGGAACGCCTAATCCATTGAATGGTGGTAGCATGCCATGGTGTCGCGTCTGCCAGGTGTATGGGTACAGTCACGACAATTGCCCTTATATGCAGAAAATGGTTACCACCATGAGGAATCTCTATTGTACATTCTGTAAGTCAGTGGGTCATGATGACAAAGATTGTCATGCATATGGGTCGCTGCAAGAAAGAATGTATGATGCATTCTATGTCAAGGATGACCAACGTGCCGTACAACAATCGCAACCACAGCCACAGGTAGCCTAGCCAATACCTCAACCGTAGCTACAATTTGTACCACAGCCACAGCAACCGCCATAGTTCATGCCGTAATATGCTCCGATGCAGATGTCTCCACAACATCCACAATATGTATAGTAACCGCAGTATGCACAACAAGGGCAAGGGGTGCAACCGGCACCAATGCAACAATAGTTTAACCAATCACAGTACCAGCAGCAGGGAGGATTCCGGGGAGGATACCGCGGAGGACATGGCGAAGGATGTGGTCGCAGAGGAGGACGAGGTGGTCCTAGACTCAATCTTATCACTGTGCGGTATGGGGACACTATTAGCGAGACTTCCCACTGCTACAGAACCAATGTATGTTCTGTTTTGTTAACTACCATACAGTTGAGAATTGTCCACAGTTGATTGCACGATGGAAGCCAGGGAACACTCCCCAGTTGCAGACACAGCCCCAGGCATAGCAGCCCGCTCAGAACCAAGTACAGCAACCAGTGCAGAACCAGAATCCGTGGCCGAATCAGAACATAAATCCAAATGTAAATCAACCGGGGAATGTACCACCGAATCAGTGGCAGGGTGCAAACATTGCGACAATTTCTGTAGAACCAAGACTGCAAGAAGCTTCCGTTGTTGTGGTCACTCGAGGAGGAAAGACAACTGGAGAAGAAAGCTCAACGATCCGGTTAGCTAGACAAAAGAAGTTATTATTTGATATTGATGCAGAATGGGAGATGTTTCTTCAGGCACGATGGGCAGTAGGAAATGACCGAGGTAAAGCCGTCATGTATGGCATGCCCTCTACTTTTGATGCTACTTCGAAGGTTAGCCCGTCACGGCGGTCCAGCATACTTCAAGCATTTTTGGAACATTGTTTGTCCCTGGAAAAAGATCCCGACGCTCTTGTTGCGATTGAAGCCTTGTTGCGATGACCGGCCCAGGATCGACAAGAGCTCGCTGTTAATTCCTTGCAATGACGGAAGACGGGTAAGGAGATGCGGATGAATATTCAAATTGGCGACTATGATGTTGATTCAGTTATTCTGGATCTTGGTTCGGATGTCAACATCTTGACCAAGCAGGCTTGGCAGAAGATGGGGAGCCCCCCATTGAGTTGGTCTCCTGTACAACTTCGATTGGCTAACCATGCGAAAGTAACACCTATTGGGAGAGTTCCGCGGCTAGTGGTAGATATCGAGGGTATGAAAACCTATGCCTACTTTGATGTCATAGAAGTTGTCGAAGGCGGCAGCTCTTATCCCGCGCTGTTGGGGATTGGATGCGCTAATGATAGTGGAGCTGTAATCAACTTCAAGCGATGGATGATGACTTTTGAAAATCGCAATCTCAGAGTTATCGCCCCGTTGGATCCGGCTGAAGGATGCCGCTACATAGAGCCAGTGAAGGACGACGATCCCAGTGGATGGGACCATGCATTCAATATTTCTGAAGATTATATACATCCGACTGCCAACGGTGAGCTGGGATGGCGTAGTGACAGCTCTACGTCTTCCAACTCTGATGATGCGTTGGAATATTGGCAGAACCGCTTGCACGAAGTGTCGCTTCGTAAGTACAGGTTGGTCACACAGTCATTATGCTGTGTCGCGACTGAAACGGTTACACTACCAACATATGAAGGACTACCTGGCTTATCCGACTTTCTGATGGAGTTTGAAGAAAGAGTTTCCGAACCACAACACTTGTTGGCATTGAATGAAGCATTGAAGGTTGCTCCAGTACGCTGGTGGGAGACACACAAGGCATTGATTGATGGATGGTCGAACTACCGAAGATTGATGATGGTACGTTTTGGTGATACTGAGGTTTACCACACTGGAAAGTATACTGGTCGGACTGATCCAGGTGGTCACTTGATGGAATGTCAGTGGATATGGGTATCGCGACCAAAAGATGAGTGGGTCCATGCTTTTATCCATACTTTGGATGAGATGCCACGTTCATGGTATACTACACCTAAGTTGCAAGGGGAAATTTCTACTTGGCTAGAGCTCACAGTGTGTTTTACCCATACATTCAGTTTTGCGGATGCCGATCCAGAGGTTAATAATGCATTACAGCTCATCCATGATGTAATTCTGCAGGTTGTCCCAGTAGCATATCTTGCGGATCCGCACATGCACTACCAGATCTAGTCTCTCATGGAGTGTTTCAATATCAGTGGTGGGCCAGAAGATGGTGATGATCCGTGGAATGTGAATATCCCGAAGTCAGAAGGAAGTCGTGCTGTGGTACCACCTGATGCACCAAGCGACCCGATCAGTCAGCCATTGAAGCTCCGCAAGATCAATATTGGGACAAAAGACACTCCAAAGTTTGCAAATGTCGGGGATTACTGGGATGATGAGCTGATAATCAAGGTCATTGATTTGCTCCATGAGTTTCAGGACATATTTCCTACTAAGTTTTTCGACATGAAGGGGATTTTGGGCAACTTAGGATAAATGAAGATTCCATTAAAACCAAATGCTAAGCCGATCCGGCAGCGACCCTATCGATTGAATCCGTGACATAAGGAGCGGGTCAAGGCTGAGCTAGATCGCATGTTGGATGCTGGTATTATTGAACCAGTTGAGGAGTTGGAGTGGATTAGTCCTATGGTGGTGTAGGATAAGAAGACTAGTGAAGTGCGCATTTGCGTTGACCTCAGGAAGTTAAATGATGCATGTTTGCATGATCCATTCCCCATTCCATTTACCGATGAAGTTCTTAAAGGTGTGGGTGGCCAGGAGATGTACTCCTTCACAGACGAGTTCTCTAGCTATCGTTAGATCCGCATTGCCAAAGAATATCGCCATAAGACAACTTTCGTTACTGAATGGGGCTGCTTTCAATACACTGTAATGCTATTTGGTTTGAAGAACGCACCTGCAATATTTTCGCGGGTTATCGTTGCTGCATTTAAAGACTTCATTCAGAAATTTTTACAGGTATACATGGACGATTGGACGGTCTATGGTTTGGTCCGTGATCATTTGGAGAATCTGCGGTTGATGCTCGAGCGATGCCGACAACACCAGATATCGTTGAATCTGAAGAAATGCATCTTTGTGCACCGTTTGGGATATTGCTCGTCCATATTGTGTGTAAGCAAGGGTTGTTGGTTGATCCGGCTAAACTTGCGCTCATTTTGAGTTTGCAACCACCGACCACTGTTAAGCAGTTGTGGGAAACTCTGGGACACACGGGGTATTATCGCAAGCTCATCAGGGGTTATGCTGCAATTACTACCCCTATGGAGAAGTTGTTGAAGAAGGATGTGGCATTCCAGTGGAGCTCGGAATGTCAAGCTAGCTTTGAAACACTGAAGGTAAAGATGGTGTCGGGACCGATATTGGTATTTCTGGACTGGAGTAAGGAATTCCATGTCCATGTTGATGCCTCATCGATTGCGTTGGTTGTCGTATTGGCTCAACCAGGAGAAGGCGACCTTGATCATCCTATTTCTTTTGCAAGTCAGAAGTTGTCCTCTGCAGAAAGAAATTACACTACCACTGAGCGGGAAGGTCTGACAATGGTCTACGCACTGCAGAAGTTCAAGCACTATTTGTTGGGTGGGCACTTTAAAATGTTCACCGACCATTCCGCATTGAAATACCTAGTCAATAAGCCTGTGTTGGGGGGGAAGATATGTCGCTGGCTACTTCTTTTTAAGGAGTTCGATTTTGAAGTCATTGTGAAGCCAGGCCGGTTGAATGCCGGTCCTAATCATCTCTCACGGATCGATACAGGAGAGGAGCCGACCAACATTGAAGATCGTTTCATCGCTAGGTTCCACCAGGGGGTAGAGAAGGATCGCTAGAAAGCATGGAATGATCGACACATAAAAAAAAACAGTTTCAACAGGGTGACTTGGTGTTGTTGTACAACAACAAGTTTACAAAATATCTAGGAAAGTTGCAGATGCATTGGCTTGGTCCGTATCGCATCAGTAGTATTACTTCAAGAGGTGCGGTTCAGCTGCAGCAGCTGGACGGGGCGATGCTCCCAAAAATGGTGAATGGTCATAGGTTGAAGCCCTATCAATCGGGTTTGGAATACCACGATGCCTGAGTCGCATCGAAAAAAAGAAAGAAGGAGGAGAAGTAGATTGATTGGTGGCAGGATGGGGCACCAACATGGATGAAATTCGGAAGGAGGGAGGCTTCTGCCGCAAGTTTGGAGCGGTCGACGACAAATGGTAGTGTTGCGACTAGGTCAAATCAGCAATAAATAATAAAAGTTAAAACAGTTAATTAACGACGCATGTCTGCATGCTGGGAATTAATGGCGGATCCAGCCGATCGATGGACAGGATCAACGGCGGATTTGGGTCATTAATACAGGATTTAGTTCGAGTTAATGCAGGAATGCTTGGTGGAAAGATGGCACATCAGCAGGGATAGAATGCGCAAGTAGGAGGGCTTGCATCACAAGTTAGTGGTAGGGTTGCGACAGTTCCTGCGCTGCGACTGGGTCAAATCAAGAATCATTAGCAAACGAAACTTTTTCTTTTGACAGGTATGATTATTAGTTGGCTCGGATTGCCACAAGACACATGCACATTTGGCACGAAGAGCACACCATGGCAGCATGGCCGGTGGCACCCGTGGTGATAGTTTGCACACTTTGGCATGAATGGCAGCCAGCGGCAGTATGGTTTCCACTCCGCATGTCAGAACTCTGGTTCATACACACAAGGAACAACGAAATGATATGATTGGCACCTTATGTAAACGAGTTTTGCAAATTATTGTCGAGGCAGATGTCCAGACAAAGGCGATGCATAAATATAGGAACCAGAGGATACCAGAGCACAAAGGTATTTCTAGTTGAGAGGTATTTATGCTGCGCGAGGGTCAGGCATCTAGCTAAGTTAGGAATTCCAAGGAGGCTGTGGAAATGATCCATTTCATTTCGTGTGGTAGCACACCAGGTGTGTTGAGGGCCCAAATGACGATTGTGCATGAGCGCCTAGAGCAAGCAGCGTTGCGGACACTCGGATGTTACAAAAATGAAGTCCCCTCCGAGATGTATAGGCACATGATGATAGTTTGAAGCCTCATGGTCCCTGCGACCACAAATATGATGGGGGTGGTAGCCCCCTGGTTTCGGTAGTACGTTCTTACCGGCGCGAAACAGATGTGCCAGAGCCGTTGGCCTATTTCACACCTCGACGTTGTTCGTAAACTTCTCCTCAGTCTGCACCATATTCCTCGAGACTGGAGGATGAGTTTGAGAGGTACATGACAGCAAGTCGGGGGATGACCAATTTCGGGTGAGAATTACATGACAGTAAGTCGAAGATCAGTGTAGCAGAAGGAGTAGGACAACACCGTGCGATCCAGACAGTAAGAACAGTTGCAAAAACATAGTT
Organism: Larix kaempferi; assembly: GCA_027924585.1. Taxonomy (NCBI): domain Eukaryota; kingdom Viridiplantae; phylum Streptophyta; class Pinopsida; order Pinales; family Pinaceae; genus Larix; species Larix kaempferi. The sequence goes on along the minus strand of BSBM01000093.1, from coordinate 27,447,939 downwards.
TATCCATAGAAGAGTCCAAGTACACCATATCCTGTTGACGTGGCTAGAGGGTGAGCCACAAGATTGTGTTGGGGGCCTGTTGGAAAGCGGTTTGGTAGAGTTCTATTGCAACATCTCCGATGCTGCGACAAGGCAGAAGATGGCGCGAATGGCGAGAAGATGATGCGAATGGCGATAAGCGGAAGATTAGTTATGCATTTTGGGTCAATTGTACCGCTGAATGCGGGTTTTGGGTAATTTGGACGACATATTATGTAATGTTGAGTCGGCTATACCGCAGAATGCAGGTTTTTGGTCATTTTTGGATAAGTTAGTTAGATATTGGGTCATTTGTCCATAGTGTCAGTTAGGAATTCGATAGTAAGTGGACAAGAGTTGTAAGGAAGAAGCCTATATATAGATAAGAATTGTAAGTGCTGAAGATATAATTCAGTAGAGGGAGATAATTGGCAGCTGAAGAATAGGAAGCTTTGATGTTGGTTGTATGATTTCTGGGTATGTTTTGAGTGTAATGTCCCCAGCTTGACCCTATTGCATTAATATTGTAAATGATGTAAATATTGTTATTTAGTCATGGTGAGGAGCTCAAGGCCAAGGCCCCGCCACTGATTTGTCGTTTTATGTATCGGCAATTAAAATAGATGCATATGGTTCTTGTGCTAGCGGAGCACAATGTAATTAAGACATCATGTAAATACGAAATTTAATGGAAAAAAAACCAACAGCTGGCTACGCTATGCAACAAAAGAGATAGGGCATGGTTCTACAAGGAAAAGGGAGGGAAATTATTCAAACCCTTGAGCCAATGGAATTAATCCATGTGTCAATGGGGAAACCCATAAACCACCAACTACCATTTTTGTCTCATGCACCCAATCATTTAATTCTCCCAAGGAATTGGTTGGGGCAGTTAATGCCTTGGGAATGAAAGAGTATGGCAGCCAATTTCGTGCATGGGAAAGCCATCAACTTGGAAAATCGTGTTTTTGCTTGTGGGGCAAGAAACCACCCACGAAATGGTGCCCAAAGCCATTCTGAACAGGCAGCCTTTGATCATTCACGCAGTTGGAGCTAGCTGGGTCTTTTCCCTACCCGTTTTCATCCCAATCCTGCATTTTTCCATGCCCGGGAGTTCGCTTTTGCATATACATTAGCTAGGGAGAGAAGGGCCACGACTTGGGGGACTGTAAGGAGGTCGTTTTTGCCCCAGAATGCCCAGGGACGTTTTTCTAAAAACGGATTTGGCTTCCCAGGGTTATTCCCCATCTTCCGATTTCGTTTTTGTGTTTCTCCACGTTTTTCTGAGTGAGTTGAAACCCCATCTCATGCATTCCACTGTGGAAAACGTTTTCCTCATGCCCAACACTTACACTTTTGCTGTTATATGCACCCATCTCTTAATAGCCTGAGAAACCCAATTTCTGATTGGCTTGGCTGATTTTGACATACCTTTGGCTATGTGAGAGCCTGTTTTCCCCTTTTTCCTTGTGGAGATCATGCCCAGCTCGGGGGTGGCAGTGGTGCTGAGAGATTGAGGAGCACACTGGCCTACGGTTGGGTGGAACGTTGCAGAAGCGTAGCCAGTTGTTTGGGACTACTTCATTAAGATAAGTATTCTCTTGGGTTTGTAACTTTGCAATTGTTCCTTTGATGAATAGCTGGAATGGATTATGGATGTGCTAATGAATTTACTTCCGCTGTGTATTCAACGATTATGCATTTCCATATGCCCCTTTATAATTCTGCAAAAGTCTTTATTTAATGACTGTCACAAGAATTTTGAATGTATGTTAGATATCAGCATGATTCATTTAATCTCTGTTGTGTTCTATAGCATGCACATATACATGTCTCTGTATCAATGAGTTTGATTTTAATGAATATAGGGCTAACTGCCCGGATTGAGCAATGATCCTCTCTATCACGCTGGTATGTAGAGGGGGACATTACATTGAGTCATTGTGGAGATCTAGTTTTTCCAGAGGCGTTGTATCTGGGTTGACAATGATAATATGATGAATCTATTTTGGTGCAATCCCTGTGTTCAATTTGTTCAGTTATGATAATGTGATATTGCACTATACGAATAATGTCATGCTTCTTTGATGCGATACTTGCTTTACAATTACTGTTGTTGCAATGATGAATGTATTGGTTGAATGTCGCTTTAATACTATGTTGAATGCTTAAATATCTTTGTCTTAGTGTTGCAATAAGTTAAGTATCATAGCTGCAACCATCCTCCTTCATTTGGCAGAAACATGGTTCCGTCTGCTCTTCCTGGACGCCTCGGGTGAGACCTCATCTGCTCTGCAGGTGTTGCTGGGCGGGATAAACCATGTCCGAGCCAGTGCTCAAGAAGACTGCGGTATGTGTCGACAGTGAGTGGGACCCTTGTCGACTGGCGTCGCGTTAACATGTGCCACCTCATAACAACATGGAAATTCCCTTATATTTCCTTAGAAATATGCATGTTGATTTCGTGTTGGAAAAACATGTCAATTATTTTGACATGTTGGAGTTCCAAGGCGTTGGTCATGGGATGCCTCAAAACCATCCCAATTCCAAGGATTGGGATGCCGATCACCAAATATCACCACCTCGCAAGCAGTTTCCTAGGCCAGATGTCCCTCCTTCACATGATGTTATAGCATAGACATGAGAGGCAGTCTTGAGTGTAGAACAGGCGGTTGTTCGCCATAGCTCCATCAATGATCTTATGGGAAAGGCAGGGCCATCTCTCCCTATTGGTGTACAAACATCACCTCCCAATGGTATAGGACCATCCAGTAATGGGGGTGGATCGACACATGAGGAGACCGCCACCAAGCCTCATGCATGCAAAACATGTGACCATGCCTACTATGGTCCTGCACTAGCAGATGTTGAATTTTCTAGGTTATTTAGGTAGGTACGTATATGGTTAATAATAATCCTATCCAAATTAATTATTTCCTTACTATACAATACATATATTTCTGATTTTTAATTTTTTTAAACTTGTCAGATGCTAGATACCACTACAGTGGGGAAAATCCTTGGCACTAGAAGTGGAGAGACCAATTTACTAGAATCTACATGTGTTTTGTTTGTTCTAGGTGTTGTTCTATCTTCAGAGGCAACAACTCACATAGAGGTAATTATTTCAACATGTCATTTTTCTAATACATGTTAATTTTTTAATATGTGTTATATCATTAATGCTATACAATCTAATATTTACAATTTTTAAAACTTACAACTGTTAGATCCTCAAAGGCCCAAGAAAAACACTGATTCTGGTGATATCCCAGATGTTAACCTAACTACATTTTTAAGTGAGGTAAGTATATTCTTTTAAAAGTAATCATGTTCGAGTTACTTGTTTTTCCTTATTGTAAATTTGTATAGATTGGTAGTTACACTTATAATTTTTAAACTTGTAGATTTTAGATGCCTCTGTAGAGGGGCAAGGATTTGGCACTAGTGAACCCCCCATTAGTGGAGAGACCGTTCACACTGATGTACCAATTTTGAATGTACATGTTAGTTTTTTAATACATGTTAGTTAATTAGTTCTTGCATGTATAACTACGTCGACAATTGGTGACTTTTCAAACTTGCAGATGATGGATGCTTCAGTAGAGGAGAAAGGATTTGGAACTAGTGAAGCCATTTTGAAATCTCAAAGGTATATTGTACATTTAAGATTTATATTAACTTGATCGAAGACACCAATGAATGCACAACAATAGTCATACCTTTTTTAGGGTTTCATGATAGCCATAATGGCCATATGATGAGTAGATCCAACACTGAAGTTGACCCGTTAGTGCAAAAATTTCAATGCCTCTTACTTAGGGAAACCCTAGTTTCTGAAATTGTTAAGAAAGACCAGCTATAGGCCATGAACCAAGAAAAGAGAGGCCCCAATAGAATTATGATTATGAAACAAATCAAATGGATTCAATAGTTCGTTGATCTGAGCCATAATCATCATTTTATGGCCAGATGAGACTCACCTTCTAGAGGCTTTCAGGGACACATGTTGAATCCCTGTCGGGAGCATAGAATACCAACCAGGAAACAAAATAGAGTTCTTTGGGACCCTACAAGTGTGTTTGTGCAGGTTTGATGTGGTAAATCTAGCCACAAGTTCATGGTATAGGTATTCCCAAGTTGACTCCTTAGGGAAAAAATTGCAATGCATCTTACTGAGGGAAACCCTAGTTTTTTAAATTGTCAAACAATACTAGTTTCAGGCCATGGAACAAGAGGAGAGAGTAAAACATAGAATTATGATGATGTCATGAATCTAATAGAGTCAATGTTTCATCGATCCAAGCCACACTAAACATTTTATGACTAGTTGAAACTCGCCTCCTAGATTCTTTCAATACACATGGCGAATTCTTGTCGAGGGCATATAATCCAAACCAAGTAGAAAAACTAAGTTCCATGAGTTCCTGTAAGTGTGTTTTGGTAGGATTTAAGTGGGAATTCCATCCACAAGTTCATGGTCAAGGTATTTCCCAAGTTTACTCCTTAGGGAAAAAATTGCAATGCCTCTTACTAAGGGAAACCCTAGTTTCTGAAATTGTCAAACAAGACTAGCTTCGAGCCATGGAATGAGAGGAGAGAGGAACCCCTATAATTATGATTATTTCATTAATTCAATGGAGTCAAGGGTTTTTTGATCCTATCCATGGTCATCATTTTATGGTCAGTTGAAACTCACCTCCTAGAGGCTTTCAGGGACACATGGTGAGTCACTACCAGAGGCATAGAATCCCAACTGGGAAGCAAAAATGAGTCCCATGAGATCCCACAAGTGTGTTTGGGTAGGTTTTATGTGGGAAATATAGCCACATGTTCATGGTTGAGTTATTTCCTAATTTGACCACTTAGGGAAAAAATTGCAATGCCTCTTACTGAGGGAAGCCCTAGTTTATGAAATTGTCAAACAAGACTAACTTTGGGAAATGGATCAAGACAAGAGAGGAAACCATATAATTATTAAGATTTAATGAATCAAATGGAGTTGAATTTTCATCAATCCGAGCCACGATCACCCTTTTATGTCCATTTGAAACTCACCTACTAGAGGCTTTCAAGGACACATGGTGAATCACTGTTGGGGGCATAGAATCCCAACCGAGAAGCATAATTGAGTTCTATGAGATCCTGCAAGTGTGCTTGGGTAGGTTTGACATGGGAACACTACGAACACGTTCAATTTCAAGGTATTTACCAAGTTGAACCCTTAGGGAAAATATTTCAATGCCTTTTATTGAGGGAAATCCTATTTTATTAAATTGTTAAACAAGATTAGCTTTGGGCCATTGATTGAGATGAGAGAGGTGCCCCTAGCATTATGATGGTGTCACGAATCCAATGAAGTATATGGTTTTTCTATATGATTCAGGTTCATCATTTTATTTCCATTTGAAACTCACCTCCTAGAGGCTTTCAGGGACACATGGTGTATCCTTACCGGGGGCATAAATACCAACCGGAAAGTCGAACTAAGATCCGTGAGATCCTGCAAGTGTGTTTGTGTAGGTTAAATGTGGGAATGCTAGCCATATTTTCATGGTCAAGGTATTTCCAAATTTTACCGCTTAGGGTGAAAATTGCAATTCCTCTTACCGAGGGAAACCCTAGTTTCTGAAATTGTCAAACAAGACCAGCTTCGGTCCATGGAACGAGAGGAGAGATGGTAATGATGAGGATGAGGATGCCAATGAAAATAACAATGAGGATGATGATGATGATGGAAATACTGATGATGATGATGAATACATATAGTGACCCATCAACAATTATGGAGTGAAGAATACATACATGGTTTCTAGGGATAGATTAGGTTTATAGCGATACACCAGGTTTCTAGGTTTGTAGATCTCGTTTGTAGGTTTCTAGGTTTAGATATGGTTGAGTTAATTAGTTTCATTGGCTTGAGCAAGGTAAGAATAGGTCAATGGTTTAGGTAAGTGTATACCAGGTTATATTAAGGCAGTTTATTTTAGGAAGGTTTAGTAGGTGAGGTTAAGGAAGTAACTTAGGCTGTGGTAGTTTAAGATAAATTAGAGTTGTTTAGTGGGGTAGGAAAGTCTAAGTTTAGTTTATCTAGGTCAAGTTAGTGTGGGGATAATGTTCAAGCATGACGATGATATCATTTATTGAAGTGATCAATTCAAGTTATCCTTCAATTTATTGAAGTCTTCTTCATTAATATTATTGAAGTTTAACAATTCAAGTTCTCTTTATTTAAATGAAGTATTTATCATCACTGAAGTGACAAAATCGAATTCTCTCTTATCATATCACATCTTATCTTTATCTATTGTCTTATCTGAATGGTACACATGTGCCATCTTAATTAATCATCATATCATATATACTAGGGATATTTTTATAATGATGTGATCATCTTGTTCTACTATCGTTCCAAGTGGTCATATGCTAAACTAATTCACGCAAGAGGTGGCCAGTATCTAGAGGAGAATTAATAGCTCAACCATGGTTTTTAGTACATCACACACCATTCATTCTTCAACATGCAAAGCATTACCTCAACACATGAGGCACCACTTCAACACATGAGGATTTTCCTTGACACACAAGACCTCAGCCTTGACAAGTAAGATTGTAAAACATCATCACTTTGACATACAAATCACTTACCTCAACAAATGAGGCTTATTCATTCTTGAGTCCAACTTGAGATTCTTCTCCAAGTTTCCTGAGTCCAAATCAGGCTCCTATAAGGAACTACCTCGACACACGAGACTCAATATTGACACGCAAGATTGACTTGGAAGATTACTCACGATGATGTAACTTTAACACTCCCTCTTAGCGAGGGGGGAATTCTCTGACATGCAAAGCTTGTATAGGAAGTACCTATACTTTGTCGCAGATAGAGGATTAGTCAACATATATGCTATCTTCTCATTAGTATCAATGTAATGAATTCTTATGGCACCTCTCTAGACCAAGTCTCTGATTTAGTGGTACCTCATCTCAATGTGTTTCAATACATCATGAAACATAGGGTTTTCTGAGAGCTTAATGCATCTTTGATTGTCAGAGTGAATGACAATAGTCTCAAGCTTCTCACCGAACAACCCAACAAGTAACTTCCTAATCCACACAGCTTCTCGGTAGGTGGTACTAGTTTCAATATACTCTACTTCTATAGTACTCTGGGCTACAGATCCCTGCTTCCTGCTGGACCAAGATATCATAGTTGATCTCAAGCTAAAAAAAAAATTGGATGTACTCTTTCAGTCCACAATAATACCACCCCAGTCAGATTCAGTGTAACCAAATAGAATCACTCCTCCACTGGAAGCATATATGAGTCCATAAGCAATAGTACCTCGAAGGTATCTAAGCACATGCTTGGAAGAAACCCAATGTCTATGTCTTGGCTCAGACATTAACTGACTCAAGATACTCACTGCATAGCATATGTATGGTCGAATATGTTTCAAATGCATCAAGTAATCAATGAGTTGTCTATACATGGTAAGATCCACTAGATCCGATCTGGAATCTGACTCAGATAGTTTCTTCATATTAGAAACCATGGGCGTAGACATGGATTTACAATCCATCATACCAAACTTTCGCAACACATCAACTTTGTACTTTCCTTGTGAAGGAAATATCTCATCTTTCCTTTGCCAAACTTCTAGATCAAGAAAATAGTGAATAAGTCCTAAGTATTTCATTTTGAACTCAGAAGTGAGCTCCCTCTTGCACCGACCTATATGTTGTTCCTCTCTAGTAAGGAACAAGTCATCAACATAGAGAACCAATATCACTGGTTGGTTCTTCACAACCTTTAAGTATAGGTTTGGGTTTGCTTCTCTTTTGGGTAATTCCAAACTCTGAATATAGCTACCAATCCTCTAATACCAAGCCCTCAGGGCCTACTGAAGCCCATAAAAGGATTTATTAAGTTTGCATACATGGGACTCCTTCCCATGAACTACAAACCCCTCGGGTTGCTATATGTATATTTCTTCCTCAACTTACCTTGAAAAATGTAGCCTTCACATCCATCTAGTGAAGTTTCCACCCCATAACTGAGGCAAAGGAAATTATGGATTGAATAGTGGTGTACCTAGCCACATGAGAAAATGTCTCAACATATTCTATCCCTTCTTTTAGTGAGAAACCACGAGCCACAAGTCTTTCATTATACTTTTCAATACTTCCATAAACTACATGTTTGATTTTATAAAGCCACTTGGAAGTTACTATTGATTCCTCTTCAGGTTTAGGAACCACTTCCCACACATCATTCTTCATGATGGATTTGTATTCTTCCACTATGGAATATTTCCATACTTTCTTCTTATAGGATTCCTCATAGGTAGAGGGTTCTGAATCACTGATGCGACTCATCTATGCTACAAATCTTGAAAACATTTCAGGTCTCTTTCGCTCTTGAGATGATCCTGGTGGTGCTCCATGTTTTTTTGCATCTTGCAGAATGTATCGACACCATGTAGATCTCCTCTTAGAAGGAGGTTCCTCAAGAGATATTTATATCATATCTACTATATCTTCAAGATCAAGAGGATCTATAGACTATTCTGGCATCTCTCTCTCAACATATGAATGGGGAGAATCAAAAGCTAGATCCTCCATCATGGGAGTCTCATGCTCCTCCAGATCTGAATCACACTTAATTTATTTGGATCGCTTGAAGGAATCCTCTTCATGAAATGTTACACCTCTGTTGACTTCAATTATCTTTCGTCCTAGAACATATATTTTATAACTTTTGGAGGATTCACTATATCCAACAAATGTTCCTTTCTTTTTCGGATGGATCCATATTTATCCTCTTCTCTTTTGGATCATGAATGTAGACAGGACAACCAAAACTATTCAAGTGTCCAACATCTGGTTTTTCACCAGTGAAAACCTCTTTAGGAGAATTTTCTCCCATGATAGCATGAAGACTTTTGTTATGTATATAAACACAGTGTTGGATTCTTCTACCGATAAGGAAGTGGGTAGATCATGATCACACATCATAGCTTTTGCAACCTCACAGATTGTTCTGTTCTTTATTTCAACAACCCCATTTTGTTGGGAGTTGTAAGGTACATACAACTATCTTCTTATTTCTACATCTCAACAGAGGTAATTAAATTCATGAGAGTCGAAATATCCTCCATTATTAGATCTCAAAGCACGAATGTGATTTCCAGTTAGATTCTCAACCAGTGCTTTAAACTCTTGAAACTTGTTGAAAGTTTCACTCTTTTCCTTCAAAAAATAGATCCAAGACTTGCGGGAGAAGTCATCTATGAAAATAACATAGTAAAAATAGCCACTCAAGGATGGTGCTGACATAGGACCATATAAATCAGAATGAATCAATTCAAGGATCCCTTTGGATCTTTTGGTACTGTTTGGAAAACCCTTCTTGATTTTCTTTCCAAGAGCGCAAACTCTACAAACACTATCATATTCATATTTAAACAAGGGCATACCTTTTACCATATTCTGTAATCTATGTAGTGCTTTGAAATGGAGATGACCAAGCCTCCTATGTATCAATTCACAAGGACTGACTGTGTCATGGATCATGGATTAAATGATATTTCCAGGAACTTTGTAGAGATCTCCCTCTCTAACTCCAATTACATATGCATATTTCAAGTCTACATGCTTAGGCCATAGGAGCACTTTATTGTCCATAAAAAATACTTTGAACCCTTTATCTTCTAGAACTAAAATAGACAAGAGGTTCTTCTTCAATCTAGGAAAAGACAATATTTCATCAACTTGCAGTACATCTCCTGAATCCAACTCCTTGGATCGAATAGGTTGTATTATCTCCAAGCTCCACCTAACAAGAGAACTTATTTTCCTTCAAATCTATGATAGCTCTCCTATATTAGTCATGTGTTTGGATGCGCCACTATCCACTAGCCATGTCTCAACGCCAGTGGTAATGGATCCATATATGGCTAAGAAAACATAGTACTCCTTCCTTGTCTCTTGATCATCGAAATAATTCTTTCTTGTAGGTTCATCTTCAGTAGTAGTAGAAGCATGAAATCTACCCTTGAACTTTCCTCTTTGCTTTGCAAGACATTCTCTTGCAAAGTGACTCTTCTTATTGCAATTGGAACATTTAACTTTAGACTTATCAATTTTTTTTTTGTAATCATTTTCCTTTTGATGAGAAAACTTCTTATGAGATAATGTTTTGTTTCTTTTGTTCATCTGAGCCGCAAGAGAAAGGTTCTCTTCTTTGTAGGAAGTATATTTTCTCTGTATTTTCCCTTCTTCTTCTAGGAAATCATGCCACAACCTCTCAAAGTTTGGTAGCACTTCTCGACCATTTACTGCAGCCAATAATGTCTCCCATGATTATGGAAGGCCATCGATATCATTTTGAATGAGATCATCATCATCAACCATCACACCAATGCTCATGATTTGATCTCTTACTTGAGATATATTTGTGAAGAAGGAAGCAACAACTTTGTCCTTATCCATATTTAGATTACGAAGCTTATTCTTCAATTCTCTCTTTTGACTAGGAACCTTCGCATCAATATTGGTCAAAGTGTCGAAGCATTCCTTTGCGGTATTCAATGGAGTAATCACTGGAATCAAATTGTCTTTCACCTAATCATAAATGATCCTCTTTGCTTTGTATTGATTCTTGTTGAAGTTAGTGCACCCTACATTAGTAGTAGGCTCTTCAAAAACTCTAGATATGTATCCATCTAGATCATGATCTTCCAGGATATTTAGAATCATGGCCTTCCGAGTATTGAAGTTCGAAGTTCCTTCAAGTCGGTCTTTCGGTCTTACTAAGATTGAAGCCATTATTCTTCAAGTATTGTGCTCACTTCGGATCTATGTAGGCTCAAGATTGAATATTAAACTTAGCTCTTTCATTCCCTAAGATTTGATACCATGTTATTTTTTTATCTTTAATTTGGAAATAAAATAGCACTTGAAATAAATGAACATTCATAATCATAAGCATTCACATACGACACACAAATTTACCATGGGGAAACCCTCTATGAAATGAGGGAGAAAACCCTTGCAAAATATTCCTTAGTATATTGATAGATAGCAGAGAATGACTTGTTTCACAATGAGTAAATTACATCAAACACCCCTAGTTCAATTACAGAGAAAGAAATATAGACAAAGAAGAGAAACTCAGAACAATTATTCCTCCACTCAACCAATTCATTAATATTGGTCACATGCACAAATTGCATTCAATATAATTCTCTCCAAAATTGGATACATCAATCCTGCATGGAAAAGTGCGCCATACTTCTCATGCAATATCTTTAACTCTGTGTACTAACTTTAGGATGAACTCACCATTTAACTGAATGCTATACCACTTAGTTAGGCGGCTAACTTAACTGTCATCATGCAAACACTTAGTTAACTAGATCTTCTATGTTATCACTTAGTTATCTCTTTTAACTAAAGTATTTATTCTTAACATCACTTAAGTGATCAATTTGATTTCTCCTTTAATTTACTGAAGTCTTCAATTTGTTAATATCACTGAAGTTTAACAGTTCGTGTTCTCTTTATTTAACTGAAGTCTTTATCATCATTGAATTGATCAAATCGAATTATCTCTGATCTTATCACATCTTATATTTATCTCTTGTCTTATTTGCATGGTCCACATGTGCTAGCCTAATTAATTATCATTTCAAATATACTAAGGAGATTTTTCCAATGATGTCATCATCTTGTTCTACTATCGTTCCAAGTGGCCATATGCTAAAGTAATTCACTCTAGAGGTGGCTAGTCTCTAAAGGAGACTTAATAGCTCAACCATGGTTAGTAGTAAATCACACAACATTCATGCTTTGACATGCAAAGCATTACCTAAACACATGAGGTACCACCTCAACACATGAGGATCTGTCTTGACACACAAGACCTTAGTCTTGACAAGAAAGACTGTATAACATCATCACTTTGAAATACAAAGCGCTTACCTCAACACATGAGGCTTATTCATTCTTGAGTCCAACTCAAGATTCTTATCCAAGTTTCCTATGTCCAAATCAGGCTCCTATAAGGCACTACGTCGACACAAGAGGCTCAACCTTGACACACAATATTGACTTGGAGAATGACTCATGATGTTATAACTTTAACAGGTATATGGATCGGTACGATGGCATATGTTAGGTAATTGATTCACTGGGATGGGATTTGTCTAGAATACAAATTTGAAGTTAGAAGGTTTAGGGAACATGTGTTACATACATTCTTGATTTTCAAAGTCAATGACTGAAGAAGAAAATTACATTTTACTAAAAAGATTTGTGTAATTCTAGTACTCTCCCTTGGTAGGACTAGCAATCCATTGCTTGCGAGTTGGAATTATCTTGTACATGATGACATGTTATTATGAATATTATCAGTTTTATTCCACAAGATTATCTAATGAATATAGACACGCTTGGACCCTTTTGGTGTGGTTCGGAGTGAAACATTGTACACCCCTTGGTCCAATATGAATGTCATAAGTAGTATTATATTTCTCATCAATCACATGAACTCAACCATACTCTTAATTCACAATGGGTGTCTACTAACATGGAGATATGGTTGATAATAAGATTGCATAGTGTGTGGTTAGTTCAAGTGAGTTACAAACTCTGATTGTTTTTGTGGCTAGTGGTTTACTAAGGCCTTACTACCAAGGCACAATTGATCAAAGGTAGTGTCTCAAGTGGTATTTTCCCTTCCTTTCTTAGGCCATAATTAGTGAAGCACCTCCTTTGGGATTGTTAGTTTTATAGGTATTGTTGGGAGTTTGCTCAATATGAGTATGTATCTATTTTGCAAGGAAGGATTAATTAGAGAGTGAAATTATTGGGTGATTCCAAATATTTGGTTCACTCCTCACTCAATGGCGTCTTGCACTACCTATGAATTTCATCCTTTGTTTGCTATTTGAAAACTTTGGTTCTTATATGTTTTTCAAAACAAGGTTAGTTCTTTGTAAGAAGTTTGTCAATTATGGAAGGAAGAAGTCATTATGATGTTGTTAAACTAAAGGTTTTACATTTATCAAAGATGCTAAGGGGTTGGATGCAAATACCTATTTTGATTTTATTGTTGTTTTATTTTCTTTTAGGAAGAAAATGTAAATTCCTTTGTACATACCATCCAACTCCCTTAATTTCTTTTGTATGATAATACATATATCTTTGTAAATACCCTTCCATCGTATTATTTCATCTCTAATGCAAATATTTTTCTATAAATATAGAAAATATTTCATATTAAAAAAATATTTTTTTTAAATATTCATAACATGATAATATTTTCATATTTTTCAAAATATTAATTACAAATGTGTGGCGTTATTATTATATACGGACAAAATTGTTTACAAAATTTACTTTAGTGATTTTTTAAAACTAGAATGAGTAAGAGATTTATATTAAAACTATTGATGAGAATAAGAAAAAAAAATACATTTTGTTCAATGTACTTTATCTATTGAATTTCTACATCACAAAATTTCTCCTCCATATACCTCCTTAAGACTATGGATACAAACTTCACAAAATACTAACAACTATATACCTGGATAAACTAGCCTAACAACCTAGAATGGGTGAAAAACATGAAATGGCATAGATTTAGGAAAACAGGCACTATTGCCTTCTTGCACCTACTAATCTATGTCATAGTTATTGGAGCTGGAAATTTCCATAATAGCCATGATCAACTATTAACCAGTGTCCTCTTCTATGAACTTATATCCCACAATATGAATGTTTTGAGACTAGGCATCTTGAGACAAATAAAAAATAACATTGAAATATATCTCATAATCACTAATCATCTTTGAAATTTGCTTCCCACGATCCTTAGTTGTACCTTCAATGGCCTTCGTTTTAGCATATAAAAGGGAAATGCGGGTCTTAATACTGTCAATAAACCCCCTTAGACTATCCATTTGTGAGTTCAAGTGTCTCATCGGTTGTTTTAGCTCCCTAATGTATTTTGTTCCATCCCATCCCACCCTACTACAACCTGGCCTGAGGGACTAGCAATACTAGGGAGTAGAGAATATGAAGGGCTATAACTTCTCCCCACCCAAGGAATTGAAATCCCACCACAAAAATAAATAAAACCACAGTAATTAGTAGCCAATAGAGAAAACAAAATTATTTTCCCAAAATCATCTACTACAACAAAGGCCTTGTTATTATCCTACCCAAATGAAAAGCAAAAGAGGTAGTAGGATTGTTCATCTAGGAAGAGAATGCCAAGCTAGTGCAGAAAGAATTTGATACTACCTGTCATGTCCCCCATTTTGACCCTTATAAATTTTGGGTTATAATGTAAATATTGTATGCATATTATGTATGATTCCTAGCGTGGAGCTCAAGGCCAAGGCCCCGCTAGTGAATGCTCGACCTTGAAGAGGCATGTATTGGATATTATGCTACCCATGTGCTAGTGAACCATGGGAATTGTAAATATGCATTTTTAATATAAATGCTCAGAACTAGCTATGCAATGCAACAAGAGCTGGGGACATGATGTTTACAAGGAATTGGGAGGGAAATATTCAAACCCTTGAGCCAATCAAGTCAAGCCAAGTGTCAATGAGAGAACCCATCAACCCTCAACTACCCATGCTGACTTTTGTACCCAATCATTTACTCTCCCAAGAGTTGGTTGAGGTAGTTAATACCTTTGGGAATGGAGAGGTATGACTGTCCAAATTCAGGTATGGGAAATCCACCTTTAATGGAAAATTGTGTTTGGCTTCTTGGGCAAGAAAAGAGCCATGAATTTCTCCCCAAGCCATTATTCACCCATGATTTTTTCTCTCTCATGAGTTTGGAGCTTCCTGGGCATTTTCCTCCATGAATTTCCTATGTTTTCCTTCATTTTCCTAGCTGGGAAGGGCGTTTTTGTTTTGGTTAACAGCGGGGAAGAGAATAAATCGATTTGGGAGTTTATAGAGGCCGTTTTGGCCCACTGAATGCCCATATATCTGTGGGATAAATCGGTTTTCTTCCCTGGGATTGATTCCCTCTCCCCACAATCCGTTTTTGGTGTGCCCACATTTTGGGGAAGACTCATGCCCATCTAGTTTCTAAGTCCCATTGCTGAAAGTGTGTTTCCAAGCCCATATCTGAGTTTTGTGTGCAAGAGAATGCTGGGGATGAGTTGGGTATCCATTGCTTTGGGTTGTGTTGAGCTTGAGAGTCCCCTTTTCCTTGTAGATATCATGCCCATATTGGGGGTGGTCTCTGTGTGCTGAAATAATACAGGCTGAGCAAAGACCTATGGTTGGGTGGAACGTTGTAGCGACATAGCTAGTTGCTTGGGACAACATTACATCAAGATGAGTATTCTATTGTGTTTACTTCTGTAATGTTTTAATTGATGGCTATTTTGATATGTTGGATGAGTATGAAATGTGGGTGGATGATGTTTTATTTCGCTGTGCATGTTCAATTGATTTGCATCTGCATTCATATGCATTTTACTGTAATGCCATACCTTTTATTCAAAATGAATTGGGCTAAGTTGTTCTAAAAGCCTAGATTTTAGTGCCATGTTCCCTTCCTTGCATTGGATAGATGGGAGGGTACGTGACACTACCCTTCGCTACTACATGCCAAGATAAACACCAACAATATAATTCCCCATGAAAGTTATCCCACCAACACATAAAAACAACACAAGA
This sequence comes from Larix kaempferi, assembly GCA_027924585.1. Taxonomy (NCBI): domain Eukaryota; kingdom Viridiplantae; phylum Streptophyta; class Pinopsida; order Pinales; family Pinaceae; genus Larix; species Larix kaempferi. Next base: position 27,432,205 of record BSBM01000093.1, on the reverse strand, counting down.
GATCCATAAAGGAAACCATAACAAGTAAGGAATCACACGAAGGAGGGAACCAGGAGCATGGGAGAGTGTTAAGGGTTCCTCACTTGCAATGAAACCTAAGTAATGTCTCGCATGTGGGATAAAACTCCATATGTAGTCCATGTCTCTAGTACCCTTGAGCACTAAGTAGCAAGTTGAAATGCAACATTTCACACCCATCATAAAATAACTAGGGGAGCCACCTATGATCTGGTTGGCCCCGATTTCGAATACTTAAGTGAATTCTTAAGAGATAATATTTTCCCAAAAATATGAGAAATCCATTTTGGAAAAAAAATTAACAAAATAAAGTCCCTCTAATTCTTTAGTTTTTGTGCCAGGTTCGAGGGATAAATATTCTCTTAAATCAAAATGGGGTTTGCACCTAGCCTCACCTCTTATATGACATGCCATTTGGGTGTTGTAAAGTTGCAAACTCCAATAAAAATAGCATAACACGGGTTTCCTTTGGATTCAGTGTCAGGTCTGAGGGATACTTATTCTCTCAAATTACAATCGGATTTTCACCTGGTCTCACTCCTATTTTGACATTCCATTTGTGTGGGGAAAAGTTGCAAACCCCATTGAATATATCACTATAGTGGGCATCTTAATATTCCACCAAACTCACGTATGAACCAAGATCCACATTGATAATGTTATTTTTAGCAAACTATTTATTTAATGGAGGAAAAAAATAAAATTATCCCTTTTTAAAACGCACTTAAAAATGCACCTTAATTTAAATTATCCCTTATTCTTTAAAATGCACCTTATATTTGGTCATTGAAAAATAAAATGGTGTACGTTGAGAATGGTACATCACAAATCCAAACTATGATCACATAGATGCTAGCATGCTCCCTTTGGATCCTATCTCAAGATAATCTACATATTTCCTGAAAATGTCAATCCGAGCTCACTTAGGATCTACGTAGGCTCAAGATTGACTATTAAACTTAGCTCTTTCATGCCCTAAGCTCTGATACCATTTATTTTTTTATATTTAATTTGGAAATAAAATAGCACTTGAAATAAATGAACATTCATAATCATAAGCATTCACATGCGACACACAAATTTACCATGGGGAAACCCTTTATGAAATGAGGGAGAAAACCCTCGCAAAATATTCCTTAGTATATTGATAGATAGCAAAGAATGACTTGTTTCACAATGAGTAAATTACATCAAGCACCCCTAGTGCAATTACAGAGAAAGAAATATAGACAAAGAAGAGAAACTCAGAATAATTATTCTCCACTCAACCAATTCATTAATATTCGTCACATGCACAAATTGCATTCAATATAATTCTCTCCAAACTTGGATACATCAATCCTGCATGGAAAAGTGCGCCATACTTCTCATGCAATATATTTAACTCTGTGTACTAACTTTAGGATGAACTCACCATTTAACTGAATGTTATACCACCTAGTTAGGTGGCTAACTTAACTGTTGTCATGCAAACACTTAGTTAACTAGATCTTCTATGTCATCACTTAGTTATCTCTTTTAACTAAAGTATTTATTCTTAACATCACTTAAGTGATTGATTTGATTTCTCCTTTAAGTTACTAAAGTCTTCAGTTTGTTAATATCACTGAAGTTTAATAGTTCGAGTTCTCTTTATTTAACTGAAGTCTTTATCATCACTGAATTGATCAAATCGAATTATCTATGATCTTATCACATCTTATATTTATCTCTTGTCTTATTTTCATGGTCCACATGTGCTAGCCTAATTAATTATCATTTCAAATATACTAAGGAGATTTTTCCAATGATTTCATCATCTTGTTCTACTATCGTTCCAAGTGGCCATATGCTAAAGTAATTCACTCTAGAGGTGGCTAGTCTCTAGAGGAGACTTAATAGCTCAACCATGGTTAGCAGTAAATCATACACCATTCATGCTTTGACATGCAAAGCATTACCTAAACACATGAGGCACCACCTCAACACATGAGGATCTGTCTTGACACACAAGACCTTAGTCTTGACAAGCAAGACTGTATAACATCATCACTTTGAAATACAAAGCGCTTACCTCAACACATGAGGCTTATTCATTCTTGAGTCCAACTCAAGATTCTTATCCAAGTTTCCTAAGTCCAAATCAGGTTCCTATAAGGCACTACCTCGACACAAGAGGCTCAACCTTGACACACAATATTGACTTGGAGAATGACTCTTTATGTTATAACTTTAACAGGTATATGGATCGGTGCGATGGCATATGTTAGGTAATTAATTCACCGGGATGGGATTTGTCTAGAATACAAATTTGAAGTTAGAAGGTTTAGGGAACATGTGTTACATACATTCTTGATTTCAAAGTCAATGACTGAAGAAGAAAATTACATTTTACTAAAAATATTTGTGTAACTCTAGTACTCTCCCTTGGTAGGACTATCAATCCATTGCTTGTGAGTTGGAATTATCTTGTACATGATGACATGTTATTATGAATATTATCAGTTTTATTCCACAAGATTATCTAATGAATATAGACACACTTGGACCCTTTTGGTGTGGTTCGGAGTGAAACATTGTACACCCCTTGGTCCAATATGAATCTCATAAGTAGTATTATATTTTTCATCAATCACATGAACTCAACCGTACTCTTAATTCACAATGGGTGTCTACTAACATGGAGATATGGTTGATAATAAGATTGCATAGTGTGTGGTTAGTTCAAGTGAGTTACAAACTCTGATTGTTTTTGTGGCTAGTGGTTTACTAAGGCCTTACTACCAAGGCACAATTGATCAAAGGTGGTGTCTCAAGTGGTATTTTCCCTTCCTTTCTTAGGCCATAAATAGTGAAGCACCTCCTTTGGGATTGTTAGTTTTATAGGTATTGTTGGGAGTTTGCTCAGTATGAGTATGTATCTATTTTGCAAGGCAGGATTAAATAGAGAGTGAAATTATTGGGTGATTCCAAATATTTGGTTCACTCCTCACTCAATGGCGTCTTGCACTACCTATGAATTTCATCCTTTGTTTTCTATTTGAAAACTTTGGTTCTTATATGTTTTTCAAAACAAGGTTAGTTCTTTGTTAGAAGTTTGTCAATTATGGAAGGAAGAGGTCATTATGATGTTGTTAAACTAAAGGTTTTACATTTATCAAAGATGCTAAGGGGTTGGATACAAATACCTATTTTGATTTTATTGTTGTTTTATTTTCTTTTAGGAAGAAAATGTAAATTCCTTTGTACATACCATCCAACTCCCTTAATTTCTTTTGTATGATAATACATATATCCTTGTAAATACCCTTCCATCATATTATTCCATCTCTATTGCAAATATTTTTCTATAAATATAGAAAATATTTTATATTAAAAAAATAGTTTTTTTAAATATTCATAACATGATAATATTTTCCTATTTTTCAAAAGATTAATTACAAATGTGTGGCATTATTATTATATACGGATAAAATTGTTTAGAAAAATTACTTTAGTGATTTTTTTAAAACTAGAATGAGTAAGAGATTTATATTAAAACTATTGATGAGAATAAGAAAAAAAAAATACATGCTGGTGTTTGTTCAATGTACTTTATCTATTGAATTTCTACATCACAAAATTTCTCCTCCATATACCTCCTTAAGACTATGGATACAAACTTCACAAAATACTAACAACTATATACCTGGATAAACTAGCCTAACAACCTAGAATGGGTGAAAAACATGAAATGGCATAGATTTAGGAAAACACATGGACACTATGGCCTTCTTGCATGTACTAATATATGTCATAGTTATTGGAGCTGGAAATTTCCATAATATCCATGATCAACTATTAACCAATGTCCTCTTCTATGAACTTATATCCCACAATATGAATGTTTTGAGACTGGGCATCTTGAGACAAATAAAAAATAACATTCAAATATATCTCATAATCACTAATCATCTTTGAAATTTGCTTCCCACGATCCTTAGTTGTACCTTCAATGGCCTTCGTTTTAGCATATAGAAGGGAAATGCGGGTCTTAATACTGTCAATAAACCCCCTTAGACTATCCATTTGTGAGTTCAAGTGTCTCATCGGTTGTTTTAGCTCCCTAATGTATTTTGTTCCATCCCATCCCACCCCATTACAACCTGGCATGAGGGAATAGCCATACTAGGGAGTAGAGAATATCAAGGGCTATAACTTCTCCCCACCCAAGGAATTGAAATCCCACGACAAAAATAAATAAAACCATAGTAATTAGTAGCCAATAGAGAAAACAAAAATATTATCCCAAAATCATCTGCTACAACAAAGGCCTTGTTATTATCCTACCCAAATGAAAAGCAAAAGAGGTACTAGGATTGTTCATCTAGGAAGAGAATGCCAATCCAATGCAGAAATAATTTGATACTACCCTTCGCTACTACATCCCAAGATAAACACCAACAATATAATTTCCCATGAGAGTTATCCCACCAACACAGAAAAGCAACACAAGACATCCATAAAGGAAACCATAACAAGTAAGGAATCACACGAAGGAGGGAACCAGGAGCATGGGAGAGTGTTAAGGGTCCCTCACTTGCAATGAAACCTAAGTAATGTCTCGCATGTGGGATGAAATTCCATATGTAGTCCATGTCTCTAGTACCCTTGAGCACTAAGTAGCAAGTTTAAATGCAACATTTCACACCCATCATAAAATAACTAGGGGAGCCACCTATGATCTGGTTGGCCTCGATTTCGAATACGTAAGTGAATTCATAAGAGATAATATTTTCCCCAAAAATATGAGAAATCCATTTTGGAAAAAAATATTAACAAAATAAAGTCCCTCTAATTCTTCAGTGTTTGTGCCAGGTCCGAGGGATAGATATTCTCTCAAATCAAAACGGGGTTTGCACCTAACCTCACCTCTTATATGACATGCCATTTGGGTGTTGTAAAGTTGCAAAATCCATTAAAAATAACATAACACGGGCTTCCTTTGGATTCAGTGTCAGGTCTGAGGGATACATATTCTCTCAAATTGCAATCGGATTTTCACCTGGTCTCACTCCTCATTTGACATTCCATTTGGGTGGGGAAAAGTTGTAAACCCCATTGAATATATCACTATAGTGGGCATCTTAATATTCCACCAAAATCATGTATAAACCAAGATCCACATTGGTCATGTGATTTTTAGCAAGCTATTTATTTAATGGAGTAAAAAAATAAAATTATCCCTTTTTAAAACGCACTTAAAAATGCACCTTAATTTAAATTATCCCTTATTTTTTAAAATGCACCTTATATTTGGTCATTGAACAATAAAATGGTGTACGTTGAGAATGTTACATAACAAATCCAAACTATTATCACATAGATGCTAGCATTCTCCCTTTGGCTCCTATCTCATGAAAATCTACATATTTCCTGAAAATGCTAATCCGAGCAGAAATTATACGTCCAACTTGGATCTAAAACTTGGGACTTCCTCCAAATGTAAGGGATTAGTCACTTTATAAAAGGTTTCATGGCATCACCATTTCCATAAAAACATATTCCTATCAATATCATCATTACTAGATGCTTCTTTCTACACAACCAATCATCCACATGTCCTGTTAAGGATCCCTCTCCATACAGTCAACCCACAACACGCTTCAGAGTCGACAAGTATAGACATGTGTGGCGGCGGATGAGCGTTGAAAACATGGTGGTAGTGTACACCGACGAGGGACAAGATTTAAATGCAAGTGCATGCAAAATGGATCTCAACCAGACTCCTAGCATTGATATTTCACATGGTAGACACCTTGCAAATTAATGGTGAGGTTTCTCCCCACAAGCAGAAGTGTGGGAACAATTTGGAAACTATGGAAAATTTTCATGCATCGTACTGTTTCTTAATTGTGTAGGCATGGGAAGAGGATTTAAACATGGACCTTGGTATGGCGTTGGGTTGTCTTTCTGATTGTGAATTTTTGCTCCTACTCTATGTGTGCCATGGAGTTCACATTGGGTCCTCCCTCTGTGGGAACACATTGTGTTTTCAGCAATGTCACCTCACCAGTGTGCTTGGTGTTGTCATGGGACGTTTGGGCGTCATCGAGATGGAAAATACGTGTTTCATTATGGGATCCATGCTTAAATCCATTTGGAGATAAACATGGTTGATTCACAACTTCTCGCCACTCAGATTGAAGAGGATTAAAAGAAAACTATGATTAATCCATAATGGATCATGAAGAACATGCTAGGATGGGTGCTGATAGAACAAGACCGTCTAAAGTATGCAATTTTTTAGCAATAAATGAGACTTAGGATAATATGTATATCATCTGAAACAAAATGGACACACTTACAGAGGCATTAAAAGTGTGCTTTCCCATCCCTACATCTCAGTCGGGAGTGGTAACGCATCACCTTATTTCAATATCCACCGATGACTCACACCAGGTGCCTGCAGGTTAGTGTTTTTGAGGGGAATCCTTATTCTATATAGTTAGTCTATTTCAAGTTATTTGTGTATTTTTGGTTTATGCATAGTTATGACTCTCTCAGACTTTATAATCATTCTATCAATTACTATATTAAGAAGGGCGTCGCTTAGTTTCCCCTCGAAGGATAGGTATCCCCTTCAATTTTTGTATTTTGGTGGAAATTATGGCTTCTCATTCAAAACCCCATGGATAGGTTCTATGTGGGTATTTCACTATTCCTTCACGAAGAATTAGTAGCAAAGCCATTCTATATACTATGTTCATACTTAGTAATACAAGGATGTTTTAGCTTGCATACAAAAAAACACTGAGTGGATATGTTCACCTAACCCACACATATAATTGGCACAACTAATTACTGATGCACCCAATCCACACTTTTTAGGTGGATAGGTTAGGTGTGCATGTCTCATTAGTGAGTTAGGTGAATATGATAGGTATGTAGTTCCAAGGTTCTTGGGGGCTAAGACATTGTTTGAGGTTGGCACTTAGATTCTAAGTCCATAAAATTTTCTCTGGGCCTTATGTGCGATGATTCATGCCCTAAACCACTACAAAAGTCCTACATATGGGACCTTTAGCTCATGAGTGAGATAATATTACTACATATTTGAGTACTCACACACCAAGGATTTTTTTTGGTTCCCATGCCATGATTCCTAGGATCTAGGGCATGTTTTGGGGTTAGAATATAGGGTCATATTCCATAATAGTTGTCTCCATGGACCATGGGCCATGCGTAGGATGTATAACCACACATTCAGGCATGGATAGGGACTCTTTAATATGCTAGTGAGATAAAGATTTTTTGAACTCTTGGTATGCCATGGATGGTTCTACGAGCTTAAGTGATAGTTTTACGCTAAATGCTACGGACTTGTCCATAGTTTTTTCCTCTAGGGATCATCTAGCCATATGCAAGGTGACATTTCACCACATAAGCCCTACATAGGGAATGGTTGTTCTGGGAATGAAAATCAATGGTCAATATTTCAAGTTTTGGTGGTTGAATATTTTTTGGAAGATCTCAAATTTGTGATGAAGTAATGTTTAATCATCAATACATACTTCCAAGCTTGAAGGGTATCTTAAAGGAGTTCAAATTGTAGAGTTTACTTTGTTAACTCATTTTTTATTCGTGGATGATGTTTTGTTGTTTGGAGAAAGTACTTTCGAGGAGTGGAGGACTTGCAAATAGATCCTTGATGTTTTTTTGTCTAACTACCGGGATGGAAACCAATGTCAAGAAATATTTATTGTTATGTTATGAAATTCCTCCCGTGTTGGAAGCTGAGATCGATATGATGTTCTCTTTTCATACTAATCCATTGGATATAGGTTTAAAATATCTTGGGTACTTTCTAAACCCTAATGAGTATAGGATAAATGACTAGTTGTGGCTTCTTAAAAATTTTGCAACCATAATCACTTGCTACTTTTATGGGTGGTAGATTGATTATTCTAAATAAGTCCTCGAGAGTATTCTTTTATATTGGATTTCCTTAGCACATGTGCCTAAGAGAATCCCAGAAAATATCAGAAAGGGACGTTTTCAATTTTTATGGACTCATAAAAAACAGAAGGAGGGCATCCCTCTTGTTAATTAGAAGATTATGGAAAAACCAAAAAAAGGGGGATATTGGGGTATACAAAACATTATTGACTTGTTTGGATAAGACCTAGCATAAAAATTCCTATAGAGGATTTTATTTGACAAAGTTCTTTGGGGTAAAATTATCAGTCGACAAAAGTATCTTAAGGACTACTTAGTGGAACAATGGATTAGAATGAAGCCCAAGTTGCTCAAAGGAGCGCCATGTTATAAGAAGTTATCATTGATGTCAAACATGATGTCATTGATTGCAAAAGGGTGAAGAGATTTGTAATGTTTCCATTGGTGTTAGGGTGATAATGATGATGTGGCTGTAATACAGATAGATTGTCTGGTAATGTTTGATGAATCCTTGAAGCCACTAGAGAAGACCCTAATGATCCTAAGGAAGTCCTTGAAGAAGAATCCTTCTCACAAGTGTACATAACTCCAAAGCGGCCCTTTATGGAGTAACAATTGCACATGACCCTCATGGGAAGACACTTTGAGTTGTATACAAGTGGTGCAAAGCCCCTAATAAATCTCCTAATGACCATGATGATGTGGAGTGTAAAGGAGTCCCTAAAGTGTCCCAAAAAATTGTGAATAATTTCCTAAAGAAATGATGTTGGGTACACATGACCACGATAATGGGTCAAATGACCATGAAGGTGGATCACCTAACCATGATGATCATAAGTGTAAGGAAGTCGCTAAAGTTTCCTTAAAGCAATGTCAGAAAGAATTGTGAAGAATCCCTAAACTAGTGGTGTTGGGTCCACATGACCATGTGGTTGGGGTCACATAACCCATGATGGAGAATTACCTATAGAGTCCCCAAATTTGGTCTGAATCAAGTTGGTGTGAAGCTTTAAGTATCCCCAAAATAATGATGTTTGGTACACATGACCCCGAAAATTGTGGTGCTTTGGCCCATTGGACCACATGAAGTGGCAAGGATCCCCACAAGAAATAATGATGTGTCAAACAAGTATGATGATGTGGAAAATAAATAGGCCCCTTTAAGAATATATGCAGTGATATTGAAGTTTTGGTAAAGTGTCACGATGTATCCTTGAAGTGGGGTACTAACCCTTGAGACCCCCCTAAAAATTCAAAATCACTTTTTTTTAAGGAAGAGTAAAATGTTTTTGCAAAAATGAGTTGGAGCCCCCTTGAGGAGTATAAATAAAATATGGAACTTTTCATTTTCAATCAATCAAAATTGAATATCTCACATACAATACTAGAGAACTAAATTTCATGGGTAAAGGAAGTGAACAAGGCTGAAATTTTAGTGGGAGATGAAATCTTGTGATGATTTCTATTTGGGCTTTTTGTTGTGAAATTTGTTTCAGGTCATCTTGGCATTTTCACAATATCTTCTATTCTATGACGATTCAAAAAGTGTCCTTCAGATAAGATGACGTAGACATTGTGAAGAACTTGTGGTATAATTTTCAGCTGCTCATTCTCTATATTTTTTTATATGTGACTTCAGGACGTTAGGGTTTATGAATAATATTCAAACATGTCAGTTTGGAAGTTTATTTATATCTTTTGATCCATAAATTTTATGATTGTGTCCCTTGGATAGGATGCATGAGAGATCTTGAATAATATATGGTTCAAGTTTCATATCTTAGTTCACTACATTTTCGTATATATGATCTTGGAAAACCAGGTCTTCTGAATGACTCAAAAAGCATCTTTAAACATGTCAGTTTGGAATTTTCACTATAAGTTTTGATTCAGGTTGTTTCAGAGAATGCCCCTTGGAGGAGATGCATTATATATATTGAAGAACATGTGGTAGAATTTTTATATTTTTATTCATTACAGGTTTGGATTTTTACTTGTTGGAAGTTAGGGTTTGTGACAATGATAGTGATAGTGAAAATTCAAGAGAAGAAGGTTGAAGAAATCTTGCGTAACTTTTGCATGTGGTATCAGATTCATAAAATATTGGATCCTTGGAAATATTGATTTAAGGGATATGTGATAACATGATATAGGGTTTATTTTGGTTCCATATTTTTGTCCTTAAAAATGTATAAATTTTGTACATACTCTAGTGCTTCTCTCTTGGCATACTTTATGATGATCTTGGCACAAATCTTGGTGATTATATTGGCATATTGTTAGCATAGATATTGTTTATTTGTTGGAATAGATCTTGGTTATTTGTTATTATAGAACATGGTGATTATATGGGAATATTGTATGATGGTATTGGCATAGATCATAGTGGTTATATTCATGGTTATGTTTTGGCATATGGATCATCTCTTGGAGTGTTCAATGTTTTGAAAATGTCCATGATGTAAAAGTTGAGGATGCAAATAAAATATATGGATGCTTGTTTCTGGGTATAGATTTGAGGCATGTACAAGTTGATATAGTGTGACAGATATTGAGACAATGATTGTGGCATTGTGACATTAACAGTGGCATTGTGTTAGAGTCAGTGATTATGGCATTGAGATAGAGATATAGTGATTGTGAAAGGGACAATGATACAAGTATAGAGATAAATATAGGTACATGTTGATAGAGACAGAGATACAGGTTGTAGAGACAATGATTGGGGCATTGTGACATAGATAGTGATTGTGACAGGTTGAGATAGGCAGTGATACGAATTGACAGAGATAGTGATACAAGTATAGATTGGCAGAGACAATGATACATGTACATGTTGTGACAGAGATAGTGACAGTGATAGATTGATTCTCTTATTCATATCAGGGTGGAAATATGGGTCAAGGACAGGTTGGATCCTGTGATATCAGGGGTTTAGAGCCTCCTTCCAGTCGGTGCTAGTAAATCAGGGAGTTGGAGCTTCCTTCAGGTTGGAGCCTCCTTCCAGTCGGTGCTAGTAAATGAGGGAGTTGGAGATTCATTCAGGTTGGTTCTTGTAAATCAAGGTGTTGGTGCCTCCTTCTAGTCGATGCTGAAGAATATTAGAATTTGGTGCTTCCTATGAATGTAATCTTGTTATTATATAAGAAAAACATTTCGTGGTTTTTCTCCCGTTTGGGTTTCCACGTCAAATATCTTGTGCACTGTGTATGGTTTATGTGATGATGAATGACATTGTCAATGGTTAATGTTTACATGATATAATTAATGTTAAAAATGGTAAAAAGTAATCAATACTTATTCACCCCCCTGTCAACATTTCCAACATGTCAAAAAATTGAAAGAAGTTGGTCAAGGCCTTCCTTGTGCTTGGTAGATGGGTGTCTTGGTCTATTGGAAGAGGGGATCGGGTTAGGTTAGGTGAGGATCTAAGGGTTGGTGTCACTAGAAAATACCTACTCTCCTAGGACTTAAAAGAATCTCTACAAGAAAGAGGCATTACTAAATTGGATAATGTTGGGAGATAAGGGGCACCAGACTATTGGCTATAAAACTAGGCATCGACAGAGGAGTCAGGTCTACATGGTGAACTGGTGGAAGAATGGAACTCTTATGTGCTACTGCTCTCACATAACACTATTTATCTCCACGAATCTGGGAATGAGTTGGTATGGTCCTAGAACAATGCAATAAGATGTCTCATGGAAAAATTAGGATATGAGGCACTTAATTATGATATCTTGGTAAGTGATAGACAATGGTGGTAGTCTTTAGTCTCGAAATTAAAATCTTCACTGAATATGCACACCTTCATGTGGCTAACCTTGGCTTATAGAATATTGACCTTGGATAATAGTTTAAAGCATGGATTGCAAGGTCTCAATATATACATTCTATGCAGGGTTGAAAGGGATATGGTGGACCATGTTTTCATCTCTTGATCCTTTGCGATGAAAGCTTGGTAGGATATGCTTCATTCTTTGAATTTCCTCTGTGAGTGGAACCTGTATACTCTAGAATGATGTTTTATATCATGGATGGCAGGGCCAACACTTAAATCCTTTAGAGACCTTCCTTGCTAAGAAATATGGGGAATCTATATATTCAAAAACCATACAATTTTTAAGGATAGGGGGCGATGGCCTTCTTTGGTAGCACATAGAATCAGATCTGTGTTCAAGGAATTAAAGAATGAAACCTCTTGGAAATTGGCCAATATTTTGCATCCCCCATCTTTTAATTTATTAGTTGTGTGGGGTTACTTCGATGGAGCTAGTCTAGGGATTTTGACAAGGTGCCATACTTTACCTTAACCCAAATCATTGACTCTTTGAAACAAGGTGCAAGAAGGGGTTCAAACAACCCTGCGGAGCTAATAACTCTTTGGTTATTGCCAAAATTTGCATGGGATAAAAGGTATAAATATTTGCAGGTAGTGGGGGATTCTATGTTGATTGTTGATTGGTTCAAAGGATAGGCTCAATTCTCTATTTTATCCTTGATACCTTGGTAGCGCCACATTAGGGAACTGGAGGAATCCCATGACTCAATCTCTAGCAGCTAGCTTCCCCCCATTGATATGAATTCCATAACTTTGATGTGGTTTTGAGTTATGGAATCATCTCAAGGAGTGAGTCTTATTCATTGGAATAGATTGAATAAGGGATAGGTTTATCATAGCTTTGTTCATGTCCACACATTAATTCCCACTCTGAAAGGTTTATTATGGGGTTGGCTCGAGCATCTTCCTTCTTGTTGTGTCAGTGCCTTATTTCTTGCAATTAATCTATGAAGAGAGAGATATTTTGGAGATGTATTGGAAGTTACGAGACAAATAATGATGATGGAGTCACCTAGAAACAAAAAAATTTCAATCCCCAAATTGGAGAGAGTCTTGATTCCTTGATTCCTTCGAAAAGAGTCAACATTTATGTTTTATTATTGGTATTAATCGTGAGATCCCATACAAAGACTTTCATCCTTTAGGGTTGATGATAACCCCCTACTCATGCTTCCCATGAAATTTTGCTATACAATTCAAACCAATAAAAATACACAATTCACAAATATCTCTTCTCCATAGTCTGCATCCTCATAACTAATAAAAAAACACAATTCACAAATATCTCTTCTCCATAGTCTACATATTCATGTGCATTATCTCCCAAAATATTCATGCCAATAATTGAGTTTCATCATGTATATGCTATGTCATTGTTATATTTAAATCCCAATTTCATGAAAAGCATTTACAAATTACATTTGAAAAGTCATTTAACTGAATTTCATTTCAGTGTTATCAAATAGTGTGCATTTTCCCACCTCTTCTTGTCTAAAGAGACTAGGAAGGAAAAAGGAATGAACTAAACACTTGGAGGTTTGTGTCTCAATTGATCCACCAATCTACTCACACACATTATGTGGATCGCTCACATGCATTCTTTGGATCACTCAACAGAGCCACTCATTCCTCGTTCATTCGACGCAGTTCTGTTACCGCTGCAAGGAAATGCCCATTTCCTATTCTAACAAGTTAAATTTTACAAATATCTTCCCATGTTTTTAGTTTTTTAATGATCAGATATCGTAGAGTTTTCCATTCATTGCAATGTGGGGTTTGGAGGCTTCATTTTGAGTGGAATTTAACCTATTTATTCAGTTCATCAAATATGCCTCTGGATTTATGTTCTTATCTTGGATATCATTGCTAGAATCTATTTAATGATGAGAGGGGGGGTGAATCATTATTAGCGCAGTTATGAACGGTTTTTAACTTCTTAACAGATTAATCTGAACTTTAATTATGCATCCACCATAAATAAACATTCATCCACATATGCACAAAAAAAAAAGAACAAAGAACACACAAGATTTTTACGTGGAAACCAAAACGAGAGAAAACCATAGAATGCTCTTTTATAATGAAAATATTACATTCAAGGAAGCACCAACTTCCTAAATTCTCCAAAACCAACTGGAATGAGGCATTGACCCCCTGGTTTTATAGGCACTGGCCTGAAGGAATCACCAACTGCCTAAATTCTCTCGCACCAACTGGAAGGAGGCTATGACCCCTTACTCCTTGCCCCGTCCTGCCACCCAAATATATAAAAATAAGATATTGCATTGCTAAACTTATGATACAGGCACACTTGAGATCTTCTGACGTTCCTTCTGTTGTGCACACCTTCTACATGTCGTGATATTTTTTTCATTATGCTGCATACATCACTTGAATTCACATTCAACTCATCACTTCAACTAACGCCGCACTTAATATACTATGTGCTACTTTACCCTCTGTAATCTGCGCTAAGGTTCAGTGTTCCATTCTGTCTCTGTGCTACTACACTTCAACTGATATTGCGCATTTGCTGATAGACTATTTTTTCTGAGTTTGTGCATCAGTATCACATGGAACTATGTACCTTCTGAGATGTGTTTGTTCTATTTAGGTGCAAGAGTCTTTAGATAATCTGTGACCTTCCGTGCATCATATGACTCATCCTTTCAGTTTAACATACTTGTCTCAGATCATCCTCATCATGACGCACATCCTTGTCTGTGTTGCAACTCTGTCTTTTTTCATCAAATGGACTTCCTTACTTCGCACACATCAACTCAGTCTGAGTGTGTCAAATAAAATTTTTCACTTCGTGCATCACAATATATACTTCAAATTTGTCTCTATGCTTTTGTATTAGATAATTTGTGATTGTCTGTGTGTTTTCTATGATACTGTCATTTACTCGTCACACACTTGCACATATTTTGTAATTATGCATTTCTATCTTTGCGCAACTGTCACAGATTCACAGCATCATTCTGTGCACCATCAGCTATTCCATTCATCTACTTGTGCACACTCGACTCTCTGCAAGATCATCCCGTTTTGGTTCCATGAGCCCTTGATGCCAAAAGTATTAGAAGATTGATAAATCTGTATCTTCCATCTTTTCACTTACAAGAGTTGTTCATCCTTTCTATCAAGCTTACTTCAAATCTCCAACTTGCTTCTTATTTATACTTGTCCTGTAGATTGTATGTCCACAAGTTGGTTGTGGTGTTCCTTCTTCATTGCTTCACGATTCATGCGTATGCCACTTGTCATGTTCTGTGCCACTGTGATGTTCATCTCTTGTGGGTATTGTGCATACATCGTCCTCGCCTTAGTGGGAATTTCACTCATGTGATGTGGTCTTGCGCCCTTGGTGTACCATTGCTTGTGGGACTTGCACACTTTACATCTTTAACCGCTAGACCCTTCTTGGTACTTGTGCGTCCTTCAATAACTGAAAGCTTCTTCCAATTGGTGAGTTTTGTGCACTTTCAGGACTTGCATAATTGTTTGACCAATTCTTGTTCCAAGATTCTTGCGCACTCCCAAACCTTGTCTAATCAACTCTTTGGTTTTCTTACGCACTCTTGAACCTTTTCCTAGTGAACTCTTTGGTTTGTTTGCAGACTCCAAAGCTTTAGTCCACCAAATATTTGGATTTTACCTTGAAGGACTATGACTGGGTGGACTTGAGGTCTGCTCATGTACCACATGTACTGGATGTATTCCTTATGTACTTATTCAAACTGGATATGGTACCTCTAGATATACTTCTTTAGAATGGATTCCATGTATTTCTTCCAACTTGATTGCATATACTTCTTCATGCTGGTATCCATATACTTCTTCAAAGTATCTTTTATATAATTCTTCAAATTGGAATTCATATACTTCTTCAAAGTGGCACAAGAATACTGATTCATTTTTTACATTAGTTGACATCAATGACAACCAAAATTCAACAATCATTTTCATAATTTAAGCCCTACTAGTTTTTTTGTAACTTTGTTATGCATTACCAATCCCTAGAAGTCGGCCATACAAGTTTTGTATTGAAGAAATAGGTTTTTCCTTGTTTTCGTATTACTCATTCCTCTGCACACGGATATGAAATTACAGCTTGGAACTCTAACCTTCATTATGTGGCAGGTGCCTACCTGCACCCCACTCACTCTTAGGAAAGGTAGGCCTTGTGAACTTGTATTGAGGCATATAATGCTTGGGGAAAAATGGGGATCGGGCAAAAATACTTTTCTTGTTTCCATTTTTTTATTTTTCTTTCAAGAATGACTATCATGATCATCTACATCTGTAAATTATGTATTTGAACTATCAAATAGTGATTTATGTTTATTTGTTTCTTGTCTTTTATGCTAAATGGGATTATTTTTTAGATCTTATGAATGAGATTTTGCATCATTTAATCATTCGGGATCTTACATATGGTATACCAGAGCATGGTTGCAACCCTTGATGCCTTGAATCCCTCGTGCAACTGATCATGCATAAATACATCAGTATATGGATATGTGGGATGGTTGTTTTAAGTTATGCTCTCAATTCTTGTATTATTTACATTGGATTGCTTAAGTATCTTCCATTAGTTATTGAATATAATTGTGCACTATACCTCTATAATTTTTTTTATCATTGATCTTCCATTCAAATATCTTTTGACCAAATAACCATTAGTTAATTTTACAATATCTCTATATTTGAATTGACTAATGACTGCGACTGTGGTAGCCATCTCTAACTTCAATTCCAAAACTTAAGGGAGCTATAGTTTTCCCTCTCATAAGCCTTTAAAGAAATCCAAAATAAATTGGTACCCTACTTCTACTCTTAGTGGTTGTGGTACAAGGAATTTATTTTGCTTTCCGATACCTCTTATTTCGTGATTTTTTGCACGTAGGGAAAAATCTCAATATGTACCCTAACTGCTTATACACTTGTGTGATTTTGATGTATCAAAATTTTGTTTTGGTTGCTGGATGTAATTCCATGAGGTGTGGTGACTCTAAGCATATGTGAGTGGCAACCTACTTCTGACAATTCCAGGGTTTGGTATTCCTATGGGTCAGGTTCTCACTTGGCTATGATTTTAATATGCACAACTTTCAAAAAAATTTTAATAGCATGGACTCAACCCTTTCTATATGTTATCTTGGCACATTCATTACAAGGAAAAATTATCACATAAATCCTTTGTCCTGCTACTGAAGCATGACTTGTATTCAAAATAGCGTTAACATCAACATGGAAAACATAGGGATACTTTGTCAATAAGGGATCTCCGGTGATAGATTTCTTATCCCATTGAGAGAATCATCACAAAACCCTCTAGGAAACCCCATCACTGTGCACGCTTCTAGGAAGTTAACCTAGATTCCTCCATGGCGGCGTTTCCACTCCATAAAACATTCCTCTGCTCAAATGTCCAAATGTCCTCAAATGGTCGATTGACAGCTAGACCACAAGAATTCAACCTCAAGTTTCCAGGACTTAATAAGCCATTCATCCTCAAAATCAGAGGCATGAAAATTAGGAACATTACTAAATAACACTCAAAAGTGAGCATCACAATTGTGGTACCTCCAGTACCAAGATCTATTCATGACATACCAAGTGGTGATCATATTTTTGGGTTTGGGGTAAACTTAGCAGAAGACCTTCCAGTCATTTTTCACATCCATTCCCTGGTTCTTTCTTGGTTACATTAAATTATTTGGGTGTGACTTCATACATGAAACATAAATACATATAGTAGAATATATGAAAATTGATTAATGAAGCACGAGGGACTTAAAGATTCAAAAGAGCATGGGAGAGGCACCAAAAACACTTGAATTTTCACTTCCATTACAAATATTATGTGAAGCTATTTTTCATAATTCCAAGATAGGGTTCATCTTTAATTAAATTTTTCTTGAAATCTATTATGTACATTTCCATAACTTTGTCCAAATCCAGAATCTCCAACCAATTCATTAATTCAGATGTTCCATTCTAACACCGTGGATATGAACGCTTGACTTAGCATATGATAATAACTATTGGAATCACGTTAGGTTTTACGTGTGTAAATTTACCAAATTTAATCACTCTCCTTAAAGTGCAATACACCCATGGCTGAAAACACATGTTGTTATATTTTGGAGACAAAGTAATGATTGATATATGCATCCTTTCCATGGGAGCCTTCTTTCATAGTCTATGTAATTAAATAGCTTGCCAATGTTGGTACTTTTGTTCAGTCTCCATTTCTACAGGGTTTTACTTTCTTTTGAAAGATATGTTTTATAAAGGATAATCTAAGAACCTTATTCTCACAACACTTAATTTCTTATTGAATTCATATACACCAAAAACTTAGTTTAAAATGCAAATATGCTAATAAGTAAAGCATTTTCTTAGACATGAAATTAGGGAATATTACCTTTGTAATATTAGCAATGGTCATATTTACAATTGTACCCATGCAAAATTTTGAACCTGGGTCTCCATGTTGGTACAAGATGGATAACCTCATTGCTTACTGATAGACCACATTCTTGTGGGTAAATATTATTATTTTAATTTAATTGTTTCCTCCTTTCTCTATCATTCAATGTAAAATTATAACAACAAAATAAAGGAATTACTTGCCCCTGAACCCAGCTTCTAAGAAACTATTACAATAAGATGAATTTTGGCAACCTCTCAGTATCAAAATATCTGATCCGTTTTTCTGCTATTGAGGTCTAGTTTTATAGATTTTTGCTGAGGGTTCTACTGGTATTTTGACATTATTATTTCCCTCTGGATCTACAAGGAAGTAACTGAGAAGTCCTATTTTCCTTTGATTTTCTACTACTCGAAATTATGTTTTCAAATTGATCACTTCACCTACCTATTTCCATTTTGTACTATTGATATTGTATGTCCCTTGTTGTGTCTCATTATGAGCTGGGTACATATTTTGTATTGATCTTTTTATTTTCCTACTACATAAAGTTTTTTCCTTGTAATGCATTGCATTTTTTATAGCATGCAAATAATAGAAAATATATTAGGTATCTAACACTGATAATTGAAACCTATTAGATGGGGGCATACCAACACGTTTTTTATCATTGATGATGTTTCAATTTGTTGGTATTGATCAAAACCAAGAAAATTCTATACAAAGAAAGTGAGCATTTACCATTAATCATTTAGAGAGTATTTATTCTAAGAGGGCTAGTAATAGTTTGTTGTGGATATCTCAATTCCATCTATAAAAACCAGGCCCTCCTTTTCATCTTGGGCTATTCAAACTTCACGGATTTTACAAAGACTAGCTTGATAGCACAAGTCAAGTGATTTCTAAATCATTTTCCATTCATAGAAGTGGTTATGTTCACAAATTTTGGAAGAGATCATTTCTTTTCAACTAATCCTTGTAAATCAAAGTAAATACATGGTTAGAATTAGCTCAGAGAAATTAAACGTCATGTTTTTCACAATTAGTATATAGATCGTGGCTGTCAAGCAACTCGAAAAGACATGGAGTCCGGGGAAACTACAAAGAATGCACTAATGGAGATTGGGGACTTTTTATATATGAATCCATTCCATTAGGATCTATGGACTTCATTCTTCATGGAATGTGTCATTTTTAACCAGGAAATTGGTTGTGCTTTAATTTTCTTTAAATGCTATGAATTATGAAAGAAAATTGTTAGATCCATAAGAAATTACAAAAACAACATGTTGAATCTTCCTCTCTTCTTGATGTTCAATCTTCTACTTTCTTTAGTGAGTTGTCTAACAATTCTTCAAAAGTAAAAGCTTGTATACAGTTTTATAATGTCAAATGTGTTAATAGTTTTCCAAATGTGACATCATGCACAACCTCATAAGATAGTTTTGAAAATATGGAACATCTAGAAATATTGTTTCTGCTAATGAATCTACAAAGCATACATAAAATAAATCAATTGCTGATCTTGAAAGTGGTAATGAAGTTGCACACTGTCTATACTTTGATGGTGGTAAAATTGTCCAAAAAACTGATTCCTGTTAAAGTTACATGATCACGATTCATTCTCCAGGTCAATTGTGTGTGTCAATATTGAGCCTCGTGTGTCGAGGTAGTGCCTTATAAGGGCTTTAGTTGGACTCAAGAAACTTGGAGAAGAATCTTCATTTGGAATTAAGAATGGTTAAGCTTCATGTGTTGAGAAAAGTGTTTTGTATGTCAAAGTGATGATGTTGTATAGTCTTGCTAGTCAAGGCTAAGGTCTTGTGTGTCAAGACATATCCTCATGTGTTGAGGTGATGCTTTGCATTTCGAATCATGTATGGTTTGTGATGTAATACTAACCATGGTTAAGATATTAAGTCTCCCCTAGGTACTGCCCACCCCTAGAGTGAATTACTTTAGCATATAACCACTTGGAACGATAGTAGGACAATATGATCACATCATTGGGAAAATATCCTTAGTATATTTGATATGATAATTAAGCTGGCACATGTGGACCATGCAAATAAGACAAGAGATAAAGATAAGGTGTGATAAGATATGGGAGAATTCAAATTGCACATAAAAGAATTAATTAAGAGAGAATTCGAATTGTTAAACTTCAGTGAAGAATTCAGTAAATCAAAGGAGAAATTGAATTGATCACTACAATGATGTTAACAAGTGTTGAATATTGTAACTTCTAAGAATATTATATTTGTATATTATTTATTCCGGAGATGTTCCATACCTCCGATGTGATTATACTATGAATCCGGAGATGTTTATTCCTCCGAATTGGTTGTGGTAACTAGGGTTATTAGACCCACCATGTGGGGGTCGGCCCAGTCAGTTATAATAGGGTATTTAACCTAATGGTTAAATACGAGCCTACATGTACGTGTGTAAAATAAATGTCAGTGTAGTGTATAAATAGAGGAGGTATGTTCCTCATTTGACACATTCACTCACTTGTGGAAGAGTGCGCACTTGTCTGGGAGATCTGCTAAGGAGACAAAGAAGGAAGGAGCACATCTTGTATTTTGGTTGATCATCTTATTGAGGAAAGCTTTGCTGGGTTTTCTACCCCATGAGGGTTTCCCAGGGCATATTCTGTGTCTATCTTGTGATTGTGTTTCTTTCAGTGATCTTGCTTGTCTATTTGGTTTAAACTTAACATGGTATCAGAGCTAGACTGAATAGGACATCTTTCACAAGGTAAGAATACCTCTCTCTCTCTCTTTGGTGAATTTAGGGTTTCAGCCCAAAGTTGGTATTATTGATTTTTGGTTGGATGGCTGGATAGGTCTTTTCAATACCTTTCTTTTGAGCTATAGATCGAACTTTTTGGTTGGGTAGAACTCCGGGAAATCCAAACCCTAATTCTACCAAAAGTGCGATACGTCAAAATTTGGTTTCAGAAAAAAGTTGGAATTTTTGAATTCTGATTATATGGCTGGATATCCCTTCTCAAGGGCATTCTTTTGAGCTATAGATCGAACTTTTTGGTTGGGTAGAACTCCGGGAAAGTCAAACCCTAATTCTACCAAAAGTGCGATAAAATTCTGTTCCAGATTCCGGAAAAGTGAAAAGTAACTTTCCAGGTAAGTCTACTCTGTCTCTTGGACTCCCCCAAGAGAAGATGGCTCCAAACACTAAGCTTGAAGACAAGCTAGAAGGTATAGAAAATTTTCGGGCATGGAAATACAGAATTGGTCTCATTCTTGAGGAGAATGATCTTGCTCATTATATCAAGGAGGAAGTTGCAGAACCAGAAGAAGATGAAGCCAAAGAAAAACACAGGAAGGATTTGGTTAGGGCAAAGAGAATCATAGCTGATTCTATTAAAGACCACTTGATCCCCCAAGTGGCTTCCAAGAAGACTCCAAAGGAAATGTATGATGCCCTAGGAAGAATGTATGAAGGAAAGAACATCAATAGGAAGATGAATCTAAGGACTCAATTGAAGAGTACCAAGATGCACAAAGGAGAATCCATTCAAGACTACTTCTCGAGAGTCTCTCTAATCAAGGAGCAACTAGATGCCATTGGTGATACTCTTGATGAAGATGAACTTGTGATGACAGCTCTAAATGGTCTCACTAGATCATGGGAATCTTTCATCCAAACCATGTGTGCCAGAAAAGAAAGCATGAAGTTTGATATAGTATGGGAGGATTGTGTTCAAGAAGAAGCTAGGGTTGCCAACAGAGAAGCATTGCTCAAGGAAGATGACCAAGCCTTGGCCACCAATACCAAGAGAAGAAAGAATCGATCCTACCTTAAGAAGGATAGTAAAAGGGAGTCCCATCCTCCACAGAGATTTCAAAAGAAAAGGGGATCCTTCCAAGGAAGAGACTACTCCTCATTCCAGTGTTTCATTTGTCACAAATTAGGACACATTGCCAAAGACTGTCCTAACAAAAAGAAAAAGGGTACTTACCACAGAAGACATCATGCACATCTTGCAGAAGATGAGAGTGAAGAAGAAGTTGAAGAGGAATAAAGGCCTCTCAAGAAAAGATCTAGAAGAGAAGAAGAAGATGAAGAAAGGACCTTCTCCAAAAGAAGACCTAGAAGAAATGAAGAAGAAGATGCAGAAGAGTATGTTCTTTTCTCCGCACTCTCTGGATCTATAACACCTGGAGAAGGTACATGGGTCATTGATAGTGGTGCCTCAAAGCACATGACAGGACAAAAGAAGACCTTATCAAATCTTGAAGAAAAGACCTCTCCACTAAAGGTATCTCTTGGAGATAACTATCAGTATCCCATTAAGGGAATTGGTGAAGCAAACTACAAACTTGATTTTGGAACCCCCATGAAAATGAAGGAAGTTTTGTATGTTCCAGGATTGAAGAAGAATTTGCTTTCAATCTCAGCATTGGACAAGAAAGGCTATAGAGTTGCATTCATTGATGGACAAGTGTTAATGTGGTCCAAAGGCAAATCTATTAAGGATGCAATTGTCATTGGTGAAGAGGAAGGAGGTTTGTATAAACTCAAGGGTCATCCAGAAGCTGCCCTTGTTCATGAAACATCTAGTCCCAGTGAGCTATGGCATAGAAGACTAGCTCACATTAACTACAAAGCCTTACCCTATGTAAGCAAGGTGGTCATAGGACTACCAGATTTGAAGGTTGATCATGATGGCTCATGTAAAGGATGTAAGAAAGGGAAGAATGTCAAGAACCCCTTTCCAAAGAGTGAAACAAAGTCTAAGAGTATCTTGGAGCTAATACACTCAGATGTATGTGGTCCAATTCCCACCACCTCTCTAAGTGGATTTGAATACTATCTTTCATTCATTGATGATCATTCAAGGAAAACTTGGATATACTTTCTAAAAGGTAAGAATGAAGTCTTTGGAAAGTTCAAAGAATTCAAGGCTCTAATAGAAAATCTCTCAGAAAAGAAAATCAAGATTCTCAGAACAGACAATGGTGGAGAATATACTTCAAAAGAGTTTGAAGAATTTTGTAAAGAAGCTGGAATCAAGAGAGAACTAACCACTCCCTACAATCCCCAACAAAATGGGGTTGCAGAAAGGAAAAATAGAACCATCATGGAAGCTGTGAAGACTATGATACATGACCAGGATCTTCCCATGTATCTATGGGCTGAAGCAGCCAAGACAGCAGTATATGTACAAAATAGACTATCTCATAGTGCTCTTGATTTCAAAACTCCAGAAGAAGTCTTTACAGGAAAGAAGCCTGAGGTAAGTCATCTCAAAATATTTGGGTGTCCTGTGTACATCCACATTCCAAAAGAAAAGAGATCCAAGTTGGATCCCTCAGGTAAGAAGGGAATGTTTGTTGGTTATTGTGAAACTTCCAAAGCCTTCAGAATCTACATACCAAGTTTCCATCATATAGAAATAAGTAGAGATGTAACCTTTGATGAGGAAGCAGCTCTCAAGAAATCCAGAAAGTGTCAACTTGAAGAAGTTTATGAAGAAGATTCATCTCCCATAATCTCAGAGACTGTTCATGTCCCTGAAGAGGATACACCAGAGGATCATGACATGCTGGAACCACAAGAACCCCCTGTAGCAGAATTATCTAGGAAAAGAAGACCAGCATGGGCTAGAGATATTATTCAAGGAGCCGAAAGATATGGTGCTCCTAAAGGCTCCACTAGAGAAAGGAAGAAACCAAAACTAGTGTCCAACTATATGGCCTTGATGTGTGATCTTGTGGACCAACTACCTACCAGCTATGAAGAGGCAGCTCAGAAGAAAGAATGGGTAGAAGCAATGACAGAAGAATATCAGTCAATAATGAAAAATGATGTTTGGGATATAGTTCCCAAACCAAAAGATAAAAGTGTGGTTTCTTCCAAATGGATTTTCAAGATAAAGCATGCTGCAGATGGTAGCATTGAAAAATAAAAGGTAAGATTTGTAGCCAGAGGATTCTCTCAGAAGGAGGGAATTGACTATGAAGAAACATTTGCACTTGTTGCTAGGTATACTTCAATTAGAACTATCATGGCACTTGCATCCATGATGAAATGGAAATTGCATCAAATGGATGTTAAGACAGCTTTTCTGAATGGTGTAATTGAAGAAGAAGTATACATAGAACAACCTCAAGGTTTTGAGGTCAAAGACGGAAGGACCCATGTATGCAAACTGAAAAAGGCATTATATGGATTGAAGCAAGCTCCCAGAGCTTGGTACGGAAGGATTGACAGTTTCTTAATAAGCATGGGCTTTACCAAAAGTAAAGCTGACCCCAATCTCTATCTTAAAGTGATGAATGATAAACCTGTTTTATTGCTATTATATGTAGATGATCTATTTCTAACAGGAAATGAGAAACAAATTATTGAAAGCAAGAAGAAGCTTTCTTCAGAATTCGAAATGAAAGATCTCGGATTAATGCACTAATTCTTAGGCCTAGAAGTGTGGCAAGAGCCAAAATGAATCTTTCTAAATCAAGGTAAGTATACTATGGAGATTCTCAAAAGATTTGATATGTTGGAGTGTACAGCCATGGCCACTCCCATGGACTCCAACCTGAAACTACTAGTTAATGATTCATCAGAACTAGTGGACATAACCCTATATAGACAAATCATTGGATCATTGATGTACTTGACAAATACTAGGCCTGATATATGCTTTGCTGTAAATACCCTAAGTCAGTATCTAGTAGAACCTAGAAAGGTTCACCTTATAGTTGCAAAGCATATAATGAGGTACCTGAAAGGTACAGTGGACTTTGGCCTATACTATCTTGGAGGCAATGAACTCAAGTTACATGGTTACTCAGATTCTGATTGGGCAGGCAGTGTCTCAGATAGAAAAAGTACTTCAGGTGGATGTTATGGTCTTGGATCTGCCATGATCTCCTGGTTCAGCAAGAAACAATATAGTGTGGCCCTCAGTACTGCTGAAGCAGAATATATAGCCGCTTGCTCTGCCAGCTGTGAAGCAGTGTGGCTTTGGAAACTCTTATCTGGAATTTTTGACTTAGAAATGGATCCCACTGTGATTATGTGTGATAATCAAAGCTGCATTAAGATGACTAAAAATCCTGTGTTCCATGATAAGTCAAAACACATTGAGATCCGTTACTTCTATATACGAGACATGGTGCAGAGAGGAGCCATCAAGCTCGAGTATATAAGCACTGAGGATCAGATTGCTGATATCCTGACTAAACCTCTGTCTCGAGTAAAGTTTGAATACTTCCGAGACAAGCTTGGTATAGTCCAGAAGGACCCTCCTCGAAAGGGGGAGTACTATAGTATTTGATAACAATTCTGTCGCTTAATTTTTTTTTGTTTTGTTGCACTTAGCTACTTACAATTATTTAGATTTAGAACTCTTACATATCTTTTATTTTTGATGTATACATGTTTTGATATGATGTATACATGTTTTGATGTTAGATGTATTAGTGAGAATACATGCTAGATGTATACATGTTTTGATGTGATGTATACATGTTTTGATGTGATGTATACATGTTTTGATTAGTGATGTATACATGTTTTGATGAACACATGTTTTGATGTGATGTATACATGTTTTGATTAGTGATGTATACATGTTTTGATGAACACATGTTTTGATGTGATGTATACATGTTTTGATGTGATACATGCTCTTGGATATTTGTACCTGTATAGATGAGAATACAGATGAGGATTGGATCATCCCTGGACTTTCAGTCCTAAAGAGAGCCGTAGACGTGAGGTCTCCGAGAATGAAGTCCTTAGTGGACACTTGAGGGGATTGGATCATCCCTGGACTTTCAGTCCTAAAGAGAGCCGTAGACGTGAGGTCTCCGAGAATGAAGTCCTTGGTGGACTTGAGGGGATTGGATCATCCCTGGACTTTCAGTCCTAAAGAGAGCCGTAGACGTGAGGTATCCGAGAATGAAGTCCTTAGTGGACACTTGAGGGGATTGGATCATCCCTGGACTTTCAGTCCTAAAGAGAGCCGTAGACGTGAGGTCTCCGAGAATGAAGTCCTTGGTGGACTTGAGGGTATTGGATCATCCCTGGAATTTCAGTCCTAAAGAGAGCCGTAGACGTGAGGTCTCCGAGAATGAAGTCCTTGGTGGACTTGAGGGGATTGGATCATCCCTGGACTTTCAGTCCTAAAGAGAGCCGTAGACGTGAGGTCTCTGAGAATGAAGTCCTTGGTGGACTTGAGGGGATTGGATCATCCCTGGACTTTCAGTCCTAAAGAGAGCCATAGACGTGAGGTCTCCGAGAATGAAGTCCTTGGTGGACTTGAGGGGATTGGATCATCCCTGGACTTTCAGTCCTAAAGAGAGCCGTAGACGTGAGGTCTCCGAGAATGAAGTCCTTGGTGGACTTGAGGGGATTGAATCATCCCTGGACTTTCAGTTCTAAAGTGAGCCGTAGACAGGTGTCTCCGAGAATAGAGGATAGGACTGCATCGTCCCTGGACCTTGGTTCAAAATGCACGTGATTGGATTAATCATCCTTAGACAGTAAATCCAGGAAGGATAGTCTTAAATGTGATTGTGATTGGATTAATCATCCTTAGACAGTAAATCCAGGAAGGATAGTCTTAAATGTGATTGTGATTGGATTAATCATCCTTAGACAGTAAATCCAGGAAGGATAGTCTTAAATGTGATTGTGATTGGATTAATCATCCTTAGACAGTAAATCCAGGAAGGATAGTCTTAAATGTGATTGTGATTGGATTAATCATCCTTAGACAGTAAATCCAGGAAGGATAGTCTTAAATATGATTGTGGTTGGACTAATCATCCTTAGACAGTAAATCCAGGAAGGATAGTCTTAAATGTGATTGTGGTAGGATTAATCATCCTTAGACAGTAAATCCAGTAATTCCGAAAGGAAGGATAGTCTTAAATATGATTGTGGTTGGACTAATCATTTTTAGACAGTAAATCTAGTAATTCCGAAAGGAAGGATAGTCTTAAATATGATTGTGATGAAATTGATCCAGTAAATCTGAAAGGAAGGATCATGTGTATTGATGATGATGCTGATGATCGTGTGATGACAATGCTGGTGATCGTGTGATGACGATGCTGCTGATCGTGTAATGACGATGCTGCTGATCGTGTGATGACGATGCTGCTGATCGTGTGATGACGATGCTGCTGATCGTGTGATGACGATGCTGCTGATCATATGATGATGATGCTGCTGATCGTATGATGACGATGCTGCTGATCGTGTGATGACGATGCTGCTGATCGTGTGATGACGATGCTGCTGATCGTGTGATGACGATGCCGATGATCGTGATGTCGATGTTGATGTTGACATTGATATACCAGTAACTGTTTGAGTTACTGATGAAGACAAATTGAAGAAAGCTTCCGATGATATATAGATGTATCATGTATGATGTATGACTCGTTGCTCCTACAGATGTTGTTATAATATCCTTCTCGTTAAGGGGGAGTGTTGAATATTGTAACTTCTAAGAATATTATATTTGTATATTATTTATTCCGGAGATGTTCCATACCTCCGATGTGATTATACTATGAATCCGGAGATGTTTATTCCTCCGAATTGGTTGTGGTAACTAGGGTTAATAGACCCACCATGTGGGGGTCGGCCCAGTCAGTTATAATAGGGTATTTAACCTAATGGTTAAATACGAGCCTACATGTACTTGTGTAAAATAAATGTCAGTGTAGTGTATAAATAGAGGAGGTATGTTCCTCATTTGACACATTCACTCACTTGTGGAAGAGTGCGCACTTGTCTGGGAAATCTGCTAAGGAGACAAAGAAGGAAGGAGCACATCTTGTATTTTGGTTGATCATCTTATTGAGGAAAGCTTTGCTGGGTTTTCTACCCCATGAGGGTTTCCCAGGGTATATTCTGTGTCTATCTTGTGATTGTGTTTCTTTTAGTGATCTTGCTTGTCTATTTGGTTTAAACTTAACAACAAGAAAGAATAAGTTAAGAGAGTTAACTAATTGATAACAAAGAAGATCTAGTTAACTCATTGTTATTGCATGATGACACTTATGTTAAACTAAAAGATGACACTTATGTTAAACTAAAAGATGACACTTGAGTTGTGAAACATGCATGATGACACTTAAGTTAGCCACCTAACTAAGTGGAAAAGCTTTCAGTTAAGGAGCAAGCTCATCCTAAGAGTCAGTTCAGTGAGTTAATGCACTGCATGTGAAGTGGGGCATACTTCTTCATGCAAGATTGATGCATCCATATGGAGAGCAAGTTCATCCTGAAGTCAGAAGATAAAAATAGAAGTTGATGCATGTGAAGAAATAATTAAATATGTTATACAAGATTGATGAATTCAATGTGAAGCGAACTCTTTTATCCCTTGAAGGAAATGTGCTTCTCTTTGTGCAGGATATTACTCTGAGTCTCTCTTCTTTATATTTCTCTTTATCTGTAATTGCACCAGGGGTTCTTGATGTAAATGACATTCTCTGCTATCTATCAATATACTAAGGAAGGTTTTGATGGGATTTTCTCCCTCAAGTCATAAAGGGTTTCCCCAAGGTGAATTCATAGGTCGAATGTGATTGCTTATGTGTATCATTGTTATTTGATTTCAAGTACTATTGCATTTTGGAATTAAAGATACAAAATTAACAATACCTCCAATGTTGAAGCATAGAGTGATCTTATCTGTATCACACTATTTATTACTGCTGCAGATTTTGTGTTTGCTCCAAATAACAACTTCATTCAGAAATGTGATGTTGTTCTCAACCGCTCACCTTCTTTTGCATTCTCAAATTTGGATTCACCTTCAAGTCTTGCTTCTATCCATATGGCCACAAAATCTGGTGGGATTGAATCAGTCGTTAGTCTAGACTATAGTAATCAATGTGATTCTGTAGTGAATACTCTATTATCTAGAAGTGGTAGCATTTCCAAGATAGCTCATGCATCCAGTTCCATTGTGGAAGCACTGAGCAATAATATTGATGTTACATCATTTACTCAACGCCACAATAATATGTCAGGTAAAATCAAGGGGTTTTCTAGATGTTGACACTTTACAACTCTTGGTAATCCCTTTAGAAATTTAGGTTCAACATTTCCCCTTGAATGCAATTTATCTAAATCAATAATTCTTTGTTTGAAAAAGTGAAATTGTAATTGGGAAGCCATTTATCAAATAGTGAGAGGATAGTTCAAATAGTTTGTTCATGATCAGGAACAATATATTTTTCAATCTCTAGTGTTTTTCAATTTGATAGGTTTTGTATGATTATGAACTTGTATTTGTTGGGTTACTTTGATTGAAAAGAAACATTGTTTGATGGTTACTTGTTCCAAAAGTGGACTTGAAAACTACGCATTTCTTCCAAGTTCATAGTCTTGTAGCTGTGCTCAATTTTGAACAATTTATTTTGGTAGATACTATTTAGTTTATGTGCTTATATATTATCTCTCAAGTACATTGGTTTGGAAGGAATATTATCTTGAACATGATTGTTACATCAAATTCATGTCCCCTTGGTTCCTTATGCACCATTAATGTAGAATATTTTGTATATTTGTAGGTAGGGATTGAAGAGAGTGCTAATGGGCATAGACAATTGGATAATATTGGCCATGTCATAGATGCAGAGACAATATTTGATCAGGTGGGCTCTCGCCAACTGGTTGGTTTGCTTATTGTTAAGATTTAATATGCTAAGACAGAAAATATCAGCATTGCATTTCATTTCACAACAATAGCATATACAGGATCACTGAAAGAACAACAAGCACAACATAAACACAAGAGACACAAATTTATCCTGGGAAACTCTCATGGGGTATAAAAGCCAACAAAGCTTCTTCAATATAGATGATCAACAATACAGAGATGTATATCCCAAACATGAGCTCCTTCTCCTCCATAGAAGATCTCTCTCTCTCTCACCTATGCGCTATTCACAAGTGAGTGAATAATGAGTGAGTGTGATAAATGAGGAACACACCTCCTCTATTTATACACTACTCCAACTCGTCTTTTACATTAACTAGGTCGGCCCCAACTTAACTACTTAACATAACGTGGTAGGGACGACCCCACTAGGGTGGTCTAATAACCCTTTAACCCACATGACTCATACAGGGCCGACCCCACAAGGGAAGTCTAATAACCCAAGTTACCACATTCTCCACGGAGGAATAAAACATCTCTGAATATACAATAAGGTCTTTACGGAGGAATGAAACATCTCCGGAATAATAAAGTACAAATATAATATTCTTAGAAGTTACAATATCTCAACACTCCCCCTTAATGAGAAGGATATTATAACAAAATATGCAGGAGCAAGGAGTCATCAACATCATACATGATACATCTATAAATCATTGGAAGCTTTCTTTATACATCATCAGTAACTCAAGCAGTTACTAGAACATCAACATCTTCAGTACTGAATCTTCATCTTCTGCGGCACTTGAACATCTATAGCAACATCAACATCTGGATCCTCACGATCAACATCATCATCATCTCACGATCAATAACATTGTCATCTAGATCATCACGATCAACATCATCGTCATCTAGATCATCACGATCAACAACATTGTCATCTAGATCATCATGATCAACAACATCATCATCTAGATCATCACGATCAACAACATCGTCATCGATATCATCACGATCAACAACATCATCATCTAGATCATCACGATCAATAGCATCGTCATCTAGATCATCACGATCAACAACATCGTCATCTAGATCATCACGATCAACAGCATCGTCATCTAGATCATCACGATCAACAGCATCGTCATCTAGATCATCACGATCAACAACATCGTCATCTAGATCATCACGATCAACAGCATCGTCATTTAGATCATCACGATCAACAACATCGTCATCTAGATCATCACGATCAACAACATCGTCATCTAGATCATCACAATCAACAACATCGTCATCTAGATCATCACAATCAACAACATCATCATCTAGATCATCACGATCAACAACATCAACGTAGAATTATACTCTACAATGTACAAGATCCAATTACAGGATGATCAATCCTGCTCACTTTAGGACATAAGTCCAAGGATGATACAATCCTATCACGTGCATTTTGAACCAAACGTTCAGGGACGATGTAGTCCTATCACGTACATTTTGAACCAAATGTTCAGGGACGATGCAGTCCCGATCTGTTTACAGGATGATCAATCCTTCTCACTTTAAGACACCTCTCATGTCTAGGGACGATGCAATCCCGATCTACTTATAGGATGATCAAGCCTTATCACTTTAAGACATTTCTCATGTCTAGGGACGATGCAATCCCGATCACAGTGCCATTCCTTTTTCATACTAGATGTGACCTAGATTAAATATAGGATTTTACCACCTGTGAATGATCACTTGCTGCTGCACTGAGTAGTCCAGGAGTGAACATTACAT
This sequence comes from Larix kaempferi, assembly GCA_027924585.1. Classification (NCBI taxonomy): domain Eukaryota; kingdom Viridiplantae; phylum Streptophyta; class Pinopsida; order Pinales; family Pinaceae; genus Larix; species Larix kaempferi. The sequence goes on along the minus strand of BSBM01000093.1, from coordinate 27,400,534 downwards.
CATTACAGGACTTGCGAATGATCACTTGTTGCAGTCCAGGAGCACACATTACATCATTCCAGTCAACCACAGAGCCAATACTATTTCAACTAGGGTGTGACCTAGATTAGATCTAGGATTTTCAACCTGTGAATGGTCACCTGCTAATCCAGGAGTGAACATTACATCATTACAGGACCTACGAATGATCACCTGCTGCTACACTGAGCAGTCCAGGAGTGAACATTACATCATTCCAGTCAACCATAGAGCCAGTACTATTTCAACTGGGGTGTGACCTAGATCAGATCTAGGATTTACAACCTGTGAATGATCACCTACTAATCCAGGAGCGAACATTACATCATTACAGGTTTTGTGAATGATCACCTACTGCTATGCTGAGCAGTCCAGGAGCACACATTACATCATTCACCAACATCTTTCTCTAAGACAAGAGTCTATGGATAAATTCAGGGACCAAAGTCCAGGGATGATACAATCCCTCTCGTCCACTGGGGACCACTTCTCGGAGACATCTGTCTACGGATCTATTCATGGACCAAATTCCTGGGATGATACAATCCTCTCGTCCACTGGGGACCACTTCTCGAAGACAACTGTCTACGGATCTGTTCAGGGACCTAAGTCCAGGGATGATACAATCCCTTCCATCCACTAGGGACCAATTCTTGAATACAACTATCTACGGATCTGTTTAGGGACCTAAGTCTAAGGATGATACAATCCCTTCTCGTCCACTTAGACAAAGTCTAAGGACCATGCATCAACCTCATCATCGTAACCAGCAACCTCATCATCGGAACATGTAACCTCATCATCGATACAAGTATCCACATCATTGACACAAGTATCCTCATCATTGATACAAGTATCCATATCATCGACACAAGTATCCTCATCATCGATACAAGTATCCATATCGTCGATATGTTAACTGATGACTCATCAAAGTTATTGGATGTGAATCTGTACAGACATATTATTGGGTCATTGATGTATCTGACGCATACTAGGACATATATATGCTTTGCTGTGAACACCTTGAGTCAGTATCTAGTGGAACCTAGGCCTGTTCACCTGATAGCTACAAAGCATGTGATGAGGTACCTAAAGGGTACGATAGACTTTGATCTATGTTATCTTGGAGATCATGAATTCAAATTGTATGGCTACACAGATGCTGATCAGGAAGGAAGTGTATCAGACAGGAAGAGAACATCGAGAGGATGTTATTGTCTAGGATCTGCCATGGTATCGTGGTTTAGCAGGAAGCAGTCTAGTGTGGCTCTCAGCACAGCTGAAGCGGAATATATTGATGCTTACTTTGCTAAGTTGTGAAGCAATATGGCTTCATAAGTTGTTATCAACATTGTTTGACTTAGAGATGGACCCCACTGTGATCTTGTGTGACAACCAGAGTTGTATCAAGATGACAGAGAATCCAATGTTCCATGATAAGTCAAAGCACATAGAGATCCGATATTTCTATATACGGGATATGGTGCAGAAAGGAGCTATCAAGCTCGAGTATGTGAGCACTGACGAACAAGTTGCTGATGTATTGACCAAACCTCTGTCTCGATTAAAGGTTGAGTATTTCCGAGACAAGCTTGGTGTTGTTCAGAAGGACCCTCCTCGAAAGGGGGAGTGATGTGGTCGATGATGATATTTGGATACTGGTATCGATGTGGATACCTATATCAATGATGAGATTGCCTTTATTGACGGTAAGGTCAATGATGAGGATTTCAAGTTGGAATCCATGGGAGTGGTCATGTCCTTACATTCCAACATATCAAATCTTCTCAAGATTTCCATAGCATACTTTCCCCAGTTGAGAAAGATTCCTTCTGGGCCTTGCCATACTTCCAGACCTAGGAAGTAATGCATCAATCTGAGATCTTTCATCTCAAATTCTGTAGCTAGTTTCTTCTTGATTTCCATGATCTGTTTCTCATTCCCTGTCAGAAAGAGATCATCCACATACAGTAATAGTATGACATGTTCATCATCCATAACCTTAAGATAAAGGTTACAATCAACTTTACTTTAATTGAATTCTGGGAGTTTTCTCGATTCACACTTCTTCTTCAATTGCACCATTAAGAGAATGGTCTTATATAGCCACTTGGAGAAAACATCTTGTCATGATCCTCTTCCTCTTTATAAGAGAATCATCTAGCCACGAGCCTTCTATATTACATTTGATTTGTAAGTCTTCTTGTTGAACATCCATCACTTGTTTGGTGTTCACATGATCTTTTGTAGAAATCAAAGTTAAATACATGATTAGAAATACTTCATAATCATCAAATCATGTTAACATGATAACCTATAATGCATACAAATATGATTCACATAGTTATGCAACTATCTTGACCAATACTTTGGCACAACACTTTTCCATATCCTGTATGCATACATCGGCTATCTAGATGCCTTCCATCTCTACCAGAACATACTGTCAAGAGTGTGCACAGCTCTCAGCATGTCAGCAAAGAGGTTTCATTCTAGATAATCAACAATGGAATGTTTGTCCAACTTACCCATCATATGCATATCAGTAGTATACTATTCAATGCTATATGAATGCTCACACTATGCATGATATATACAAATACACATGCAACTATTACGAGCAATACTATTAATTATTCAGAGATTCAAATAACAACCCAAGTACTTATCTTTTATGTTGTGTGGTTGCCTCCCGCTTGATCTCTATATGTCTTTGAACTTCTATTCATTCCGTACCACTCGTAAGTAGAGATTCTATGTGATCCATGAGTCTTTTGTCTTCATGTCACCATGGTCGTATGTTCTTGATCTAGAACTTGATTTGTACCTTTCATGTTAGCGGACAACATCATCCTCATACAATACCACAGTGCATTAGTACAATTATAGGTGTCATAACCCTAATCAATGAATGTCTTTTATCATTCACATGCATTCATATTTTTACTAGGGTGATAAGACAAGCCTAAAATTAATCAATATTGTACTAACCTCAATAATATGAAGGCAAACATATCATAACCTATATCTCCTCAAGTCATACCTGTTGAGATTGCTTGTAGCATTCTTATGTAAGGCCTTAGCCTCTTCTCCCTCTGGGACTGGAACCTCTTCACTTATGTAAGTGTCCAACTCATTCTCTTTTAAGATTGACCCAATCCACTTGATTTGTTGAAAACTGGATCTAGAGCTGGATTAGGGTTTGTCAGAGAAACCCTAAAAATTCAAACTTTGAATTTCAAATTTTTGAAAGGATAGAAAGACGCGCCTTGCTGAGCTGATCAAGCTCGTATGCTCAGAATTTGAAAACTGTAAAGTTTCACCCCTCAAAATTGCTTTTGAAACTTCCAGATTCACTAGGCAGGACCCTGAATTAGGGTTTGAGTTTTCCGGAGCTTCACCAAGCCAAAAAGTTCGATCCAAAGCTATGAATTCAATTTTTCCAAGGAGATTCTAGCCATGCTCTTAGATTTCAGAAAGTCCAAGTTTTGCAGAAACCCTAATTTCCGGATTTACTATACAGGACCCCAAACTAGGGTTTGATTTTCCCGGAGCTTCACCCAACCAAAAATTTCTATCTTGGTCTTTAAACTTCAATTTTTCTGAGGAGCATCCATCCATGGACTCAGATTCCAAAAAATCCAATTTTCTCTGAAACCCTAATTTTTAGGTCAAAAACTAAAAATGATCAGAATTGAATTCTGTCTCGACAGAAAGATGCACCTTGCTAAGGAGAGTCAATCTAGCCTCCTTCCTTTCAATATCTATGGAGAGAAACGCAAAAAACAAGAATCCCTAGCTTCCGCAACTGCACAGTGTCTTCTTCTCAGGTTAGCTTTGATACCATGTTAAGATTTAATATGCTAAGACAGAAAATATCAACATTGCATTTCATTTCACAACAATAGCATATACAGGATCACTGAAATAACAACAAGCACAACATAAACACAAGAGACACATATTTATCCAGGGAAACTCTAATGGGGTAGAAAACCCAACAAAGTTTCCTCAATATAGATGATCCACAATACAAAGATGTATATACCAAACATGAGCTCCTTCTCCTCCATAGCAGATCTCTCTCTCTCACCTATGCACTATTCACAAGTGAGTGAATAATGAGTGAGTGTGATAAATGAGGAACACACCTCCTCTATTTATACACTACTTCGACTTGTCTTTTACATTAACTAGGTCGGCCCCAACTTAACTACTTAACATAATGTGGCAGGGCCGACCCCACTAGGTTGGTCTAATAACCCACATGACTCATACAGGGCCGATCCCCACTAGGGAAGTCTAATAACCCAAGTACCACATTCTCCACGGAGGAATAAAACATCTCCGGATATACAATAAGGTCTTTACGAAGGAATGAAACATCTCCGGAATAATAAAGTACAAATATAATATTCTCAGAAGTTACAATATCTCAACACTCCCCCTTAATGAGAAGGATATTATAACAACATCTGCAGGAGCAAGGAGTCATCAACATCATACATGATACATCTATAAATCATTGGAAGGTTTCTTAGAAGTTACAATATTTCAACACTTATTGGTGCATGGTAAGCCATTTTAAACAAGTGTATTTCGTAACATGCTTTATTAGAGTTTTATAGATAAACACTTCTCAATCATGATTTATATATATTGGTGCTCTAAAATCCATGTTTGATACTAAATTCAACAAGGATTTTTCTATGATTTCATATTTCTCATTCTCAGTTCATTCACTTTTCCTTTTGAAGAAGTGCTGATAGTTTGAATGTTTCTTTCTGTCTTAATATGCATGCCTTAGATTCTTGTGTCCCTTCAAGCATCATACTGGACTTGTAACCCTATTTATAATTTTTCCTTTTAGGAATAACAATATCTGAATTTTGTATAATATTGATCTTTCATGGTTGGAAGGGATCTTTTACCATATGTCGGTGATGTTGATGTTGGCATTGTCTTTGTTTTCCTTTAACATTCTAGAAACATTCATTACGACATACAAATATGGAAATGATGTATCTCAAGCTAAGTTTGAGTGGTATATATCTCCACACTTTTTTTTTTCTATATTTGTGATTGAACATGTTCCTTCTTGTACCTCATCATATGTGGCTATTGGATAGAATGAAATTATCTTTCCTTTGGCACATCAAAAACCTTTTCATTCCTTAGATGTTTATGTGGGCCTATGCTATATAAATCGCTTTGTTGTTCTGTAGGTGTTCATGTGGGCCTATGTTTCCATCAAGCACCCAAAGGGACCTATGGGATTTGTAAGAGGCATATCCAACCCCACTTTGAATGCATCCATAAAGCTACTCTCACCTTTGTTGATGCATAAAGACTAGTAATGCCAGCTGTCCAAACTTAGGAAGTTCCTTTACTATGTTTGTTAAGATAAAGGATAAAACTACAATGAGAAAAATAAAGGGTTTGTTTTATTCCTAGAGTATGAAACTTTATGCACTTGTACTACAAAAATGATCATGCCTTGGTGTTTGAATATTGGGGTATAGAGGAATAGAAATGCTTTAACTTCAACTTTTCACATGATCATGTGTGACTGTTAAGTTTATGGATTTTATTTTATGCAATGATTGAGTTTCTGGTCATTATTGGGAAGTTGTACAACTGGTCATCTACTTGGTTATATGTTGGATTTTGTTAGTCTTGTGTAACTTATATATATTTTTATTTCAGTGAGTTTCAAGTACAGGATTCTAGGTAATTCACAACCTTCACATGAATATGAAAATAGAGGTTCTTTGAACTTTTTTATTATAAAAATGTATGATGTCCGATTTACAATGTTAGATGAAACATGAAAGAGCCCCATTGCAACAACCATTGAAACAATTGTCAAGTTCAAGGTGGGTTGTGGTAGCTTAATAGTTTGTAGTTAGTGGATCCAATGGGATTTCCTTTATCCCTAACAAAATAGTTCCAAATGCCTAACCAAAATAAATCCATCTTAGATATTACTTTCTCAACCTTCCACCCCCTAGTAATGATAGCTATTTTGACAGAGCTATCATGATTGGATAAGAATAACTAATAAATGATGAACCTGGACTATGGATATTTATGCACTTGTACTACAAAAATTCCTAGAGTATGGATCTTTATGCACTTATACTACAAAAATGCCCATGCCTTGGTATTTGGAGATTGGAGTATAGAGGGATAGAAATGCTTTAACTTCAACTTTTTAGATGATGATGTGTGACTATTATGTTTATGGATTTTCTTTTATGCAATGATTGAGATTCTGGTCATTCTTAGGACATTGTATAACGGGTCATCTACTTGGTTGTATGTCGGAATTTGTTAGTCTTCTGTAAGTTATATATATATTTTTTTATTTCAGTGGGTTTCAATCACAAGCTTCTAGGAAAGCCACAACCTTCACATGAATATGAAATAGAGGTTCTATAAACTTGTTGATTATAACAATGTATGATGTTTGGTTTATAATGTTAGATGAAAGATCCACATTGCAACATCCATTGAAACAATTGTATAGTTCAAGGTGGGTTGTGGTAGCTTAATAGTCTATAGTTAGTGGATATAATGGGCTTGCCTTTGTCCCTTCCAAAACAACTCCAAATTCCTAACCAAAATCAAGACAACTTAGATATTCTTTTCTCAACCTTCCATCACCTGGTAACAATAGATCTTTTCATAGATCTATCATGATTGGATAGAATCACTGATAAATGATGAACCTAAGACACATATTTCTATTCTGGTGGATTTTTGGGTTTCTTGAAAAGAGTGGGAGAGTGAAATGATTATGGTTTGATCAACAAGTTGCGAGAGATGAGAACAAATCTTGATGTTTTGTAATCCATGCAAATTGGCTAGCTGGTTTTCTAAAAGAAAGATGCCACCTATGGAAATTTCCTTTGTTGATAGTTCTATTTTTCATCCCAACTCTAGGTTGAGGAATTCATCTGAATATATTATGATTTTCCTCAATGCTCGTTTCTCCTTTATTAGAAATTTGATTGCCTAAATATTTTGACTGACCTTTATTCCCATTGTATCAATTATTTCCTTTAAATCTTGTTTTTTCCCAAATCACCCTTAAAGTTTTCCTTATTTCAGATTGATTCCCTAGAAAATTCACCAACTCATGAAGATTTGTAGCTATTCTTATTGAATGCTTGAGAAAGTTGGTTAATGTGCTGCAGAGATGATGAAACTTTGTTGTGATCGTGTTTGTATTTTTACAATACTATCCTATATTTTCATTGCCAAGATTAATTATTCTTGGAAGACTGAATTAATACTCATGTAATCGATCTCAATCATTATAACCATATTTCTCATTGCTTACTCCTTGGCTCTTTGAGAAACCTTTGGGGGTGTTTCCAACCTTGTTTCTTTCTCTTGGTTCTCTTCCATCTTCCTTCTCAATTTATTCATATATTCAGATTATGTCCTTCCTTTCCCTTCTTCTATCTCCACTATTTATTTTTTAAGAAACTATCTCTCACCTTTTGATATTAGATCCACCTAATCTACTATTAATAATTTTTTCCATGCAACCACTATAACCTATTATGAATGTGTCAATTTTCTGCTTTACATCATCACACTTGATTACATTTTAACCATGTCTTTAAAGTATCCCAAATTTCATTCAAACTTCTAAGATGAGATGAAAATTGGAATGCTTGAATTCTTCAATTTGACTATCCTATTATTGGTTCATATAAAATTACATCAATACCTTTGAGTTATAAATCTCTAATACTATTTGGGTGAGGGAAAACATTCATCTTCCCAAGGTCGAGTACCACCCTGCATTGGCTCATCCATATTTTCCGTAGCAAAATATTAAATTTCCCATTATTGACAGTCTCTTAATTTTGCATGTCTTTAGGTAGTCAACATCTTTGAAAATGTGGAATATTGTGTTGAAAACACCATGCCCGAGTAAAGTTAGTGGCCACTATGGCCCCATTTTGTCACGTAACGGAACATATCACACCCTTGGGGTGCAGGGGTTGAACCTTGGTGGGGGTATATCACTACCCCTGGTTGAGTTAGAATTATCACCGATTCCATAGTTTGGAATAGAAATGGGTGTAGTTGAGATAGTTGGAATATTTAGAGAGTGTATCATTAGAATTTGATCACGCATGGAAGAGATATAAACACTATATATTTGATGGCATCATGAACAACAAAGATGACATCGAAATTGAAAGTACACGATGCAGTATTTAGCCATAGGGTAAGTGGCTAATAATGAGTTGGGGGGTTCTTAATGAAGAACAAATGACTAAGTTTGGGTGGTGTTAAAAGTAAGGATCCAAAGTATCGATAGGAGTAAAAACCCAATAAGTGTCGAGCTCATTGGCATTTAGCATCAACAAAGTTCAATGTTAGGAGTAGATTTGAAGTGTTGAAACCTCATAGAATTTCTTAATTTTAATTTATGTAAGCATCCATCGTCTTTCAAGATGTGGGATATTGTGTTTCAATTTATATGAAAAATCATGTTTGACTAAAGTTAATTACCATGATGACCCCATTATTTCATGAAATGAAACATACCACACTCTTAAGGGGATTGAACCCCAATGGGGTATATCACCATTCTCAGTTGAGTTACACAAAGTGTGCATTTATAATCACTACCACAATGGGAAGGAGGAGCACCCAAGCCAAGGATGGATACCTAAGCCATAAAAGATGAAGCTTTATTATATAAACTCCACACCCATAATTTTACTAGTTGGCTTAAAAAAGGTGATTATGTGTTCTTTATATTATAAGCACTTAAAAATCATCAAATGAGAATATTGTCTTGTAGGAAACTAAATATTTTTTTAAAGTTTGAACGTATTTGTTCTAACATCCTTTAAAAATATATAGGTGGAAGGAAATGAAAATATATCTAATACACTTAAATGGCTTACGCTTGGCCCCAGAAAATTTGTGAACAAGTACAAGGGATACCTAATCAATGGTTATAGATTCCATACCAATAGCACAGAGAATGAGAGAACCACCAAACATAGTAGCATGTGTATGGAAGCTCAAAAATTGATGATATCAATTTCTAAACATGCAAATCCTATCAAAAAACAACATTTTATGGAGTGATAACATATGCTATTACACTGGATTATTTTTGTATGGAGTACACATAATTCAAATGTGATTGGGTCGATGGATACAATAAGAGAGGAATTAAAAATGATGATTTGGGTTTTACAATGGTGAATATGAAGAAATTCTTGAGTCAAAGCAAGGTAACCCATTTATTCTAGCATTGCAAGACAAACAAGTATTCTATGTGCATGATCCAATTGAGACCGATTGGTATGTAGTGTTAACATGTCCTCGAAAGGGGTTGATAAATGATACAACATATGAACCCGAGTATGCATATCTGTCAAGGGTTGTAGACTTTCAAGAAACAAAATACGTAGATGAAGAAAACAAATTTAATGTTGATGTGGATGTGGATTATGTCTGTTCATATTGTGAAGGAATATGGTTGAATGTTAATATATAAAACATATCTATCATTTCAGATAATTAAGTAAGTGTGGAGATTGTGCCTTTAAGCTTTCTCAATTTTTATTTTTACATCTTCCATAGTTAACATCTTCTCTTATCTTTCATTGTTGCTTGCCTCATTTCAATTTCCTTTTGTGTTCTTGCTTGTCATGATAGGCTCACATGGGGCTATTGTGTATATCAAATCTTGTATTCCGTATAGGGTGGGTTCTCAATGAATTTCCCTACACATGATCGTAGACTCACATAAAGGAATACCCTTATTATGTCAAGTCATTTGCATTATCTATCCATGGCTAATGGGCCATCTTCCATTCTGCATTACTATGGTTCTAATTGTTGTTTGATTTGTTTTCTAGTTTTTTTCATTGATTTTGATTTTTCTTTGCTCTTGTACATGGAAATGTGTTGCTATCCATCTCAACAGGTAACAACACATGTCCAATACCATAACCATTGTGAAACTTATTGGTAACATTTATTTTTGTGCACGTCACCATTGAAAAATTCAATGGTGACATTTAATTATGTTCACATCACCATTGTAGAAATTAATGGTAATATTTAATTTTGTCATTGTCACCATTAATGAAACTTCGGAGACTATCCTTAAAATCTTGTAACGTTTTTTTTTAATTGAATAGAAATAGTGATAGTCCTTTATCGTGCATTGGTAAATTTTTTCAAATTGAAAAACCAATGAAATAATGGCTACGATCCATTATAGACTGTAGATAATAAATTTTAGAGTTACTACAAATAATGATGGCCCCCAAAGTACAGTCATGATATATGTAACAATAGTGAGGATCATTAAAGGATCATCACCATGAGTCATTGTTATTCATGGGAAATGATGATGGTCATTGACCATCCCCATATATGCATCAATAGTGAGGCTCATTAAATCACTAGTAGAAAATGAGAGATACATGAATAGGTGACCAAAAAGTTTGGTTACCACAGTTTTAACAAGGTATAAATGACCAAACTTGAGCGGAGCCAACTAAAATAACTAGAGGAATGACCAATTGGGTCACTGCATAAAATATATGACCAGATAACAAGTAACTAAATTAAAAATGACCACATAACAATAACATTAAGAATATGAATTGGTCATTTATTTGGTCATTGTTAGTTGTGTCACTCTAACAATGGAAAATTGCAATTTTGACAATGAATTTGTACAATTTACTAAATTCTAACAATGTGGATGGATTCATAGACCCCCTTCTAGGGGGTATCTGAATCGATCTGCAATGTTAGAATTTAGAACCATCATGTGTCTTAGCTCAACATTAATGCATTAAGCAAATCTGCACTGCTTACATTAATGGCCTTATACATAGTCTTTTGTTCTTGGAGCAGAAGTAATTTTCTTGTAAGATTTACATCCTTCCCAAGGTATCATAATTAATTTTCAATACATATGTGGCACATGCATTAATAAAAACCATCCCAAGCTGAGATATATCAAGTACCACAAACCTAAACTAAAAATGACCACATAATAATTGGTCATTTATTTGGTCATTTTTAGTTGTGTCACTCCGAAAATGGAAAATTACAATTTTAACAATGAATTTGTACAATTTAATACATTTTAACACTGTAGATGGATTCAGAGACCACCTAACAGTGTAACATTGTAGATGGATTTAGAGACACGAGCTAGTCTCGAAACATGATGCCATAGGAAAACCTACTAAAATTTTTGGCAAGATCATTTCATGTGTATTGTCACATCCAGTTTGGTGTGCTTATAATGTCCATATATTATTTCACCATTTTTTCTTTCGCATTATCCCTTTGACATATCCTCCAGGTTGCATCATTATAGTGTGGTTGAGTCGAGTCATGAATATTTGTTGTCTTTCCCTCTTGGCATTTTCATGTTGTGAAGTTGGTGTCATTATTTTTGGCTTGTCATACTGGTCATGTTCATATTTTGTTTGAACAAAACCATCGTCGTTTGACCCTCTCAACAGTCTATTAAAGTTTCGACAAGTTTATGTATTTTGCGTCATTATGATGATAGCTAAAAATTGTCAATTTCACAACCTCCATTAATTCTCCATATGCATCCATTCATCATTGTTCTCCTCGCGCTTGAGTTTGGGAATTTATAAAGTTCCCCTCGGGTCTCTCCCTTGCAAAAAATCGCCAATATCCTCATTTTGAAAAGAAAAAAAAACCTCCATTTTTGTAAAATTCTTTTAATGGTTTTTGGATGTGTTAGACTACCATCCAGATGTCGTTGAACGTCCAATACCACTTAACATGGCACTCATATCTCGTATTCGGGATTAGGTGAAGCTTTAAATACCACTTAGCATGGAACTCATATCTCTCGAAAACTACCTTGTAACCTTTGGGATTGAAAGCACAAAACTATTGTGATTTCATTACTCTAGAGGAGACTTATACTAATATATATGCATAGACTCATCTTGAAAAGAACAAACCCTAGAGCTAGCTTGTTTTATTATCATCATGTTGATCCATTAAAACTAGCTATAGCAAAACCTTAAAAATGATTTTGAAAATAGATTATTATTATTATTATATGCTAATGTATATATCATATAGTTATTAATATATATTAGTTAATATATTAATATACTATGTATATATATATTAATATAATATAGTTAATATATAAATATGTTATATAATTATTATATATTTATATAGTTAATATATGTAATATATTTGTATTGGTATTAAAAAATTTAAAAAACCAAGAATATAAATAAAAAAATATAATAAAGAGTGAGAAACTAAATTTAAAAAAAATACAAAAGAGGGAAAAGCGAGGGGAAAGTGAATGAGCTCGGAAAAATAAGTAAATTAGAAAAAACGAATGGGAGGGAAAATAGAGCAAACAAAATTAGGGATTTTTTCAAAACAAAGCTTCAATCGATCTGATTTGTCGAGGTTGAATGGATGACCAAAAAAAGGGTTGAATCATGCGGGCTATACACTTGGGTCTTCGGTTGGCATCTAGTTCGTATTTCAGGATCATATTGAACATATTTTTCTACCAACGCAGGTAAAGGAGACTTCTATTTACCTACCTCAGTTCAAAATCGTGTAACTTAGTTTTCCAACCATTTTATTTAGAGTTTGGATGCTCAAGGTGTCTTCTTGTCAGTTTTTATGCAAGTAATCTTGAACATGGGCATGAGGGTTTCGAATGTCTCCACACATCATGAGTCACAACTCGATTTGGGTAATCCTGAGGCCCTTCTTGGACTATTTTCCATCATGGAGGGGTATCTTTGTGGAAAAACAATCGTATTTATTGACTGGGATGTGGTTGTTATTTCCTGGGTTGTAGCAGTTAATGAAATCATTCATCCTCGGGAGAGGGGTCCTTATATTAAAATGGAGTATTTGAAATGTGGTTTGCTTGTTGTAGGTACAACAGATCCCATGTTCTATTTGAACATGGGAGCCCCAAGATTCTTAATGCAAAGGTAATGGGTTAAATTCCTTTATCATTATGGAGTTTTCCATCTATTTTATTATGACTTTATTCTGTATGCATTGTTTTGAACTTAATTAGGATTTTCCCCTTTTGAAAATTTCTAGTTTTTTCACTGCTTTTCTGAGTTGCGGGAAGCTCTGATTTTTCTCACAAAGTTATGTTCATCCCGCAATCCCGCTGTTGTGGATTGCGGGAGTTTTGTTTTCACTTTTTGGAATGTTTTCATCCTGCAACCTGCAACCCACAAATTGTGGATTGCGGGAAGGCCTTGTAAATAGTTTTTGAAATTTTTCGTTTTGCAACCCGCAACCCGCAATTGTGGATTGCAAAAAAGTGGATTGAATAATAAAATTGTGTTGTGTGTTTCTGCAACCCGCAATTGCGGATTGCGGAAAGATTATTTTATTTTTACAAAAGAGTTGTTTGTGTTCCCGCAACTCGCAATTGTGGATTGCGGAAACTCTTTTGTCCGTTGGTTTTCTAAGTTGTGATCCCACAACCCGCAATTGCGGATTGTGGGAAGAATGTACATAGTTGAAAAATAAACCCCTGCAACTTGACCCCGCATCCTGCAAGTTTGATCTCAGCCGTTGATTTGTCTCAATCCTACGGCCTAGATTTTACTCGTCGAAAATTGATAAATATATGGTTTTTTATATTTTTCCTTATCATTTTCATTTTCAAAAAATTACCTTGCTGAGTGGATTTTCACTACAAGTTTTACCAGGGCTCATTTTCACCGTTTTCAGTTAATTCAGGTTGGTTTTCCTGTCATTTTCGCATTCTATTGTTTACGGTTTTCGTTGTTTGTGAATTAGTTTTGATTTTGTGTTTTTCTATTTATTAGAATTATCCAGTCTTTCAAAATGTTACGGAATACTCGATCCAAGACTGCTCACAAATACCTGCTGACTAAAGACCCAAACTTTGGTATCTTCTTAGACACCAGTGACAAGATTACTGAAACCTACAAAATTGACTGGTCCAAAATCTACTCAATTTTTGATAATGATGACCTATCGGACATCCAAAATGACCATCTTACATATGAGAGAATTAGGGATTCCCAACTTCATTCCATTGCTACCAGACCCTCTATCCTTCCTTATAATGATGCATTTAAATGGATTGTGGACCAAACTAACCCTAAATACCGGTCGCAGGGTCACAATTGGCTACTTTCCGCCCTGAGGTTTTCATCAGACCCTATGCTCTTAAACCAGTCATGCAACCCCTTAACGTTGAATTTGTAGAATCTTCTAAGATTAGGTATAATTTTAACGAAATGCTAAAGTCATGGATGAATACACCTAACAATTTCGTGCCTAGGGATGATAACCTATACCCAGTTTCTTGGTTTAGAGAACCTTATTCCCTATTGGCAGCCATGCTATGCATACTGTATGGTCTCCCAAATTGTTCGGTATTTAAAGCTAAATGGGTTCCTGTAGCCCATCATGTCCTAACAACTAGTGAGTCTTTCCCTTGGGCATCTATCTTGTCATTTGAACTCAAGACAACCATTCAAACATATCAGCAAGCACTAGCCCTAAGGAAGCCACATTTCTTCTTTTCAGCTTTTGTCATTGATGTATTTTGCACATAATTTCAATATCCCAACATGGGGTGGCTTTGGACTCCATTAGAACCTCTTGTCCATATTTATCATTCTGCATTGTGGGAAATCAATTACATACCTTTGATATATGACATTTGTGACCACTTCATTGGAAGTATTTATCTTAAAATATTCAAAGAACAAGCTCCTGCTTTCTCAGATGATGCCAGAACCTTCATTACTACAATTGGTGACTGGTATGTGGGTGAATCCTTCTCATATGTTAGAGTTTGGGGAAGCAGCACTGTCCATCTGCTACCCAGGATAGTTCTAGACAGGTTGGTCATTGAAGAAGTTTCCTATCAAACTGTAACTGATGGTGTGTATAAAAGGATCACCGGTCCTAAAAGGAGGGGATGACCTAATTTCCCCTTGAACCTTGGGCCATTGGCTATCCCAACTTAAACTTGGGATACATTTTTGGGTGACAAAATGGATACTTTGAAATTAGGCAATGCTGCCAAAATAAGACATGATCCTAAGGGATTTCTTGATGCTCATTTCAAGCAAAATCATGTGAAGATGGGCTATGTTCATGAAGAAGTTCTTGATGATTCCATCTATTAGGGAGTAAACACCTTTTATGAAGTCCTGGCTAGGGCTAAGAGTAGAGATGAGTAGAACCAAATCATGCAATATCAATAGGAACTCAAAACCAGGGTTTTGAGTTATAGGAACATGCAACTCAAGATTGCTGAGCAAACAAGAAAGGATAGAGAGGAAAGGGAAGCTCAGAAAGCAACTATTCCACTAATGCTGACCTGCAGTGAAGGAGATA
Organism: Larix kaempferi; assembly: GCA_027924585.1. NCBI lineage: Eukaryota > Viridiplantae > Streptophyta > Pinopsida > Pinales > Pinaceae > Larix > Larix kaempferi. The sequence goes on along the minus strand of BSBM01000093.1, from coordinate 27,385,081 downwards.
AAGGCAAAGGCCTCGTGGAATATCCTCCTAAGATGAAAGTTGTTGATGAAATTAAAGAATTAATGCAAGCATCTCAACAATCAAAGAAGGAACTAGCAAAGATGACTTCGGTGTTGGACACCCAAGTAGTTGCAACTGCTAAGCCTACTGTTGATATTCAAGTGACTCCTGTAGTTACCCAGATTGGCCATGATCAAATGATGGTTGTGGCTAAACCAGCTAAAAGGCATAAAACTCAGGCTTTTGCATCTCAAATACCTACCTTAGACATTATTGACAGTGATGTTGAAGATGAGGTATACCCTTCTGTGCCCGTGATTGAAGAAGTAACTAAAAATTCTCAAACAGTTACATATTTATTGAATGCTATTGAAATGGATGACTCTGTCCCAGACCAATAGATCCTTGAAACCACTTCTGATTTTGATACCACAACCTAAACACTTCTTCTTTCATCTATTCAAATTATTTCAACCTTATCATATGGGGAAACAACACCACCTACCATATCCGAGTTATTTCATACAGTGACTTCCATCACTGCCCCATTTCCAGTTAGCTTAGTTCCACTTCCCATTTTTCCATCTACTATTGCAGAGATCCAGTATTCGAATGTCCCTCTGAAATCATCTCCATCCATTTTATCACCACCAACTATTGATAAGCAAACTCCAGTTCCTCCTTCTCCATCACCAGCTGATGACATCCATATTCCACTTTCTGAACCTTTCTTTAGTTCCTTCCCCAATATCTATATCACTAGCCATTCAAAATATCTCTTCATCCCCAACTACTTCCCAATTCACTATGTCTATGGCCAATTCCACTGCCACTTAGACATACCCATTGGTTTCAACAGTAAATGTGACCACATCATTTACTGAATGGGTAGTTGAGTTTGAAGAAGATATTGTAGTCCCTCTTGGGGATTATTTCTACAATAAGGCATCTAAGGAAGTAATGAGAAAATGTAAGAAGAGAAGCAGGGATCAAGATGAATTGGAGGCACACACCCCTAATCAAATAATTTGGGCTAAGTAATCTGATGATGTCCAAAAGGAAGCATTGGATACAGCTACAGCTATGGGTGCATTTGCAGGTGCAAACTTTGATTCAGTGACAACACTGAATAGGGAGATTGATTTGAAGAAAGAAGAGTTGAAGAAGCTTGAAGAGAAATTGGCCAAAACCAATCAGGAGCATGAAGCTTATGTTAGTGATCTCAGAAAGGTGTTTGAATATAGGTTTGAAGATTTGCAGTTGAGGAATACCTCTCTTCAGGCTCAATTACATGATGCACAAGTTGTGAATGCTACCAATACACAAAGGATAGTTGTGCTTGAGGAACAATGTGAGGATGCCACTACAAGTGCAGCCTCCTATTCCTTCTCTAGGTTTTCCCAGCTAGAGTTTAAAGACTTGGCCATCCAGATCAATGAAGAACACTACAAACTGTTAATTGAACTGTTTGGCACTCTGGATGAAATGGCAAGAAACTCACATTGATTTTGACAAGATGTCTGTTGTTCTTGATGGGTAGATAGCTAAAAGACAACAAGCCTCTAAGGCCAAAGATGATATTGTGGAATGGCATAGGTATATAAAGGACATACCAGAGGACATTCCTATCCTTAGTATTTTTTAGGTCAAGAAAATCAGGACTGTGTTGCGTGCTTGGAATGATTTCAATGATATGGTTGAAGATACTATTCAGAAAGCACATGCTATTTGTGGAAGGAGGTGGTATGTTGTTGACAAAATCATGGAAACGTTGCAGTTCCCTACCATGTATATTATTGAAAGCGCTTGTCCACCTAAATTGGTGATTGAACAGGTTGAACGCCAATGCGAGGAGGCCAAAGAGAAGATTCAAAACCTCGAGCATATCAAAATTGAAGATGTGGATCAGTTAATCAGGCAACCTGTTGCCATGGAGCGCAAGATCCACATTTTTATCCGTATTTGGCATAAGTTGGCTAAAAACGAAATTCAAAGTTTTACTTGTGATGCCCAACTGGGGCTTGAGTCAACAAATTATCCAAATATAGATGAATTGTTAGAAATTTGGGCCAAGTGACAAGATTTTCTTGGCCATTAGTCTAGTTCAAATTTTGTAATCCCTGTTTTATGGGAATTTACTCTTTGTATCATTTTGTAATTATTATTTAAAGGGTAGATCTCTCGTAGGCTAGGATGATGGAATTTGGAGGAGAAAATCAACAAAAGAGACTGGAGATACTCTGGTTAATGCAGAGCTTGTAATTTCTTGCAAAATTTCAGTAGTACAGTAATGTTATTCTCTTGAATCTTATTTTTTCTATTAATCAAATTTCTTTGATAAATATTGATTTTCACTTTAGGTTGCTTATAAATACTTTTTACTCTTTGCAATTTATAAATACATTGATCTAGAGTTTTGATTTCTCTCTGCTTAAGATCTGTGTATCTTTAAATTTTTTAAGAGAATTCATTCAATTGAAATTTTTATCTATTTATGCAAATGGTTCACAAAAATTCATAATTTATGTTAATTTTTCAATTGACATATCAGTTATAGGTTAATCTTGAATGCACCTAAACCCTTAATTTGCCATCAGTTAATTTTAATTGGCTGGTTGTAACTTGAGCAGATAAGTAAATATTCTCCTTTACATTTATGTTAAGTTGGTGAGCATACTTATCTATTTCCACAACAAGTTAATCTGCACATAAACAATATACCTTCTTAGAATAGGATTAACTTAGATTAGGTTTCCTTCTAGGTAGATTCTTTAGACTTAAAACACTTTGTTTTCCTTCACAGGAAGACGGATCCATTCAGGATCAAAACCATAAGTGCCAGCGGAGGCCTTTGTATCCGTGGGAGATTACTATTCCAAACAGGATGGGGATAGAACTATCCTTGCGTAGGACCTTTTGAAGCCTTTCAGTCTGGGTTTTCCCCCTCTATTGTGAGCCTTGGGACCCATTCCAACAACCTACACATCTGAGGCCTCAAAAAATGGCACTAGAAGGTGGGCCAAAAGTAAGATATGCCTAAACAGAATACCAATAAACCTCGTCTAGGAAGAATACCGATTGTCACCCATAGTCACACGCAAGCATCTACCTCTGTTGAACAACCGGTGCAAGATCCAAACACTATTCTTGCTACCCCTGTAATTGAGCAGGAAACTAGAAGGGGAGACATTATTCTCATATCACCCACTAGGGGACCCCTTACACTTGAATAGATACTTAAAATTTCTTCTGATAGTGTTGCTAGGTTACAGGGAAGGATTGCTGAAGAACGTAATTAGGGGTTAGCATCAATTCATCACGAGAACACTGATCCATGGGAAAATAATCAAAATAATCAAGATAACCAAAATTTAGGTGACCAAAACACTGAAGAACATAAAAATTCTTCCAGTCACCCATTGACTCCTGAATTTAATCTTGACTCATTATTTGGAGAACAAAACACTCCTCAGAACAACACCACAATAGGTGGACCTCCACCTACACCCCCTCTTCTTCATCTTCCTCAGACGAATCATCAGATTCTGAATCTTCTAGTTCTTCAGAACAAGACATCCCAATGGCTGATGAACGACCTAATAGACCCTGTTTAGATCAAGATGTTGTGTTCATCCCAGGTGACCAACATAGATTACCTAAGAATCCTGAAAAATGGCTTCCAAATTATAATCCTGATGATAAAATACCTGTAGAATATCACATTAAAACATTCATGCAGACAATCAGACTCAGAAATGTAATACATGAGGATGTAGTCTGCAGAATATTTCCTTAGACCTTTGAAGGTAGAGATTCCACATGGTATTTTTCTTTGGAAGCTAGATCTATCTCATCATGGGATGATTTTGCAGCACTTTTCATTCAAAAATTTGGGGATGACAAGACCCCAGAAGATTTGGTTATAGATCTTTCCTCCATGAAAATAAAAGGAAAAGAAAGGGTAAAAGACATTAACCAGAGGTTTTCATATCTCAAAAACAGAATTCCTACCAATGTTCTTCCTGTTGAAGAATTGTTGGTGGCATACTATATCAAGGGACTTCCAAGTCAAATAGCTATGTGGGTTAAAAGAGCTCATAAAGAAAGTTTGCAGGAGGATTTTGCAGAAGCTATTCAAGTTGAGAAGGATATGTTTGGTCTAAAAGACAATCCTGACATATCAGTTGACCAAGCATCTACCCCCGCAAGAAAAATGAGAATCCTCCAAAAACCACTGCAACAAAGCCAGATCCTTTTAACATGACTGATATGAAAACGTTTCTCCAGAAAATGTCCAATGAGATAGTTGATTTAAAGAACAATAATGAAAATCAAGCTATTAACAGAGGTTTTGCAAGGCCACCTTTTAGTAGACCTTATCAACCTCCTCAAAATCCACCACCTCCAAATCCTAATGAAGGATTGACTTCCAAATAGATTTACTCTATTTTTAAAGCTCTGGCCACTGAAACACAGAATGTCCCTGAACCCTCTGATGATCAAACAAATCAAGATTCACAATTACCACAAGAAGAAGAAGAAGAAGACCAACAGATTAATACTGTAAGCTACTTTTATGAACTCCCAATGAATGAAGAAGAAGAATGTTAATGTAATTGTAACTTCGGAATGTATTTCACCTATGTATATTGTACTCCTATAGAGATGTTATTATTCCTCTATACGGAAGTGTCGTCATTTATATTGTAAGTGTTGTAACTTATACTTGATGGGTAATTAGACCACCTTGATGGGGTCGGCCCTGTATAAGTCTTGTGGGTTAAAGGGTTATTAGACCACCCTATTGGGGGTCGTCCCTGTCAGCATTATGTTATGTGGTTAAGTTGAGGCCGACCTACAAAAGGTTATTGGGAAAGTCAAGTCAAGTATAAATAGAGTGCGGGAGGCACTCTATTTGATCATTCACTTTCTCACTCATACTCTCATTGGAGAGTGGCACACTAGTGGAGGAGGAGAAGCTACTGCTAGGAGACTATCTCTTATGCTTGGGTTTTGTATAATTGCTCTATCTATCTCCGAGGAAGTTATTGGGGTTTTTCATCTTTATGGTTTTCCCCAAGGAAACTCGGTGTGTCTATTGTCTCATGTGATTGCTTGTTGTGATTGATATGCTTGATATGATGTACATTTTATTCTTCCAGTAAAGATCCTAGAGTATGTTGAATTAATGCTAAAAAAGTAACATGGTATCAGAGCTAACCTGAGAAGAAGACACTGTGCAATTGCAGAAGCTAGGGATTCTTTTTTTTTGGTTTCTCTCCACAAATTTTGGAAATGCAGTAGGGTAGATTGACTCTCCTCAGCCAGGCGCATCTTTCTGTCCAATCAGGATTCAATTATGGGCACTTTCATTTTTGGCCCTAAAAATTAGGGTTTCCACAAAAATAGGAATTTATGAAATTTGAGACCATGGCTGGATGATCCTTAGAAAAATTGAATTTTAGAGCTTTGGATCGAACTTTTTGGTTGGGTGAAGCTCCGAGAAAATCAAACCCTAGTTTGGGGTCCTGTCTAGTGAAGCCAAAAATTAGGGCTTCTGCAAAAGTTGGAATTTCTGAAATCTGAGACCATGGATGGAAGCTTCTCTGAAAAATCGAAGTTTAGAGATCAAGATTGAACTTTTTGGATGGATGAAGCTCGGGAAAATCAAACCCTAATTCAGGGTCCTCCCTAGTGAATCCGGAAGTTTGAAAAGCAAATTGGGGGGTGAAACTTTGCAGTTTTCAAATTCTGAGTATACCAGCTTGATTAGCTCATCAAGGCGCATCTTTCTATCTTTTCAGAAGTTTGAAATTCAAAGTTTGAATTTTTAGGGTTTCTCTGACAAACCCTAATCTAGCTCCAGTTCCAGATTTATGCAAATCAAGTGGTAAGACCTAAATCTTTTCTATTTCATTTGAAGTACTCTTTAAGATGTCTCACCACACCAAGCTTGAGGATAAGCTTGAAGGGGTTGATAACTTCCGAGCATGGAAGTATAGGATTGGGTTAATTCTAGAAGAGAGTGAGTTGGACACCTACATAAGTGAAGGAGTTCCTGTTGCAGAGGGAGAAGAGACTAAGGCCTTACACAAGAGAAACTTAGTCAAGTCTAAAAGGATCATTGTTGATTCTATCAAAAACCATCTCATGCCACATGTGTCATCTCTGATGACACCTAAGGAGATGTTTGATTCCTTGACCAAGCTATTTGAAGGGAAGAATATAAATCGGAAGATGACCTTGAGGAATCAATTGAAGAATATCATGTTCCAGAATGCAGAGACCATGCAGTCTTATTTCTCAAGGGCCTCCCAGATAAAAGAACAACTTGAAGCTGTGGGAGAATTTATGGAGAATGGAGAAGTGGTAATGACCACTCTTAATGGCCTTCCTAGGTCATGAGATTCCTTCATCCAAGGAATTTGTGCTAGGAAGAAACTTATGTCTTTCAGTAAGTTGTGGGAAGAATTCTCACAAGAAGAAGATCGGATTGTAGCTCGAGAAGAGAAGATGGGGAATAAAGTTCAAAGCTCTCACAGCACATACCAAGAAGAGGACACTTTTCCTTAGATTGTCCTAAGAACAAAAGGAACAACAACAACCACTACTACAAGCAATCTAACAGGTATGACTTACAGGTATGTTTTGAAATTTGTTCATGATTAAGTTTACAATATGATTGTCTTCATGTTATTGAGTTTAGTAACAATATTGTTTAATTTTAGACTTGTCTTATCACCATAGTAAAAGTATGAATGCATGATAGAAGACATTCATTGATTGTGGTTATGACACGTATTATTGTATTGTGATTGTACTAATGCACTGTGGTGTTGTATGAGGAGAATGTTATATACTAACATGAAGGTACAAATCAAATTCTAAGATCAAGACCATGGTGGCATGAAGACAGAGACTCATCCATAGTCATGGATCACATAGAAGCTCTACTTACAAGGTATGTATACTTTTTGTTCTACAATGGTTAACTTATGAGCTATGCAGGTCATTGAAGAGAATAAGAAGACATTGCTAGACATAACTGGAAAATATGATAACCAGGTATGTTTTCTTATATCAAGTTAAGAATCCTACCTTGTGTCAAGATCTTATACTTTTGTATGATTGATAATAATTATTCATGAAGTTAGAAATTTAAGTAATATAGGGTTTATGCATATTATGTTTCTTACTTCGATTGATGATATGATAACCAGAAGAGTCCTATGGTCAAATATGAATATGCATGAGTAAGAGAAGTCTTCCCTAAAACTTTGAATACTAATGCTTATTATCTGTGTTTGAAATGATCATGACTATACATGTTTAAGATTATTGTGTTTTGATAGTATTAAGATTATACTAATGAATGTATGATTATGTATGAGATCTCGAGGATAACACAATGATGATACTAGTGAGCATGCATAGTGATCAAGGATGGATATAAGTTCAAGGAAAGGTAATCCAGGAAGCAAAGATCAAGAGGGAGCACACTCCAGTAGTTCCTGTAAGGAAGCAAAGATTGAGAGGGAGTCCACTCAACAAACAAACAAAGATAAGTATTTAAATTTTCATTTCTTGTATATTTGATTGTTTAAATAATATTGTTCAAATAATGTACATGCTTATGTTCCTAGACTTAGGTTGTGTATTATGCATATTAGAATAATTGCATTAATGAACAGTATACTACTAATATGCATGTGATGGGTAAGTGGCCTATGGTACTTTACAACATTCCATTGCTACTTATCTAGAATGAAACCTCTTTGCTAACATGTTGGGAGTTGTGCACACTCTTAATAATGTTATGGTAGAGATTGGAAGGCATCTAGAAAGTTATAGGATAAATGTTGTATTGAAGCATTGGATAAAATAATTGCATGACTGTATGACATATTTCTTTATGTGTAAGAATTTGAACTGAAAACTATGAGATGTTTCTAATCCTGCAATTTAACTTGTCTTGTAGTAAAGATCGTATACTATCACCTACAAAACAAGGACTACAACATTTGTTCCAACAATGAAGATATCTATTGAAGATATTGAAGAATCTGAAGTTTCCCAGGATCCAGGATGAAGTAATGGAAGGATGCCATGATCCGTCGATCATGAAGAATGATGCTTGGGATGTGGTCCCAAGACCTGAAGGGAAGTCAGTTGTGACTTCCAAATGGATCTATAAGATCAAGCATGCTGCAGATGGCAGCATAGAGAAATACAAGGCGAGGTTTGTAGCTCATAAGAAGGGATTGATTATGAAGAGACTTTTCCACTTGTAGCCATATACACTTCCATCAGATCAGTACTTGCTCTGGCTGCAGTGATGAAGTGGAAGATACACTAGATGGATTTCAAGACAACCTTCTTGAATGGTGTAGTCGAAGAGGAAGTGTATGTGGAGCAACCACTCAGGTTTGAGACACATGACAGAGCGACTCATGTGTGCAAACCGAATAAAGCCCTGTATGGTTTGAAACAGGCACCCAGGACCTGGTACGGTAGGATAGATGGCTTCCTATCCAGTTTGGGATTTACTAAGAGTAAAGAAGATTCCAACCTTTACTACAAGGTTGAGGAAGGAAATCCAGTGATACTCTTATTGTATGTGGATGACCTATTTGCTACAGGTGAGGATAGATTGATTGCTGACACGAAGAGGAATCTTGCTGTCGAGTTTGAGATGAAGGACTTGGGGATGATGCACTACTTTCTAGGCATGGAGGTGTGGCAGAGTGCAGATGGAATATTCCTTAGACAAGGGAAGTATGCAGTAGAGATCCTGAAGCGGTTCGGGATGATGGACTGCAAGGCCATGGCCACACCTATGGCATCGAACCTGAAGCTTCTGTGTGATGCTTCATCTGATCTGGTTGATGTCACTGTGTATCGTCAGATGATTGGGTCCTTGATGTACCTAACGAACACAAGAATAGATATTTTCTTTGCGGTGAACACATTGAGCCAGTTCCTAACGGATCCCAGAGGTGTTCACCTGGTTGCTGTAAAGGATATTTTGAGGTACCTGAAGGGTACAATTGATTATGGGCTCAAGTATGATGCGAATCAAAAGTTTAACCTGCAGGGTTATGTTGATTCAGATTGGGCAGGCAGTGCTGCAGATAGGAAGAGCACATTTGGGTGCTGCTTCAGTATGGGATCAGGTGTGATCTCTTGGTTTAGCAGGAAGCAGTCCTACGTAGCACTGAGTACAGCCGAGGTAGAATATGTTGCAACTTGTTTGGCTAGTTGTGAGGCAGTATGGCTCCGGAAGCTGTTGTATGAGTTATTTGATCTCCCGTTGGAAGCTACTGGTGTCTTTTGTGACAACCAGAGTTGTGTGAAGCTGTCTGAGAACCCTGTGTTTCACAACAGGTCAAAGCACATTGAGATCAAATATCACTATATCAGGGATATGGTGCAGAGAGGAGCAGTGAAGCCCCTGTATGTTGCGATGGATGAGCAGGTTGCAGATGTGTTGACGAAACCACTAGCTAGAGTGAAGTTTGAATACTTTAGAGATAGGCTTGGTGTTCTTCAGATTGAAGATACTTCGAGGAATAAGTGATGAACACATTTGTAGGAGCCATTCCAAGCATGTTGAGAGGAGGATCCTTCCCATGGATGTGGATGTAAGCACTAGATGATGAGCATCAGGACGATGCTCCAGTTACTGCTTTGTATATGCATCATGTTGGATGCTTGATATGATCAGGTGGATCATGTATTTGTATATGCATCATGTTGGATGCTTGATATGATCAGTTGGATCATGGATTTGTATATGTATTAGGTGGATCATGTATTTGTATATGTATTAGGTGGATACATTATATGATCAGTTGGATCATGGATTTGTATATGTATCAAGTGGATACATTGTATGATCAGGTGGATCATGTATTTGTATATGTATCAGGTGGATACATTGTATGATCAGATGGATCATGTACTTGTGTATGTATCAAGTGGATACATTGTATGATCAGGTAGATCATGTATGATGATATGTATCAGGTAGATACTTGGTATGCATCAGGTGGATGCATTGTATGATAAGGATGATCATGGATGATGAGCTTCAGGATTTTGCTCCAAATGATATGCATCAAGATGATGCTATGATGATGATAAGGATGATCATGTGATGATGTACATCAGGATGATGTATGGTGAGTATCAGGTTGATACTCTATGGTCGTGGACAGGTTGTGCAAGGGTAGCATGTAATAAGTCTTGGAGATCTGGACAGGTTGTGTTAGTCACGTAAAAGGCCTCAGATGCTCTTTAGAGATATTTCTTGGCAAGACACTCTTTTAAGGTTTTGCTAGACCACATGTAAGACGTCCTGAAGATCTGGATAGGTTGTGCTAGTCACGTAAAAGGCCTTAGATGCTCTTTAGAGATCTTGCTTAGAAAGACAGTCTTTTAAGGTTTTGTGGGGACCACATGTAATAAGTCTTGGAGATCTGGACAGGTTGTGATAGTCACATAAAAGGCCTCAGATGCTCTTTAGAGATCTTGCTTGGAAAGACACTCTTTTAAGGTTTTGTGGTAGGGTTCATATGTAATAAGTCCTGGAGATCCGGACAGGTTGTGCTAGACACGTAAAAGGCCTCAGATGCTCTTTAGAGATCTTGCTGGGCAAGACACTCTTTTAAGGTTTTGTGACAGTCACATGTAAAAGATCCTGGGAGATCCAATAGGTTGAGCCGTGTGCTCGTAAAAGGCCTGGGATGCTCTTTCAAGGTTTTGTTGACGCACGTAATTAGTCCTGATGATTCCATGGTATGGCCAGTGATGATGAAGACCTGCAGGTGGTGGGCCTACATCTAGTATGAAAAAGGTCTGGCTCTGTAGAACTTCCTATGACGAGTACATCAGAGATTGATTGAGATAGAAGCAGCCATGACGATAACGATGATTCGATGACGATGATCCAGTGATGATGATCCAGAGAAGAAGACTTGTGCTAGAATATCTGTGTCGAGAAATACCTTCCTAGTTAAGAGGGGGTATTAATGTAATTGTAACTTCGGAATGTATTTCACCTATGTATATTGTACTCATATAGAGATGTTATTATTCCTCTATACGGAAGTGTCGTCATTTATATTGTAAGTGTCGTAACTTATACTTGATGGGTTATTAGACCACCTTGATGGGGTCATCCCTGTATAAGTCATGTGGGTTAAAGGGTTATTAGACCACCCTATTGGGGGTCGGCCTTGTTAGCATTATGTTATGTGGTTAAGTTGAGGCCGACCTAGAAAAGGTTATTGGGAAAGTCAAGTCAAGTATAAATAGAGTGCGGGACGCACTCTATTTGATCATTCACTTTCTCACTCATACTCTCATTGGAGAGTGGCACACTAGTGGAGGAGGAGAAGCTGCTGCTATGAGACTATCTCTTATGCTTGGGTTTTGTATCATTTCTCTATCTATCTCTGAGGAAGTTATTGGGGTTTTTCACCTTTACGGTTTTCCCCGAGGAAACTCTGTGTGTCTATTGTCTCATGTGATTGCTTGCTGTGATTGATATGCTTGATATGTTGTACATGTTATTCTCTCAGTAAAGATCCTAGAGTATGTTGAATTAATGCTCAAAAATTAACAAAGAAGAACCTGAGACAGTATTCAATGTTCAACACCCCTACAACACTAGATCAAAAGGATAATCCTCTCAGGAACCTTCATCTTCAACAGCAGGTCCCAATAAAGCTAAAACTGTCCCACAAAATGATACAGTCATTCCTGAAATGGAGTACAGTTTGGATGAAGATTTGAAAAGAGTCAAAGCTAATATTTCTTTCTTTGAACTCCTTAAAATCCCTTCTATGAGAGCTCTCTACCGAAAATTATGATAATCAAACAACCAAGGGAAACTCAAAACAATAACTTAGACTCTTTTACCAAACCAGATGATCAAAAACCTAGAAGCAAGAGGGCACCTCCTTTCTTGCTTACATTTGAAATCTTCAATAGGAATGTACACGATTGTATGATAGATTTAGGTGCCTCGTCCAACGTGATGCCCCTTTCTGTCTGCATAAAATTAAATGCAACTTGGGAACCTTGTCCTACTCAAATTTTCCAGGTTGACAGATCCAAAGTAAGAGTAGTGGGAAGATTAAGAAATGTCTTGTTGACTTTGTCTGTTGATCCCAGGATCCACCAAACCATAGATATCGTTATAGCTGACATTCCTGAAGCTTATAGAATGTGTTTGGGAAGAGAGTGGTCAGAGAAGATGAAAGGATACTTTGCCACTGATTGGTCTCACCTATGGATACCCTACAATGGACAACCAAATAAGATTAAGATCATTAGGGAACCATTTATGAAACAAACAGTCACTGACCTTAATGACTCAAGTGAACCTGCCTCTTATTCCAGTTCACACATTGAGCATTTCACATTTGACACATTCTTTGGGGATCTTCCTACTAATTCCTCACCAATTGAGAATGTACAGAACCAGTCACAAATTATCAATGTTACTTCTGTACCATTCTCTGGCACAATTGTACACAATGTATATAATGTTAATACAAATTTTAGGATTGATCCCATTGCATGGACTTTATTTTTTTATGGCTCTAGATCTAAAGATGGAGATGGTGCAGGTTGTGTCCTAATTGATCCAAAAGGGACCAAAATTATGATTGTTTGCAGACTTGAGTTCAAATGTACCAATAATATGGCTGAGTATGAGGCCCTGGTCCAGGGACTCAACAATTCCATTGATATGGGTGCACAGGTAATTGAATGATTTGGAGACTTTGAGATCATAGTGAAACATGTAAGAAACAAGATACATTGCTTGTCTCCTCATTTAAGTAACTATCAAAAGTTGGTAAGAGATCTCACTAAATCTTTCTCTGCATTCAACATCAAGTCAGTCCCCAGATCATAGAACTTTGATGCTGATCTCCTGGATAATACTACATTTAGGTTGATTCCACCAGAAGGTGTGTCCCCTAAAACCTTTTCAATTGAACTTATGTACAAGACTTCTATTCCTGATAATGTGGCAAATTGGAAAGTATTTGATGATGACCAACAAATACTAGACTTTCTCACAACCCAGGATACCTTTCAAGATATGGCAATTGATGAGGTTGAACGTGATAAATACTTGTCTAATCCTTCCAATCTCATCCCAAAATCAGTCATCAACCTAGAGAAATTTTATGACTTGCAAGATAAGTTCAAACAAAAGACCAACTGTAAGACCCAGAGTTCATATCTCAACTATGAGCCTGTCAACCTAGGGACTGAACAAAATCCTTGTTTCATCAATCTTGGGGTTGATTGCTCTATTGAAGAGAAGAGAGATTTTATTAAATTGTGCAAGGAGTTCAAAGATGTTTTTCCATGGACATACAGTGAACTCAAGACTTTTGACAGCAGTGTCATGCATCATAATATTCCAATGAAACCAGAAGTAAAACCTTATCAGCAGAAGTTAAGGAAGATGCATCCCAGTATGGAACCTTCTGTAAAGAAAGAGCTTGAGAAATGACTGAAAACATGAATTATATTCCCTATCATACATACACAGTGGATTGCTAACCTGGTACCTGTTTGGAAGAAGAATGGGGAAATCAGACTTTGTTTCGATTTCAGAAACTTGAACAGAGCTTCCGAAAAGGATAACTACCCTATTCCTCCTATGGAGCAGATTTTACAGAAAGTATCAGGGTCTGATATGTTTTCTCTCCTTGATGGCTTCTCAGGATATAACCAAGTCCTAGTTTCCCCTGATGATCAACTAAAAACAACTTTTAGGACCCCTTGGGTAACCTTTGCCTACAGGCGAATGCCTTTTGGCTGATAAATGCAGGAGCTACATTCCAAAGAGCTATGGATATAACTTTCATAGGTTTGATGCACAATTCTATCATTGTATACTTAGATGATATTACTATTTATTCTAAAAAATGACATGAACATTTGTCTGCTCTGAAACAGGTGTTTGAACGCTACAGGAAGTACGAAATTTCGCTCAACCCCAAGAAGTCCATCTTTGTAGTTATAGAAGGTAAGCTCTTAGGTTTTATTGTTTCTAAAGAAGGCATGATTATTGATCCAGAACGTACTGAATCCATTTTGAAGATCGACCTGCCTGGTTCACGGAAAGCCATGCAATCATTTCTTAGTAAGATTAATTTTGTTTGTAGATTTGTACCAAATTTTGCTCAAATTGTTAAGCCATTGCAATAGTTAGTTAAGAAAGATGCACAATTTAGGTGGTTTGAGGAACAAATAAATGCCTTTATCGAAATCCAGAGATCCATTGCGGAAGCCCCCGCTCTGATGTCTCCAGATTTCGGCAAAGATTTTATTCTGTACACCTTTGCTACTGACTTCTCCTATGCAGCTGTCCTGACACAGAAACATGATAATGATACTGAAATCCCTATTTAATTCATGAGCTCTACATTCAAGGAAGCAGAAATCAACTACTCTTAGGTCGTTAAATAGGCTTACGCGGTTTACAAATCGGTGAAACATTATAGACTGTACCTATGGAAATCTCGAACTAAATTCATTGTTCCTTATGCATCCATCATAAATGTTTTGGTTCAGAAGGAGCTAGGTGAGAAAAGATCCCATTGGATGACATCGTTGCAAGAATATGACTTGGAGATCAGACCAACAAAGATTGTTAAAGGCCAAGGTTTGTGTTTTCTCACTACTCAATCAAATGATCCTGTACAACAGAAAATTGAGTGGGAACAGGAGGAAAGTACGCCTACAGGTTCTGTTAATTCCATAGAAACTCCAACATTTGAATGGTACGATCATATTAAGTTTTTCCTAAACCATGGATTTGCTCCTGAAACCCTTGAATTCAAAAAACGTAGAGCTCTAAGGTTAAAAGATGCTCCATGTCAATTTATAGATGGCATTTTGTTTAGGAAGAACTATGATGGAGTTTTTCTCAGATGTTTGGAGAAGAATGAAACTGATGATATTCTTTTGCAATTTCATGCAGGACCTGCGGGAGGGAACTTCTCAGGAGAAACCACAGCCCACAATATTCTCAGGGCAGGATATTACTGACCTACTTTGTTCAAGGATTCCTATGCTCATGTCAGGAAATGTGAGATTTATCAGAAGTGTGCTGGGAAATTTAAAAAACCTACCTTTCCTTTGCAGCCAGTAACAATTCAGTTTCCATTTCACCAATGGGGACTGATTTTGTTGGACCCATTAATCATGTTTCCTCCCTACAACACAAGTATATATTGACAACCACAGAATACTTTACCAGGTGGGTATAGGCAGTCCCTCTCAGACAATGCAATACAAACCAAGTAATATCCTTCCTTGAAAGTCAAATAGTCACTAGGTTTGGTGCCCCTGAATATCTAGTTTTTGACAATGCATCTTACTTTTCTTCCATTGATCTTACATCCTATGCCCTTGAAAAAGGGATCAAACTTAATTTTTCTGCCAATTATTATCCACAAGGTAATGGGATTGTTGAATCTTCCAACAAGAACTTGATAAACATTTCGAAGAAGACAGTA
Source organism: Larix kaempferi (assembly GCA_027924585.1). Taxonomy (NCBI): domain Eukaryota; kingdom Viridiplantae; phylum Streptophyta; class Pinopsida; order Pinales; family Pinaceae; genus Larix; species Larix kaempferi. The sequence goes on along the minus strand of BSBM01000093.1, from coordinate 27,369,533 downwards.
GCTTCCCATCACAAAGATTGGCACACCCATCTTTACAATGCTCTTTGGGCAGACCTGGTCACCCCAAAGGAAACTATTGGAAACTCTCCTTACTTTCTAGTCTATGGTAAGGAAGCCATCCTACCATCCAACCTCACCATTCCCTCATTACAACTAGCCCAATCCATTCAAGAAGATGATTCCTCCCCACTTCAGCAGAGAATTAATACCTTGCTTAAGTTGGAGGAGGATAGGGAAAGGTCTAAAAACAAACTGTATCAACATCAATAGTTGGTTAAAAGATGGTTCGATGAGAAATACTCTTCTGACAGAGAGTTCTCAGTAGGAGATTTCGTATTGAGATGGGATAAACAACATAAGGACAAAAATGAATATACCAAATTTCAACGCCTCTGATTAGGTCCTTTCATTGTTACAGAAAAGATTGGTTCGAGCACTGTTCGGTTGCAGACAATGGAGGGAGTGACTAACACTTATCCAGTGAATGTTTCTATGCTTAAGAAGTATTTTGTTTGAACAATTTGATGCATCTTGTACATAAGTTTGGTGTGCTTTCTTTTCCTTTGTTTTGATTGGTTTTTTCCTTTATATTAGTTTGTATTTGAATAATTCCTACACATTTGACAATGGTTGTTGATCAGTCTGTCTCAAGGATTAATACAGTCTGAAGTTTTTGAAATGTATTGTCAGTATTAGCTTTCTCAGCCTATGTCAGAAGTTGTTTTGTATAGAATTCACTATCAATGATTACAAAGCTTTGATTGATACCTTCCCACCTTGATCATTATCTTTACATATGTTTTATTTGTTTAATTGAGGTTATGAAAGTGACTAGTTTTTCTTATCTTATGTTTCATTAGCGCGATGCAGCATATCTCAATATCCTTTTCAATCTTTATCTGCTCTGGGTCCTATCATAGTCACCTTGAAAATAATTTTCCTTAATACCACCTCCCTGTTCATCTCTCCTTCCCTCACTATCTCTCTTCCCGCACCTCTCTATTTTTCTCTCTCCCTTTGTGTGTGTATCCTTATCATGCTTGTCTTTGAATTTATCCCCTTCACTCTCTCTACCACTCTTTCCCACTCTTTATCTATCCCCTCAGCTCCCCTGTATCTCTCTCTTGATATCTATCTCACCCTCTCTCCCTCCATTTATTTCCATCCCCACCCCCCCTCTCTCTCTCATTCTCTCTCCCTCTCTCTCTCTCTCTCATGCAAACATCCTACCTTCCTCCCTCCTTCCCTTCACCTCCCTTCCTCACTCTCCCTCTCCCCACTTTCTCCCTCTCATCTTCCCTCCCTCCCTCCCTCCATCCCTACATATCCACTTCCCCTTCTCTCTTTCTATTAACCCCCTCTCTCTCACCTTCTCTTTACCTCCACCACTCTCCCTCCATCCCTTCCCCTCCCTTCTAAAATATCCCCCACCTCCTTTCTCCCAATCACTCTCTTTCACCCCCTCCCTCCCTCCCTCCATCCCTCCCTCTCTCCCTCCCTCTATCTCCCCCCTCTCCCTAACCCCTTCTCTTTAATAGCCTCACTCTCCCTCCCCCTCCATCCCATGCTCTCTCTCTCTCTCTCTCTCTCTCTCTCTCTCTCTCTCTCCATTTGTCGCTCCCTCCCTTCCTATATCTCATTATTTTCCTTATATTTATCTCTCTACCCCTCACTCTCTCTCTCTCTCCATACCCCATACCCCCATTACTCTCTCTCCCTCCCCCACATTCCACCCCTCCCTCGCTCTCTCCAAATATATCCTTCCCTCCCTCTCTCTCCCTTCATCCTTTTATGTCCCTCCCCCCCTCTCATACTTAATTTCTATCTCTCTATCTCTCATACTCCCTTCATCCCTCTCACTATATCCATCCATATCCTTATGTCCCTTCCCCCCCTCTCTCTCTATCATCCCTCCTTCACTCCCCACAAAACCCTCCCTCCATCCCCCTCCTCTCCCTCTCTCTCTATCTCTCCCTATATATTTACTTTTCTCACTCTCCACTTCCCTTCCCCTCCCTTTCTCACTCTCCCTACCCCCATTTCTCCTTCTAGCACTCTCTCACTCACCCTACCTCATTCTCTTTCTCTCTACCCCCCCCTCCATTTATTCCTCTCTATACCCCCTCTCCCTCCCCCTCTCTCCATTTCCCTATCACTATATGTCCCCCTATTTCCCTCCCTCCCTAGGTATCCCACTCTCCCCCCGCTTCTCTATCTCTCCTTTCCCACCCGCTCTTTCTCTCTCCCCCCCTCCCTCTTTGGCCATGCCCCCACTACCCCCCTCTCTATTATCATTGTTTCCTCCCTCCCTCTCCTATTCTCTCTCTCTCTCACCCTCCCTATCCATCCATACCCACCTACTCCTCCCTCCTTCCCTCTTCCCTCCCTCCCTCTCTTTGTCACTGTGTGTGTGTGTGTCCCCTCCCTCACTTTGTATCTCTTTTCCTCACTCTCTCCCTCTTTATGCCCCATGTTCTCTCTTTCCCCTCACATCAATTTCCCCCTCCTATATCTCTCTTCTAACCCACTCTATTCCTCCTCATCCACCTTTTCCTCCACCAATCCTCTCTCACATCTTCATTATTCAAATATTTTTATGTGGTTAGTACTCAGTAATAAGGTGTTGACTTGGGAAATAATTAAAAAAAGAGTCACGTTAGGAATGTGTATGCTTTGCAGGTGTTGTGAGAAGATTGCCTTGTGTCTTTTCTTTTATTGTTCCTTTGCTATGAAAGTATAGGAATAACTAGATAAATTAAATTAAATTATATATAATAATCAATAATTTACTAATTTCTTTAAATTTTGTATAATATGTAATAACTAATGGTGAATTACATTCTGTTATACAAAATGTGTAATAAATAATGACACATGAATGATATTATATACAATATACAATTACTAGCTACCCAATACATATATTATATTTATTATATGGTATCTAACTACCATCAATTATATTATATATAATATGTACCACCTTTTTAATTATCATATTTATTCATGGGCTAATGGTTTTTGACATATAGCCTATGGTTTTTCAAGTCAGCCAATAGTATTGATTAATCTATTACATCTTCATAGAAATGCCTCTTATCAACTATATGGTTTGTTTTTCCTTATTTACATATCGTGCACGCGTTATAAGTATCTAAAATGGAGCACACGCTTTATTGAAATTCAATTCAATTTTCTGTATTTCCATATTGCGCATGCATTTTTAATATATAAATTTATAGCTCTAAATCATGTGCATGATTTGTATTCCATCAATGGGAGATAAACAAGAGTGGGAAACTTGAATTTAAAAGGAATGTGCTCACATTCTTTAACACTTAAACCATGTTTTCATGCCACCTCTAATCCTATGTGTCTCCTTCAGACTTGGGTTCAAATTAAACAAACTTGTGCTATGTGATATATTAAACCATAGCTAATCTGACATTGTTTACCTTTACCCAATATGCATGTGCTTGATGACCTGCTACACTATGCTACACATAATCATTTTTTATGAAAGTGTAGACATATTTAGAACTATTTCTGCAAATTATTAATATGTTTTTTTTAATATTATATTTTACTATTTTTTTTCTATTTTACATATAACATACTCCTTAACAAAAAAACACCTTGTTTTTGTTTTGGCAATTACTTTTTCATTTCTTAACCATTTCATAAAAAAATTATATGCTGCACTATTAGTCACCTAGCTCTACACATTATAAAAATCCAATCCATCATCATTACATTAATACCTTCAAAAGGTACACCAACACTTGTGAATTGATTTTGAAGTCTCCTCACTTAGATAATTATAAAAAAAATTAAAACTTGCTATTTTTTGGGGAAAAATAACATTACACTAGTTCTACTTGTTATCTACATGTTTACAAGTTTTCATATATTGATTCCATCATTTAGGCACTCAAAGGATACACCAACAAGGGGATATACCTTATAATCTTCCCAAAAAATAAAATGTCAACGTTAAAATAATCATAATTGAGATAGTTATGAAATTTTTCAATAAATAAAAGTAATATATTCAGAACGGTGATTCAATTTCCTACATTTCATATTTTTTACTGCAACCAAGATTCATTGTGCATGTGCCTCAAAATGGCCATGAAAAATGAGATATTACTGTTTTTTTTTCATTTTTCTGTTGCATTTAATGTGCCAAAAGTGACCGTCATTATCTTGCACTCACCCATAGGATGTCTGCATTGGAAAATACCAACACCAATAGATAACAACAACTTATTGACTAGACTCTAATTCGCCCTAAGCTCAAACACCACATGTCCATATGGAAACAATTCTGCAAACAAACTCTAGTACGATTAGTACATGGATCTATTGGATCTAGCATGAACTTTACCAACACATTGATATGGATGTAGATACATCCAATCGAAAAGTTGATTTTATTTCTCAACTGATCAACAACACTACAAACTCATCATAAGATACATAAACAATTTCGCAACATACAAACACTCAAAAGACACAACCTACTCTCCTATATTAACAATAATCCTATTCCCACATCAGATGCATCATCATATGCTAAATTTTCCTAGGCTATCTCATGATGGAGTCATGCCCACTCTCGCTTTTATAACATGATAGAAAATGGGAGAGTAGACATTGTTTCCACACACAAAATCCGTTTTGAGTGACCTATTACATCAAACAAGGTTTCATATTTATACATCATTCTTTTCCTCAAGGTAGACACACCATCTTAACCACTCTAACAAAATTTTGAGAGAATATCTCAACCACACCAAAAATTGGAGAACGGGTTGGAGAGAATCTCTCAAATCTAACTAAATTTAACAAACCCCTAAATCTTAGCAGAAAGGAGCAGTCTATTTATTCTACGTTTTGGACTTTACGGTGGGTTTTGGTTGGAATCCGGTATTTTTTTTGGTAAAATTTAAATTTGGAAGTGTTTAAATTGTGTTTTTGAATCCATAAATAGATTTAACACCCTAGAATACCCCCGGAGCACCCAAATTATACTTCCATTGCTAATATATGTGATTATAAGATTTTTTAAAGATTTCCAACCGGGCTCTGAACAAAAGAAGATGGAAAATATGCTCGGAAAAGCTTGAAAACATAGAATATTTAGACTAAACCTTAGCATAAAACCACTCACATGAAGATAAACTCTACTTCACAATGACATGTTACAATAACCAACCACAACCTTATGATATATGAAGAATCATACACTAGACAATAAGACAAATAGGAGTTAATATTCCATCACAAACTAAATTAAATTTACAAATGAATTCCACACGCACACATTAAATATTTTTATTTTGCATATTATATCAATATTTAATTCTTATGATTTCTACATTCAAATATTTGGACAATATTTACTATTTATGTTGATAGGGGCATTCTTCCCACTTCCCCCCCGGATGGAAGGAATATAGAGAATCCCCAAAACCTACAGGGATGTTCCCTATATCCTTTTCCTTTTCTCCTTATTATTGAAGGCTTCCGTAGACTCATTAAGAAAGAAAGGGATGAAGTTAGATGATATGGGGTCAAAATTAATTCTAGGCATTCTATAACACATTTACTATTAATTGATGATTTATTTTTTGGGGGAATGGATTTGTTGAGGAATAGAAATTTTTTCAGGAGCTAATCAAGATTTTATGTGAGGCTCCAGGTATGGAAATCAGTGTGCAAAATTCTTGTTTTTTTATATAATGCAATTGATGCAATGGTGTTACAGGAGATTAAGGACATATTTCCTTTCAATATGGAACCTTTGGACATAGGTTTCAATTATCTAGGTTATTTTATTAAACCCAACTGTTAATTGAAGAAGGATTGGATGTGGTTGCTTAAGAAAATGGAAAAAAGGGACTGAAATTTGGTGCTTTAGATGGCTCTCTCTTGGGAATAGATAATTCCTGTCAAATGCGTTTTGGAGAGTGTCGTGATGTATTGGTTATCTTTGGTCAGTATTCCGAAGTACATTTTGAATAACGTTAGACAAAAAATGTTCAGTTTTCCATGGACAGGTAAGAAGAACAAAGAACGTATTCATTTAGTCAAATGGGAAAAAATTACTTTACCCAAAAAATTAGGTAGTTGGGGTATCAAAAACACTTTTAATTTTTGGAAGGAATTGGTTTTGAAAAGTTTATGAAGGGGTCTTATGGGAAAAGGTTTATGGTGTGAGATAGTCCAAGGTAAATATTTTAAAAAGTTGTCAATTTTAGAGTGGTTTAGAGCTACTCATAGGAAAAGGGATATTATTTCAAACAACTGTAAGGGTTAATTGGTTGACACCTTTCCTTTTCTTTAAAAGTGGATGGCATGGAATGTGGGAAATGGTCAGAACATCAGACTTGGGGAAGATCCCTTTATTGGCGGTGATACATTTTATAAAATTTCTCATGGTTTGGTAACAGATTTTAATCCATTGGGTTTTTACTTATTAGCTCACGTGAGAAGACCTAGAAGTGGACAATATGGCTCAAAATATTAGTATTTGTCTGAGAAGTTGGGATTACATGGAAAATTTTATTTAGAATGAAATCAGTACATTAAAGGCCTTGATCACTGTGGGATTATAATCTTTGATATAATGGATCGAATCTTCTAGTCCCGAGACACAACAAATGGTCAAGTTACAACAAAATCAGGCTAGAAGTCATTATCTCTTTTTTGTGGATGTTGAGGAGCAATGCCATGGTATCAATTGCCATGGAAATAGTGAGCTCCCCTAAAACTCAAAATTTTGCTCAAAAGATTTTGGAGGTTACTAGTCTCCTCAAAATTCTTGTTTATTGGTCAAACTCTTCCTTTGAAGTCTATTTTAAATAGTTTATTTCTATTAGCCTCGATCATGGAAATCTTCCCCTCTTTGTAATATGGGGAATTTGGAGATTCAGAAACAATGTTATTTTTTAATATGTTAAGGTAAATGGTTCTGTGATTGCTTCAAAAATTATTAGGGCCTATAAGGAGTTTTAAAAAGACTATGTGGTGAGGTCTATTGAAGTTCCTCCTCTAATTTTTATGGATGGTTTCCCTGGTTTTTATATGGGTCATCACAAAATGATGGTTGTGGAGCTGGCATGGTTATTAAATTGGAAAGTTTTCATAACTTTTTATTGTGGATGGGATGTGGGAAATGTTCAAATAGAAGGGTAAATTGAGTTGATGGCACTTTGGGGATTACTTCTATTTTATATAAATAGGAATATTGTTGATTTACAGGTTATTGGGGATTCTAGAGTTGTTGTGGACTAGGCTATAGGGATATCAAATCTCCAAGTTTCTCAATTGGATCATTGGAAATAGAGGATTGTGGATCGAAAATGTCTCTTTAATTGTATTTTTTTAGGCACATTTATCATTAGTTCAACTCTATGGTTGATGGGCTATCCAAAAGGGGTGCGGGCCTTAATGAAGGCCATATCTTCTTTGAATATTTTAAGGGTCATAGATTACTATATAGTGCTAGCCTTCAGTTTTGAAGGATGATGTATATGTATTTATACTTTATGAGTCAATCTATATCTAGTACTTTGGATCCGGGATTGTAAATGTATTTTTTTTACTTCATTGCTTGAGACACCCCTTTGTCTTGTCAAGTTGACCACCAACTTGCAGGACGTCGTTTGGGATGCCAACAATATTGTTGTCAATGGATTTCCCTCGACCGAGATGAAACCGGTTTTTGAAGAGATTGGGAGGTATTGGGGTGAGAGGATTGCATTGCCTGTCATTATTTATCTGGCCAAGGGAGTGGAAGTTATGCTCAAGCCTATTATGCATATTGTTATGCCTACCCAAATGATCGATGAAGCCAGTTGGCGTTCTTTTCCTTTGTGCTCGTTTTCTTCAATGTAGTGCATGTCATGTGTTTTCACTGTATTGCATGCTTGAATGTATTGGGTTGAGGCTTGAATTGAACTGAATTTGAATTGAATTGAATGTTTTTTGTAGGGTATTTTTTTATTTTGAACTAAGTTTGGGACACCCATTTCTAACTAGATATAAATATTATGTTAGTATACCCCTCTGTAATCTTTATTTTATGGAAATAAATAATCCGGTCAGGAAATTAGGTTTTTTGAACTTGCACTACCGTATAAATGGAAGCTTGATTGGGTGTTTTCATTTCTCTTAACCAAAGAATTATCAACATTGTTTTCTAGTAGATAATCGAGCATTTTATGATTGTTATACAATATTCGAGAGAATTATGGGGAAGGGTGGACTAGGATGTGCAATGTTTAATAACAAGGGAATTCATTGGTGAGTATTTCAACCATGGAAACAACTAAATCATGTTGAGGAGTCTCCTTTACTGAATGGAAGGAGTATGACAAAAACCCATATGACCCAGAGAGGAATCTGTCCGGTATCATCTAGATGGGCCTAGCAGAGAACTAAGTAAGATCAAATTCTAACACAAACTATTGGCATGTTATAATATTTCAAGGTCACAATCAACATTTGTTAAATATTATTTTTTAATGATAGATTCCCTCCTTGTAGGTATATTTTGATCTATTGGAAGCATGGTTGGACGGGCATCCATAAGCATAAATTTGGTAGGAAGGCAAGGCAACTTTTAGAGACATTGCACTGCATTAAGGTTACCATGGATTGCCCGCCTTTAGAGAGGTGTGCATGCATCTATAAAAATATATATTTATATATATGAGTTGTTACTCTAGCCATTTTTTATTCATTAACATTAAACACAAAGTCTAATATTATTGAAATTGTTCTAATTTGCTTATTTTGTGTAGGGAATGGAAACATTCGTGGAATGGGTGAGGGGTAGAAAAGTCAGATTTGATCTAGATCGTATTGTGCTTATTGCTAGAGCAACGACATCCGATGAGCTACTTACATCATGTCTGGAAAAACCTGGGGAGGCTTTTCTTGTTCCAACTCCATATTATCCAAGATAACCTAGCACGTCTTCTTCCGAATTGAGTTTATTATTTAATATATTGGAAACCTTGGAAGTGATTTTTTTATTAATGGATAGACATATTTTTAAGTGTAGTTTTGACAGAGATCTAAGATGGAGAGTCGGTGTCAAAATCATCCTAGTCCATTGCCACAGTAGCAACAAATTCCAGGATACATCTAGTGTGATTGAAGAAACATATCATGAAGCCAAGTAGCAGGATATTACTGCAAAATAAATCCTTGTGACCAAACACTCGAATTCATTGGGCACCACCTTGGAAAGGAAAAAACTGGAGAAACTCTTGTCCTTCGCATCAAAGAAGAACATTCTCTTATATGTGTTGTGGCTGGCATTTCCTGATAGCTCTGTAACAAAGCCAAATCCACAAGCATCTTTGTCAAGTGAGGGATCATAAAATTCAAGGAACTCATGCGAGATCTCTGACAAATCCATGCAACGCACTACCACCGTTATGATCTTCACCAACTGCATGGGGCCTTCCATTTTCCAAAGATGCATTCTCCTCCCCATAATATGGTGCTTCAATTTCTCATAGGAGCATGTGAATTTCCATAATCGACTTGTGATTTTGATTCTCATTGCAACCAAATTCTATTGTGAGTTATAATCACCTCAATGAAAACATGATGAATTTTTCAGCTCCAAAGACTTTCCATTCAAAGGAGATTTCATGTAATACCCCCAGTTTTGACTTGGAATGTATTTAATCAAAATTACGTAAATGATGTAAATATGCTACTATAGATTCCTAGTGTGGATCTCAAGGCCAAGGCCCAACTAGTGAATGGCTAAGCATGTATGATGTATATATTTTTATTTGGACCATATGATTGGCTTATCATGCCAATTTGAAATGTTTGTAAATATTATGTTGAAAATTAATAAAATGGTCCAAGATGGCTTTGTAAAGAGCACTAGAGGGGCTATGATTCCACCAGAGGGGAAGAGGGAAGGAGGGCTATGGGGAAAGCAAATCCTATGTTGTCATGTGTCAACCTTGGAACTCATCCAAAATATTCCATGTGCTTTAAATAAGCCAATTGTTACACCGTATTTTTCCACCTTGTGAGCATTTATACTCCTTGGCCTCCCTTACCTATTTAGAGACTCAAAACCATACTTGTGGTTCTCCTTGAACCCCATTTTCCCTATTTTTCCTCCTACACGCGAGCTAATTCAATACACCTCACGTAAAAGTAGGCTGAGTCACTATAGCCCGCATACGTCAACTTTTTGGTAAATAAAAGTAAAAACTCTATTTTCACTCCAAAAAGCGGCCATTGTGACCTTTGGCCCTCCATGTATCTTGAAACGACTCGATTCGACCTTTCACTTTCCTTTTGGAGGGTTATATATTGAGCTATTGTGGTGCATGGAAGGGGGGGAAAGAGAAGAGCATTGAAACTCTATCGAAATTTTTCCTTACTTGAGTCTACAATACAGTGTAACACCAATTTTACCTTGACTATTAAATCCAATCATTGAATGCATATGTGAGGTTGGTGGAAAAAGTCACTTCATGTAGTTATTGAAGCACAGGGGTTGTGACAGCTATGTCAACTGTGAGTATTGCTATTTATTCTATGGTCAGAAGCTATGTCAGTTGTATTTTCACCCTTACCTCATATCCTTAGTCTAGTCAACACTCTATTGATCATTCTCTCATGCATGTTCCTACACTACGTAGAGTTTTCTATTGTTGTTCATGTCCATTACCAGACTGTGTTTAACACAAAAATTCGAATTTGAAGACAAAGCTGCATTTTTGGAAAGGAAAATAGATGGTTGTAAGTGAGCATGGAGTTTGGGAAAGATAGGAACCTATACCCATTGAGTTCTGCTACTTTTGGAGGCTTGAGAAGCCATGGATTAATGTTGCAGGAGATTCTCCATTAGCATAAAGTAGGTTGGACTCTTACTTTACACACTGGTAAGCACTGTAAGGGTTGTATTTCCCGAGGGAACTATGGATTAGTGAAGGGAAATGCCTTCCTTATGTTGTGTGGGGAAGTTGGAAAGGAATTCCATGGTTGTGATGGCTTAGTGAGACCCCTATAGAGCTTTGGTTGAGCTTTTAGCTAAGCATAATGAACATAATGGGTTGTGGGATGAGATATAGAATCCTGTAGGTGTTTCCTTCTCCCTGGTGGCCTCATAGCCTAGCTTGGGGGTGGCCTCTCAATAGGAATAGTATATGATAGACAGAGTGCCTATGGCTGGGTGGAAAATTTCTCTTACACAACCAGTTGCTTGGATATTCTTTATTTAAGATAAGTATTATTATGTATTTGATGTGCAATGTTTTTATGTATATTCCTACAACAATTATGATTGAAATTGCATGTTATGTGTCTGTGGATCAATTTTATTTCCGTTGTTTGTTCTTATTTACATATCTGCACATGCATTTTAGATGTTGTAAATTCGTAATTATGGCTATGGGGTGAAATTTAAAGGCCCTGATTCAGTTAATCTCCCCTCCTGTTGGCCGAATTAAGGGATGGGGATGTTACAGAGTGGTATCAGGGATTCTGGTTATAACACTTGATCTATATGGGTTGTGAATGCACAATTATAGGAAGAAATTAGAAAACAACCTTATTGAAAATGATTTCTATTAAGTGATGAATAAGGAGCCATATTCAATTTGGTAACAATCCCCTTATTGACGAATTAAAATTTAATACAAATAGGAAATTTTAAAATTTTGGCGAAATTTTAAGTTGGCCCCTTCTGTGCCACATGGACAAGTGACATGGAGGATCCACATGGGTCGAAGGTATGAGGTGGAACGACAACATCATCACCTGGGTATTAGAATCTGACCTAGAGACTCATAGGAATTTAGCACCCCAGTGTTAAACTTGACGGAACAGGTGACCAAGGCATATAACCAAGGGCTTGGTGGGTGGAGATTCGACCGTTGGATGGTGGGGGAGATCAATGGCCGGTTATCACCCTGCCTTGGGAAAGTGCGTGGTGGTTAGAAATAGGTGGGAATAGATCTGACTGTCATATCTTATGGATGATCAACGGACCAGACCCATCACGCACCGATAAAGTGCACAATGGATAAAACGGGATTAGGGGCACGTTTTTCCCAAAACCACCCAGGGCGCGTGGCCTCTTTTGATTGACTATGCCTCTCCAATGGTTGTTTTCCAAACCTACTTCGCGAGGGCACGTTACCACTTATGGTAAAGGGGAAACCACTAGCAACCAAGGTCAAGTGTCATGGTGGTGTGGCAGCCTAGTGGCAAGGAGAAGGTGACATGACTGTGTCACATGGTGATAGGTAGGCTTGTCGAACACATCGATGTGAACATGTCAGGCTACGTTGGCACCCTTGCAACATCATCATAAAATAATATTTTTTTATGCGCCAGATTGTGCGAAATTGATATATTTACAAAAAAAAACGAGGGCGTTGACCTCAACCTACCTTGCACCGCAAGGGGGAAAGCCCCCTTGTCCCCCATTTTTTTTAATCAACCAAGTTGGATATAGGGATTAGCAGCGACCATTAGATAAGGTTAAATTTGGCCATAATTTGGAGTGTGAAGCTGTATTACAGGACTGCATAATTTTCTAAGTCTAGCAGAAGTGGAAAAATATAAAAATAGTCAATTTCAGAAGTTTATAGCAAGTGACTGGAGCATCCGATGGGGAAACTGAAAATTGATGAAGAATCCTAGTCATATGTATTATCTAATCCAATTGAGAGGTTTTTTTTATTTATCCATAGATGATATTTTGCAGGTGTTTGAAGTTGGCCTCTGGGGTTAAATGCACCTACAAGAAAAGTGCAGAATTTGGGCGAAATTGACTATTTTCAAGGACTGTAACTTTGTGCTCAGAAGTCAGATTTGGGCATATTTTTAGACATTGAAAATATTTTCTAATGGGTAACAATTTCAAAGAGTTATATTATGAATTGGTGATTCATATGATTCTATGATTTGATCAGAAAAGTGCTTCTAGCCATAATTGACAAAAACTATCAATATGGATATTTTCCAGAGTACATGAAAATTGAATTTTATTTTGTAATAAATATAACAAATGTGTTTATATCAACACTTTTGCAGATTCAAAATCATATGAGTGGTTTCCAAAGGGTCAATAGTGAGTATAGTGTAGTTGAGAAACCTTTGATCTTGGTTGGGCCAAGAAGGTCATCATCATGGATGATGCACATGATCCTTATGAAGTTGAGGTTTATGCAATGGGAGAGAATATATAGATTGAGAATGAAGTGACAAAATCCAATGGTAGGAGGAACCAAATGAATCCCCCAGACATTGCAGAAACTATGTGGAGCCTAAAGGTGGAGCTGCAGAGTTATAGACTAGACAATGAGAGGTTGCTTAGAGCTCACGAAGAGCAAAATTAGCTAAATGCAGCTCTGCTCCAAAGTATGACATACATTCAGAGGAAGATTAAATATGGACATCACTCATAAAATCAGGAGAATAGTGGGAGTATCTCAAGGAGGTATTCTCACAAGAGGTCCCATAGTTCAAGAAGGATTTCTAGAGATAGGTCATAGACTCCAAAAATCTCTTCTAGTGAGTCATCTGACTCTAAGGATTCCATTGAAGGATCAAGCTCTTCATCTCCTAGGAAGAAGAGGAAGAGGTCTTCTAAGAATAAACCACATGAATAATTTAGGAAGGCCAAACCTTTTGCATTTGATGGTGAGATAAAATCTAATCAAGAAGTTGAGGCTTGGTTCCTTGGGATGAGGAAGTATTTCCAAGTCCAAGACTAATGTGGAAATATGAAAGCAAGAGTGGATATCTTCAACCTAAATGGGAGATCATCTATATGGTGGGATCACCTTAGGAAAGTGAAGAAGATCAATGAAAGGAAGATAATGTGGAAGCAATTCAAGAAATACTTTAAGCAAAAGTACCTCTCTGATAGGTACTATGATGGAAAAATTAAATAATTCCACAAGTTGAAGTTGGGACAAATGACTATGGATGAATATGAAAATAAATTTTTGGAGCTGCTGAGATATGTCAAGTATATCAGAGATGATAAAGTCAAAATTCAACGTTTTCTAAGTGGGTTTCCTCAATCCTACAAAGATATAATTGAGTTTGATGAGCCTCAAACTTTAGATGAGACCATAAGAAAGGTTAAATATTGTTATGATCAAGCCAAAATCAATCCATATTTCCATAAAGCATGGAAGGACAAAAAGAATGAGAAGCAGCTTGATCAACGGAAGAAAGGGCTCAAGCCTCCTCATTTTAGACATCAACCAAGGAAGCCACCACAAATTGTGACAAAGCTAGCTAAGATGATGGGAGACAAGCCAAGAGAGCCTCTTCAATGTTGGGGATGTGGAGAGGAGCATTTTCTTAGAAATTGTCCACATATAAATGAGAGTGCAAATCAAGTTCACAACATTCAAGAAGCTAAAAATGTGGGTCAAGTGGCAAGGAATGTCCCTAGGATTTATGCAGCACTAGAGGACCTACAAGTAGATCATCAATCAACTGTGGTTGAGGTTGAAGGTAATATTTCTATCAATCTATTTCTATTTTGATTGACCCTGGATCTACTCACAGTTATATCAGTCCTAAAATTGTTGAGATTTGTGATTTTAAGAAAACCAAGCATAATAAGTCATGGTTGGTTCAACTAGCCATAACAACCCAGAGAAAAGTTAGTGAGATGGTGGATAAATGTCCATTAGAAATGGGTGGACTGTCCACTTGTGCATATTTGATTATTTTACCACTTGGTTCATATGACATTCTCATTGGAATGGACTAGTTGGAAGCACATAGAGTTAAACTTGATTGCTACAAAAATATTTTTGAGTGCATCGATGATTAAGGAAACCCAAGGGTTGTGAAAGGAAATCCAAAGAAAATTTCAGTTAGGCGTATTTCAGCCATGCAACTGAAGAAGTTTTGTAGGAAAAGTTTACAATTGTATGCAACCCATATATTGGAAAAATCATAAAATGAAATTCCAAAATTGGAGGACTATCATGTGCTACAAGAATTTAGGGATGTGTTTCCTGAGGAAGTGCCAGGACTACCTTCCAAGAGGGACATTGATTTCACAATTGATCTTATGCTAGGATCACACCAGTGTCTAAGAAACCTTACAGAATGAACACACTAGAATTATTAGAGTTGAAAATGCAATTACAAGAATTATTGTGAAAGAAGTACATAAGGCAAAGTGTGTTTCCATGGGGAGCACTGGTACTATTTTGTAAAAGAAAGATTGTACACTCAGGTTATGCATTGATTATAGGAAGCTGAATAAAGTGACAGTGAAGAAAAAATACTCATTACCTCGAATTGATGATCTTTTTTATCAAATGATAGAGGCAAAGGTATTTTCAAAGATTGACTTGAGGTCTAGTTACCATCAGGTAAGAATAAATGTGGTAGAGAATTCTTCCTATGGGTAAGATGAAAACCCCTTGGGATTAGAAAAGGCCCCTAGTTTCCTACCCAAGATAGAGAGGAAACAAATAGACACTATAGTCCTCCTAGATCTAGCTCACACATCAGCTAAAACACTATGGAAAGGCAAAGCAAGTAGATGGTGTAACTTACTTTGATGGTTGTCCTTGTTGCTCCTAAGTTGCTCCAGCTCCAGCCTTTGATTATGGATGTATGAACCTATTCAAAAAGGAAAGACAATACCTTCTCCAAAGCAATATATGTATAAACAAAGATCTAACTATAAAAACATAGACAATTTCATGCATTCATCATTAAAGACATGAAAATGAGAGGAATAGGCTAAGTTATATTAATGATAAGAAAGCCAAAAGAAGATAATTACAATGTTATACCTTGATGTCCAAAGTAGCAGCACCTCCTTCCAAGCTCTCCAACATCACCCTTGCAAGACTCATAGGATCATAAGTTTGGTGTTTCCAAGATCACCCCCCCTAGCTCATGGATGGTCCTCCTTAAGTAGGATTTGGGAAGGCCAACCACTAGGAGAACTTGATGGATCTAAGTGAGTAAGATGTGGATCAAGGATCTAAACCATGCCAAGGAGGGAATGTGAGATGGGATTCGAAGGGGTACCTCATCCAAAGAAAATATTGATGACATCCATGATCCAAAATCAAAGGGATAAGCCTAAAACAAAATTTTTGCTCCCCTATAACTGAGCAAGGCGCGAAAATATTGAAATTTTTGCTTCCCCATAGGCATGCAGAGCGCGAAAATATTGAAATTGTCACTCCCCCATAGGCATGCAGGGCATGAAAATTCTAGTAAGGTAATTTTTGGAGGTGGTTAAGGTGGGTTTTGACCCCTTGCTTGTTGGATTTGCTTCCAAATGTGACTAGGGAAGGGACCAACATTAGAATGAAGGGTCCTAACACCCTTAGGAGACATAAACATCATGTTTTCCATGGTGATGAAACATGCAGATCCTCACTTACACATGGTGTGGCAATTTGAGGTATAACAATAAAAGAAGAAGATATTCACAAGACAACCTTTAGAACAAAGTATGGACACTATGAATTTGTAGTGATGCCATTGGGTCTCACTAATGCACCAGCTACCTTCATGTGTCTCATGAATAACATTTTCCACAAATATTTGGACAAGTTTGTTCTTGTTTTTCTAGATGAAATTCTTATTTACTCTAAGACTGAAGATGATCATGAAGAACATTTGAGAATGGATTTACAACTATTAAGGTAGCATAAGTTGTATGCAAAGATAAGCAAATGTGACTTTTATAAAAATAAAATTCATTATTTGGGTCACATTATTTCAAAAGAAGGAATATCAGTAGATCTAGAAAAGATTGAAGACATTATGAATTGGCCAACTCCAAAGAATGTGACAGATGTGAGATCTTTTATGGGTGTTGCTGGTTACTATAGAAGATTCTTTGAAGGTGTGAGATCTTTTATGGGTGTTGCTGGTTACTATAGAAGATTCTTTGAAGGATTCCCCAAGGTTGCACACCCAATCACTTCTTTGCAAAAGAAGGGAATGCAAATTGAATGGACACATAAATGTGAGGAAAGTTTCCAGCTATTGAAGAAGCTTCTTACAAGTGCTCCAATTCTGAAAATTGCAGACCCAAAAAAAGAATTTGTTTTGTGTACATATGCATGTAAACAAGGACTTGGAGGAGTTCTCATGCAAGAAAATCATGTGGTGTGTTATGAGTA
Organism: Larix kaempferi; assembly: GCA_027924585.1. NCBI lineage: Eukaryota > Viridiplantae > Streptophyta > Pinopsida > Pinales > Pinaceae > Larix > Larix kaempferi. The sequence continues at coordinate 27,352,353 of BSBM01000093.1, read as the reverse complement.
TAAAAATTTAAAGGAGCATGAAAAGAATTATGCCACGCATGATATGGAATTTGCAGCCATAGTGAATGCTTTAAAAATGTGGAGACATTATTTAATGGGAAGAAAATTTGAGTCGAGGACAGATCATTGTGGTCTGAAATATTTATTTAAGCAACCAACATTAAATGCAGGGCAAGCTAGATGGATGGAATTTTGATGTGAGTTTGATTTTGAGATTAAACACATAAAAGGAAAATAAAATAAAGTGGATAATGCACTCAGCAGAAAGGTGCATGAAATGCATGTGGCAACCATCACAACTTTCCAATCAGATTTAAGACAATGGATTGTTAATTCTCTTGCTAAAGATGACTTTTATGTGCAAAAACAAAAGAAAAATTATAGAAGCAAAATTTTGAAAATAGGTATAAAAGGTATCATTTGGAAGGGGATGGAATTATTATTTATAAAAACCGAATTTATATTCCAAATGTGGCGGACTTGAGGATAATTGTTATGGATGAAATCCATAAAATGCCATATTATGCTCACCCAGGATATCATAAAACAATTGCTACATCTAGGAAGAAATATTTTTGGTTAAAGATGAAGAAAGATATTGCTGAGTATATTTAAATATGTATGAAGTGTCAGCAAGTGAAAGTTGAGCATCAACAACGAGCAAGTTTGTTACATCCTTTGCCAATTCCAGAATGGAAATGGGAAGTAATTTCCATGGATTTTATTACAGGATTGCCAATGACTGTGAAACAACATGATTCCATCATGATTGTGGTGGATAAATTGTCTAAGATAACACATTTTTTACCAGTTAAATCCACTTATAAAGAATATGCCATTGCAAGGATTTTTATGAAGGAAATTTTCAGATTGCATGGATTTCCTAAGGCAATAATTTTAGATAGGGATACCAAATTTACTTCAATTTTTTGGAAAAAAAATTTGCAGACTTGGGAACACAGCTGAATTTTATCACTTCCTACCATCCACAAACATATGGGAAAACAAAAAGAGAAAATCAGGTTCTTGAGGACATGTTTTGCATGTATGTCATAGAAAAACCATCCAAGTGGGAAGATTATCTACACTTGGTGGAGTTTTCATATAACAATGGGCAGCAAGCTTCATTGGATATGAGTCCATTTGAAGTTTTACATGGCAGAAAGTGTAGGACACCAATGACATGGGATAATCCATTGAACATAATTCTAATTGGGCTAGAATTGCTTAAGAAGATGGAACAAGAGGTTGCAAAAATTAGGCAAAATTTAAAGGCAGCCCAAGATAGGCAGAAAATCTATGTAGATAAGAATAGAATGCATAGAGAATTCAGTGTTGGAGATCATGTTTACCTTAGAGTGAGGCCAAGGAAGAGTTCTTTGAAGCTTGTAAGTTGTGCCAAGCTATATCCAATATATTGTGGGCCATTTGAAGTGATTGAAAGAATAGGGCCAATTGCATATAGAATTGCATTTCCTGCTAACACTAGAGCTCATAATGTTTTTCATGTTTCTTTGCTTAAGAAATATGTACATGAACCTAACCATGTGATTGATTGGGATGTGATTCAGGTGGAACTCGAGTGAGAGTTCCAAACCAAGCCACTATGCATTATAGGCAGGAAGGTAAAATTGCTCCGGAACCGAGCCATCGGACATGTAAAGATGCAATGGAAGCACTTCGGTCCCGATGAGGCTATGTGGGAATTGGAGGATGCCATGAAAGAGACATATCCATTTTTGTTCTAATTTTGAGAAAAAACCGAGGACAATGTTATTCCAAGGGAGAGGGGATTGTAATACCTCCAATTTTGACTTGGAATGTATTTAATCAAAATTATGTAAATGATGTAAATATGTTAGTATGGATTCCTAGTGTGGAGCTCAAGGCCAAGGCCCAACTAGCGAATGGCTAGGCATGTATGATGTATATATTTTTATTTGGACCATATGATTGGATTATCATGCCAAATCGAAATGTATGTAAATATTATGTTGAAAATTATTAAAATGGTCCAAGATGGTTGTGTAAAGAGCACTAGAGGGGCTATGATTCCACCAGATGGAAAGAGGAAAGGGGGCCTATGGGGAAACCAAATCCTATGTTGTTGTGTGTCAACCTTGGAACTCATCCAAAATCTTCCATGTGCTTTAAATAATCCAATTACCTTCCCTTGACTATTAAATCCAATCATTGAATGCATATATGAGGTTGGTGGAAAAAGTCATTTCATGTAGTTATTAAAGCATGGGGGTTGTGACAGTTATGTCAACTGTCAGCAGTCATATGTATCTATGGTCAGAAGCTATGTCAATTGTATTTTCACCCTTACCTCATATCCTTGGAGTCAACACTCTTTTGATCATTCTCTCATACATGTTCCTACACTACGTAGAGTTTTGCATTATTGTTCATGTCCATTACCAGACTGTGTTTAAACCAGGAATTTGAATATGAAGATGGAGTTGCATTTTGGGAAGGGAAAATATATGGTTGTAGGTGAGCATGGAGGTTGGGAAAGTTAGGAACCTATACCCATTGATTTCTACTACTTTTGGTTGCTTGAGAAGCCATCGATTAATGTTGCTAGAGGTTCTCCATTAGCATACATTAGGTTGGACTCTTACAGCACACACTAGTAAGCACTATAAGGGTTGGATTTCATGAGGGAATTGTGGATCAGTGAAGGGAAATGCCTTCCTTTTTTTGTGTGGGGTAGTTGGAAAGAAGTGGCATGGTTGTGATGTCTTAGTGAGACCCCTATAGAGCTCTAGTTGAGCTTTTGGTTAAGCACAGTGAGTAGAATGGGTTGTGGGCTGAGAGGTAGAAGCCTGTATGTGTTTCTTTCACGCCGGTGGCCTCATAACTCAACTTGGGGGTGGCCTCTCAGCATAAAGAGTATATGCTGGAGAGAGTGCCTATGGCTAGGTGGAAAATCGCTCTTTCACATCCAGTTGCTTGGATCTTCTTTGTTCAAGATAAGTATTCTTATGTATTTGATGTGCAATGATTTTTATGTATATGCCTATGACAATTATGCTTGAAATTGCATGTTATGTGTGTGTGGATCAATTTTATTTCTGCTCTGTGTTCTTATTTACATATATGCACATGCATTTTAGATGTTGTAAATTCGTAATTATGGCTATGGGGTGAAATTTAAAGGCCCCGATCCAGTTAATGTCCCCTCCTACTGGCCGGATTGAGAGATGGGGACGTGACATTTCAAAGAGTAATGTAGTGGATGACATGGTTGCCAGTAATGCCATCCTTTACAAACCAAGTTTCTCACATTGACTGATCAACCTCAAAAAAGTCAATGCCCCAAAGTTGACTATGGTGGACTTATCAGACAAATTTTGACATGCATCGGAGCTCTATTTATTAGTGTCCAGTCATTTATGTTTTTCTACGCCGACATCTCGGAGACTTATTGAATAGTCTCTGACCTTTTGTTTTGCTTATCGAAAGCTTATGCATTAGTCCCCCAACCTCTTTTTTGGTAGGGAATATGCTACAACAACTTTCACTCGTTATTACAAAATCTTATTATAATATCCATTAATAAAAAATATATATTTGTTACAATATTGTCCTAGGAGAATATGCCCTTCACATCATTTGGTAAAATAAAATATAATTTTCTACACCAATAATAATATATAGTATATTTTGTAAAAAATATTATTTATAAACCAATTAAAATTTTGTATAAGTATACAAGTTTTTTATAATTAAATAATAAATTCTTTAAAATTAATTTTAATATTTTTTAAAATACTAAAAATTTATATAATTATAAATTTTTTAATAAATAAAAATTATATATGTTAAATTAATTTAATTTATTATATTTAGTATTTTAAAATTAGTTTTAGTAAATAATGATGTTGATGATGATTTTTTTTTAAGTGTAAATTTTTTTAACTTAAATATTTTTATAGAATATTTGTATTTTAAAAAATTTGAATATATTTAGATTTAAGATTTATAGTAATTTAATTTTTTATTTTATGAATCCATTAATTTTTCTAATTCTCTTTTATTTTTGGTAATTATAAATTTATATTAATTTTTTTTCAATATTTTTTTTATAATTAATAAGATACATAATTTTTTTAATTATTATTTTTTATTTTTATAATATTATATTACTTACCTTACAACGTCTATTAAAATTAATTATAGATATTTAAAATTTATATTAAAATCATTTATACATAAACTTATTAAAAGACAAAATTTATAAACAACAAAAATTATTAAAATTATTTATCATATCATATTTATTTGGTATTTACAATTTTGATTACATTAGATCGTAATAATATTATGAAAATAAATGACTGGCATATTTTTCCACATCTTTAAATAAGTTTAAAATATTATTTGTAACATAAATACATGGAATAGTCACCATAAATGCTCAGAAAAATAATCATTTAAAACTACTCAACGAAGAAAGAAAGACTCATGTAACGGTTTTAGAATTTCCCATCCTGTCTATTTTGAAACCTAATCACTCACTTTCGCTTTGAATGTTTTCGTTTTTCAGTTACAACTATACCTATGTCACGTCCTTAGACTTTCAATCTACCGTTAAAAGTGTGTGATGGTAATATATTACTTTTTATTTCCTTCCATTTTGACAAGCAACTTCCACTAATACAACACGCAATCACCACCATGAAAATGAATTGTTCTATACTGCCCGGTTGCTTTAAAAAATAAATAATAAATAGATAATTAAATTTACGCCAACAAATTAATAAATTTTATCCTTCCACAATAGAACAATCATAAAGTCTACAATCAGCAACTTATGCTGAATTATTTTATTAACAACAGCAATTTGTCGGGCTGTTAATATTACAACAGAGTTCATAAACGTTCCATCCTATTTGTATAATGTAGGTACAGAGAAAGGATTTGCTAATCTGTAATGATTAATCTCTGGTAAAGAAAAAAGGAATCGGCGACAAACTTTTCAAAGAAACTAATTGGTTATAGGTAAGAAAATGTTTAGAAACGAACAAATTGGGTATCGATGTAGACAGAGATTTTTTGTTTAGAAACAAGCAGCAGGAAAGACGGTGCCTTTCGCTGTTCCTGTAACGTTTTGACAGTGTGCTGTTGGAGTGTTGCCCGAATTCATCATCAGGTGGATATTTTGCAGAACAATGCCTTCGCAACCAACGCTTTCACTGCACTCAAATTTGATAGCTTCTTTAGTTGGCGTTGTCCCTTCTACGTTTCTGTATAGTACGTTACTCACTTTCACAGCTGTTTCCTGCACCAGTACTCGTCCATGGCACGTCAGTATTTATCTAATACCTCTGTCTGTTCTAATTCATTATTTACTAAAACAAAGCGTTACTTAAAGAAATTGATCTGACCTGTTTTGTGCATGGTGTTTTAGAATCACAGTAATTTTGATCGATAATGATAGGATTCGACACATTTTCCATTTTTATGTTTCTGAATGTGATGCCTCGAGCAAAGCCAGAGCCACCCTGCGGTGCATGGGAATAGTATTTGAGATTAAATTGAGCCTTAATTACCTTTAGTTATTGAACAATTATATGTATATTTCTTAATTACCTGCCATGTTTTGATCCTTAGACCATTTGTAGTATCATGCAGATAAGCACCTTCCACCATTATATTAGATACTTCGGCCTCTGAATTCCCTTCACCAAGGCTTCCAATGCTGTTATGCCAAAATTCATAAACAGATATTTAGTCTCATGTTTCCACAAATGATATATATCTATCTTAATCCCCCTAGCTCTATTAATCAGATTAAGGAAACGTCATTGGCATATTCATTATACTTTTGCAAGTATAATGTTAGGAGGGATCTGAATATTATAACTCAGATAAATGAAATAAATAACTCAGATCCAGTTAATATTTGCACCCAACATGGATCTCCCCACCGTGGGGTGTAGAGAACATTGCTTCTGTTAGTGAAACATCTATCTTTACCTAATTCCATGACCAGGTCCACATGTTACATTATGAGCCCGAACGTTCACGGACCCACTTACTATAGAGATGCAATCATCTCCTGCAAAAGTAATAGATGTCAGATTATAGAGAAATCAGAGGAGAATTATTTCAAAGTTCAGAAATACCACTGCAGTAAGAGTAAGATAGTACGGTATAAAACACCAAATCTCAGGGGATCACTTGCACCCAAAACCATTTTTCAAATTGGCAAAACTTTCGATAAGCGTAATTAGTGCTTTAAAACTAATCCTCTGTCACAAAGTTTCTATGCATGAATTAGAAGCAGAACCAGAGATCCGAAGATGGGAACATACCAGTTGCTATAGTGCTGTGTTTTATCACCACATACTTGGAGGCAGTCACATGAATACCGTCTGTATTAGGACTGTGCCCGGGAGAGGTGACTGTGACATTGATTGCTTGCACGGCAAAACATTTTTGGAAAGTCATGTGCATCTGTTGACTGTTCTGAACATTCAGGTCTCTCACACGCAGATTGTTGATGGATTCAAAGGTTAGTGCCTGAATTAAACAAAACAATAGAACATCAATCAGCCGTTGGATCACATATCATCAAAGTTAGATCAAACATGCATAACCAGTGGACGACAAACATACCGTTGGAGCTGAGGAACATGGCTACAAGAGCACACGAGAAAGTTAAGTTAGCATGACGAAGTATAATATAAACATAGAATATAATTTTTTCTGGAGGAGAATTTCGTGATTTTCATACGTTGGATTTGTTTATTTTGCATGATTTATTCCACCATTCCTCTCCACTGCCATCAATTGTTCCTCCACCTTCAACAGTTAGATCGTCGACACTATAGAAATGAAGCCACAACCTGGAATTCAACCCTTTCCAAACGCTGGGATCCTTTGGTGCTACAATTTTCCCCAACACCTGAATACAGTAACAACTTCAACTTGAGCATATTCTAAGCAGAGATAATGACTAATGCGGAATAAAGTTAGTTACTATAAGACAAATCTATATTGAATCTCAGGCAAAGGATTTCTTGAGAAGTAATAAACCTGTACAGTTAAGGCAGAGTGGCATGGCCCAGAGAACGTAATGGGCTTCACAAGATAAGTCTTTCCCTTGGATACTCGGAAAACTGTACGAGAAGACGAGCAGGCCTCTTTCCACGCACTCTCGAAAGCCTGAACCACACGCATTGATTATCCTTTTCAGGAATCTTAACGAACTAGTTGTGCTCAAACACATATAATTAAACTTTCAATAACGTACTTCATTCTAATAATTAGAATTACACAATCATAATCTGTTCTTGTTGATGTTATAATCAGTACCTCTGTATCATCGGTTGCTCCGTCGCCTTTTGCACCAAATTCGTCCACGTAAACCACTTTAGAAGAAGATTCTGTAAAGGAATCGAACGTTTCTGTAAATTTCTGAGCATCGAACATGGATTCAATATCTGCAGTTATATCGACATTCATGTCTTCATCAATACACGTCATAGCTTCATCTTGGGATTTCAATGGCGGGCATTCTTCTAATCCCATTCTCCTTGACGGATCGTATTTATCGACCTCACCTGATCCTTTCACATGAGACGCTGGGCAAACAGTATCTTGGCCCGATTGAGGACTCATTGTACTATGATGATCCAAGCATCTCAAATGTGCAGGATCTTCTTTCATCTCTCCCAAACATTTATCAGAAACTGAAACGAGAAACATAAACAATACTAGTACTCTTACGATCACTGGAGCATGCCCTTGGCCTCCCTGGCGAGATTCAATATTCCTTAATGGATTCATACTCAAATCGATATATTACACAATGGGAATCAAAACGTTCGAAAATATTACGAATTCAGAAGAGATATGGAACTAAGCATGTAATTCTGAATAAATATGTATGTTCAGATGAATTGCTCCTAAAGAGAAGAATATTTGGACTATATATAAGATTAGAAGCAATGGACGCCTGGTTTGAATAATATAGTGTGGTGCAGTACCATTAAATGCTTTGCTTGACATCAAAACAGCGCGTAAGGTGTACTCAATCTGGAGGGTCTCCATTTCCCCCTTATAATGATGAATGCAATCCACCACGTATGAATGGATTGAGCTGCAAGAGATTGAGACGAAAGAATCTCTTCGCTTTTGTGTTGAAACCAGCCAGTCTATTTTATTTACTCTTTGTTCTTTACGACTGCGAAGTTCTATCCATTCAACAAGATAAATGAGGGGACCTTTAAGTTTCACACGCTTCAAGTCGCCCTCATTCGATCCTCAAGATCACTCATACACATCTTTTACATGACATTATTCTCATATTAAATATTCCAGTGTCGCTTGAATTGCCAGGTTTGGCGATGAAGTAAGTTTCAATCAAAGTTTGTGGGCTTTCCGTTGGGACAACGCTCTCGACTGAGTGGGCATGGGAGTCTCACACTTTGATGTCATGTTGAAAGTAATGTTTTGTCTTTGGCCGGTGGAGCTGTTCAACATTATGGAAGTAATGTTTGGCTTTGGCCGGTGGAACTGTTCAATATTATGGGATTTTTTTAGATGCATCATATTATACTTCAATTGGTTTTACCTGTATTTTGCACACTGTGATGCCCAAATTAAATTCTTTATATATAGACAGTAGGTAACTTCTTGTTGTGAGACGAGTGATTTTCTTCAAGCATTGGGAATTGGGATTCTGTTAGGTCTTTATTGACTTCTTTTAAATTTTTCTTTCGATCCTTCTATAAAACATTTTTTCTTTCATTTATCAAACATTTTTTCGTTGAGAATAGTTAGGCTTTTAGACATTTATTTTTTTATCTCTCTTCCTATAAACAGGTCCTAATTTGTTTCCTCCCAATTAGTTATTTCTCTGAGTCTCTTCTTTTCCATTTTTATATCATGCAACTTTCACAGTGACACAATAGCTTATGAAAGTGATCTTGACACAAATAACGTAATGCCAATTATAATTATAATGATCCCATCTTATCAAACACATCTAAATGTAATAGATATTAGTCTTTACATGAGTTATATGTGGAAAATCTTATTCCACGTGAATAGTGAAATACGTTCCTTGTATGGGAGTTCTAGACAGAGAGAGAGTGCACTTCATGCTCTTGATGTGAATAAGAGTTTTAAAATAATGTACGTCTGTACAATATGTTTCTTATTACTTTTATTTTTTTCTTGTTCTTCCATCTCTTCTGTATGTTCAATCATTTTTCATGTGACCTTAAAATAGTCACAGTGCATTCATTGAATTATCATGATAACTTTTGGACCAAATTGTACCACTTGTATTAAATCATCTCCCTTGAAACTTTTTTTTAATTTATTGGCGTTGCGTATTAGCCACTGGAATTTTGTCGCGTCATATGTACGCTTATAGAAAACAATTTCGCCATTTTCTTAATAATTAGTAGTACTTCTGTCAAAGAATATAAAACCCACAAGACTTGTTTAAACACATCTGAATACTGAATACAAAGGGCATGAATTTGAAAGCAAGCGCTGAGCACAACACGAGCTCCGAAAAAGAATTACTCATATAACAATGTGCTTTTCCATGATAAGGTGGTGAAGTATTCTCATTTGTATGAATTTCTTATCTGAAAGGAATTACGAGTTTGACGATGTGCTTTATCTAGATAGTGTTCCAGTTTAACATTTCATGCACAATTTTATAAAACAGTTAATTTTGGTCGTAACACAATCACAATTCAAACTTGCTCTTCTAAGTTAATATGGTGGACTCATTCTAGTATAATTCATAACAATAAGTCTAGTAAAATGCATGACAAATAAGTCCATTTCTTAATCTGACACCATGATCTTAATAATATAAGAGACCCAATTCCAACGTCAAAGTCTTGTTCTTATAAGTTAATATGTACTAATGTTAGTACAAGGTAGCATAAAGAAGTCCATTTCTAAATCTTAATCTTTATGCATTTGATAATGTGCTTTTGTATATAAATTCCTTCTTAAAAATTATGAGTTTGACACCATCTCTCTTGGGTGGGAAAATATTATTTATAGCATCATTGGTCATGTGGTCGATGTTTGAGTGCTTGGCATTGATGAGGAAAGCATGAAAAAGGGGAAAAATAAAAATAGGAGAAAAAAGGGATGGGAATGGGAAATGAAAAGAAAAGAATGTTTGGCCTTCTCAATGTCTCCACCTCTCTCCTATATCTTGTTGTAACTTGATTCATAAAGGATCTTTTTGGCTCAGAAGGATAAAATGCAAACACGGAGAACTTTGTAAATTGTTGAATGGCCATAGAGCCTTGGGTTTCATTGTAACCTAAGATTGTTTAAATGAAGGCTAAGCAACCATTTAAAGTCATTTTCCCAATTGAGTTACCAGGGTAAACAATGTTCACTAAGTTATGAATTTCTATGTTATTGGATGTCTAACTATGTGTGTGAAATTATTGATGCTCTTATATGTTGGTAAAGTGAACACATCCCTCATGATTCTCTTGGATATGTTAATGGTTATAATTGATATGAAATGGATCAATATATATTTTTTCACATATTTTGAACTTTTGAGTTTAGAAGATTGGATGAATTAGCTTGTAGGGCCCATTTTATGGGTAGGCCTCATTTTGCATATTTGAGGTCTCGAACCTTTCAAGGTCTAAATGACATTTTTAGGGGTAAAATAACCCATCACAAGTTGAATGGTCCATGAAACAATTCTACACTCGAATATCTTTCCAACGCTCCAAAAGTCGTGCTTCAATCAAAGTCCATTTGAAGAAGTTATGTCTCCCACAAGTTAACCTAACTAGTTGACCACCATAGTTCCGAGTGGATTCCACATAAACTCTCATTTGTCTCACATATGGAGCTAGTCATATGTGGACCTTCAAGGGAATTCTAGAGGGTCAAAAAACCAAAAATTAAATGGGAATCGAGGAATGTACAAACCCTAAAATTAACCCTAAATGGATATTGGGCCATGTCAAATACCAAGTTGTTAAGAAAATAAGGGGTTCCATTTCTATTGTATTGTTCCATAGAGAGAAACAGTAAGGGGTAGTTTTTAAGCATAAGAGAGGAAGTAATAGATTTTGTAGCACCCATTTAAGCCACACTGTCTAAGGTAACTCCATGACGAGTACCAATTTCCTTTTGTATTTACATTCTACATAAAAGAGCAAGGCATAGTCCTCATTCCAGTTGGGTTTTTCTCCATAGGATTTTTCCTAGGAGAAATTGTGTGTGGATTGTGTATTTCTTATTCTATCATTTCACTTATAGTTCTAAAAATAATCCAATTAAAAGAACTTGTGGTAAGATCCATTGTGATGAACTGTTCCAATGGAATATCCACGATAGTTTATGGATCATGTTGGTATCAAAGCATTTTTCTTTTGGGTTTTGTGAGTAATTGCAGGATATATTAGTTGGTGAGAAAATCAAAGTCTTCAAACCTTATGCATGTCACATAGGATAGACGATCATGATCAACGATTTACAAAACTAGAAATACAAGTCATCGATATATCATGCAACATGTCAATCCTCATGGTAGCTACAGAGAGCAAGTTTGGAGCTTAAGAGTATTTTGGAGGCTCTAACTTAGAGTTTGGATCAAAGGGAAAATCAAAAGATAAAAGTGATCCAGAAAAGGATCCAACAATAGAACCTAATAAAGAGCAGCCAAGTTCCAGTACCAACATTCCTTCTGAGTATCTCTTCAAGAAGGAAGCAGAAGTCAACATCAAGCCATATCAAGCTGAGATCGATTCTATAAAATTCAACCATTGGTTGCAAAAAATAGAGGTTTATTTTAGTATCCATCAAATAGTCGATGAGAAACATATATCATTTTCCTTACTGAAGTTAGAGGGTCATGCATTAACCTAGTGGGAAAGCCACACAGGATCACTTAGGCCGAAGGATGATCCACCAATAACTAAATGGGAGGACTTTAAAGCCCTCATCAAGTCCTAGTTATACCCTATCGAGTATGTAGAGGGCTAGTGGATTCATTGTCATTACTTTAGGAAAAGGCATGGGCAAAGTGTGCAACAATACACCACCGAGTTTAGGAAGATGGCTATCATGTTGGGTATCTCAACCAAGAACCTAGATGTACTCCTCAAGTATCTAGGGGGTTTACATAGTCACATACATAGGTAGGTTATGCTCTTCAAACCTAGGTTAATTGATAAAGCTTGTTTACAAGAACAAAACTTGGAAACATAGGTAGAGGAAAGGATAGCCAAGTGGTTCAAAATAGAAAGAGATCCAAGAAGCTACCAAGGAGGGGAAGAAGAAGTGGAAGGGAAAGGAGGATAATACTACAGTCATGGCACATCAATGAAAGGATCTGAAAAACCACTGTAACCACTACAAAATTAATGGTCACACAGAAGACAAGTGTTGGAAGTTATATCATAAGCTAAACCCCAAGAAACACAAGAAGGATGCCAAGAAGAAGAACCTTCTAGACATAGAGTCAAGCAGGGATTTAGAAAACAACTCAGATGTGGATGAGAAAATTATATGTACCATAGTGCAGAAGGAGGTGAATCTAAGTAGCCTTCACCCTAAGGAATATAATGAGATAACAAAACTCTTCCACATCACGATCCGAGTGAATAAGGCCAAGATCAATGCTATATTTGATTTTGGTTCTAGGAAAACCTCATAGAAGAGGATTTTGTACATAAGCTTAGATTGGAAGTACATGATCTTCCCATTCCTTACGCATTGGGATGGGTAAATAAGGATGTAGAACTCAAAGTCATGAAACAATGCAAGATCAAGTTTCCATAAGTGAAGACACTACAAGGAAAAGAGCTTGTAGTGGAGGTCATAGTGGAGACTTTTAGTGTTACAAGATTGGCCAAAATTGTCAAAACAACCTCCACTACAACCTTCTACAATGGTACCGAATGTTTTAGGGAAGGTTTCTACAGAAATTTTTCATAACTAAAAATGTTTCGGCGACCAGAGACTTTAGCAGAGTTTTTTTTTTTTTTTTCAGTACACTTTATTCAAACAAATGTACCGGTGCTAACAAATGAAAATGCATTGGTGCTTTTAAAAGCAACATATGCACCAGTGCACAGAAAATTTGAAAGCATTATATGCTCGAGTGCTTGTTAATATATATATATATATATATATATATATAGAGAGAGAGAGAGAGAGAGAGAGAGAGAGAGAGAGAGAGAGAGCACCGGTGTGCAACAAAAATTTAAACCAAACCAGTTCTTTATAACAATATATGCATTGGTTCATAATACCAAAAATAGCAATGGTGGTTATTATCTATTAAAACACACTGAAACCTACTAACTATTAAAATGAATCGGTGCTTACTAAGCACTGACCGTTGTGATAAGTGAAGGAAAACACACCAGTAAAGTTGACTAAGGTGTTGATTGTCACTAATTTTTAAAATTTAATGGTGTGGTTAATATACAATAGCGCATTTGGGTGTAATAATAAAAAAAGAATTGGGGCATGCAACAAATATTATGTTGCACTGGGTCTCTATTGTTTTGAGCACAACAATGCTACATTTTCGTAAATGCACCAATGCTACATTGTCTCAAACACATCGGTGCGATTAAAATGATCAAAAGCATTGGATATTATTTTCTATATGGTGATCAATGACTACTAACATCACACTGTATATCTATATTTTATTTTTATTTTGTTTGATTCCATTATTCATTAAAAATTAAAATATTTTTTGATAGTAGTATTCTTTTGAATTTTAATTATTGTGTTTGGATATGCTTAGAGTAATTTGTTATATCATAAATTTTCTGATCTATTGTAATATTTAATTAGCGATATAACATTTCACAATGATATTGGAGAATGCAATAGAATAGAAAAAAATATTTTATTATATATCAATAAGAGGCCCTTTCTCATACAAAATGGGAAAACATAAAGTCCACAATAATCAAAATGTCAACATGCATGTAATTGTTACACTTATTGGTAACCTATTGTCATTCAATTAGGACACTATGTCCAATAAATTATACAAAATGTCTAATTTTCATAGACAATTATTTCAAAAAATACAACATCTTGCATTAACATCCAAAATATATGGATCACCATTCTTTGGTGGAACTGTTGTCAGTTCTCGAGCCACTTGCATGACTTGGATCATTTGGCTAAATGTTTTGTTGATTGCTTTGATTATTTTCATCTTATTCATCTTCCATCTACAAACATATAAAGTGTAATGAGTATATCTAAATTGTTGGGAATAATGAAAATTAAAATAGATAATATACATGAATGTAAATTGAAAACTGATATACCATAGAAAGAATTGAGTTCTGAATAATACACATTCTTTCAAAACCAAATGTCATGCCTTCTGTCAACAACTCACCTATTGGCTCCACTCCATACTTTGTTTCCTACAAGTTTTATACCCCATAGCAAATCATAGATTTAATATAAATTATTTTTGTTGATCTATTACTTATAAAATGAGAGAAGTAAAACAACATAGATACTTACAAATTCCACAATTAATTTTTGATACGTCAACATATACTCACAACCATTACTTAACCAAATGTTAATCAAATCTTATGATGGCTCTTCTTTGTATGTTAACACCTATTTGAAGACATCCAATTATGGTTGGTGTAATATATATATATATATATATATATATATATATATATATATATCACAACCAATATGAAATCTTAAGCTGTTATAAGGAAATCACAACTACTCACAAACTTTGCTATCAACCATTTTTTCCTTGTTGTCATTTCTTATGTGTTAAATGTTAATTTTTTATCTTTAATTCAAAAATGCAATAGTACTTGAAATAAA